>JAQMCW010000009.1:12572848-12599549 GCA_030068335.1 Chrysichthys cranchii
TAAAATGCCAACTCTTAATGAAATCCCTTCCTTTCAACCCACAGAAATATCTTCAGCTAATATACTGTACTGCCATTCATAGGGGAGAGAATTTGGATTAAATGGACTCACCAGAATCTCAACTACACAGCCACCAATACTGCCAAGGGCAGCTGGTATAAATGATATAGCAAGACTAAACCCCACCTTGACAAAGGCATCAATACATGGTTTCATTTTTGGCATCCACATCATATTATTTGCTGGTCAGATATCTCTAACCACAAATGAGTGGTAGTTTATAGTTTTGTTGAGTCAAGTGCAAGAATAATACATCATATGCCATCAAGAACCAAGATTGAGGCTGATTTCCTGTAGATTCATGCAGCGTATCAGTGACGTCGTGTCAGGTGATTACACTGATACCATCTAGATCTTGATCTACATATGGGTTACTAACTTTCATTTAAAACATGTCATCAGCAGTGATGGCAATGCATCTGCAATACAGTGGCAGGTGTAATGACCACGAATAAGGGTGATTACTTGCGGGAAGCACGGTGGTGTGATGGTTAGCACTGTTGCCTCACAGCAAGAAGATCCTGAGTTCGATCAACCTGGGCACCTTTCTGTGTGGATTTTGCATGTTCTCTCAGTGTCCACATGGGTTTCCTCTGGGTACTCCGGTTTCCTCCCACAGTCCAAAGAGATGCACAGAGGGGATTTGGCTAATTGGCTACTCTAAATTGCCCGTGAGTTTGAATGGCTGTTTTATCCCCGCGAGAGAATGGTGACCTGCCCAGGATGTACTCCGCCTCTCGCTGCTGGGATCGGCTCCAGCTTCCCTGCTACACTAAAGGAAAAGTGTTCTAGATAATGGACGGATGAATGCAGCTATTTACCTACCTTTAAGTGTGTGTGTGTTTGATGGGTGTGTGTTAGTCATTATTATTGTTATTATTATTATTATTATTATTATTATTATTATTAAGCTATTTATAAGATCTCATGATGTTATGCTTTGCTCTGCCCTTCTAGTTTCATTGTAAAGCTACTGATTGATACAAAATTTTCACTCTCTCATCTAACATCATGACTATCCATTACTGACCAAATCGTATAATCATTAGGAAATCCTCAACCAAGTCTGATCCACCAATCATTAGTACCACAGCATGTTTAAGTAAGAGCTAGTAGCCAATCACAGTGCAGGAGGCAGGATTTAATAATAAAGTATTCAACATAATGCCTTTTTAAAGGTTTGAAAGTTTACATTCAGAGTTACTTTGAACTCAGATTCAAACTGAGCACTTCAGTTATTTTTGGTATGCTAGTATTTTAGTTACTTTTGTTTGATGAAGAGCTAGTTTTCTTTTAGTTATTATGCAGCTCTGCCTGGTGTTTGCGTCTTGTATACAAACTCTAACACGAGGCATTTTTGTCGTTGGAATGATTACTGTCACTGTAATGCTGAATTGAAGAACGACTGCCTACATTTTCATTAACATATTCATTTCTCGCAGTAGATTTATGTACCTGTAATCTCTAGCTCTCTTCTGCCCTCATCAAATATCTTTTATAGTCTTTTGTGCACCTCGAAAACTGCATCATCAGGGATTTTTTTCCCCGAGTATTCACCCCCTAGAGACTACTGTGTCACCACTGTAAAAGGCAAATAGGCGTGTTTACAACCGATTTATGGAAGGTTAAATTTTAACATTTGTCTTGAGGGTCCTTTTAAGCAGCTTTCACTCCACATAGGCTGCTTAGTGGTCTTAACAGAGGTCATAATTCAGTGGCAAGTGCTGCTTCATGCCTGTAAAAGCATTTTCCAGCTTCAGTTCTCCTAGGAATAAAGGAGGATATTGGAAAGTATCACAGCCCAAACGTTTCTAGCCTATGTTATTACAACTTTAGAGGCAGTGAGAGAAGATGATGAGAAGATTTTTTTTTTTTTCCACAAGGGCTTATGTGCATCATGAGCCACACTTTCAAAATGCTCGGCTTTTCCATTAAGGTCTAAAAATATATCATATGTTAAGGCAATTGTCGGTTTTCTCAGTGAGAAGTAAATGACACAGCTGTATATAGGGGTTGACACAGCTGAGGATGGATGCATTGTAATACAAAGCGTGCTGAAAGCTTCACAGTGGGAAAATATTCCTGAGGTTCGAACTGCATCAAGCCAGCATCTCAACTGCTGCTTTAAAATCTTTGATGATAGATCACTTGCACAGCAGCTGTTTAAACCCACAGTACTAATGTATTTTTCATTGGACGCTTCATCACAAATTCTGTTTTCATGCAAAAAAAGGGGGGGGGGGGGGGATTTCATCAGGCACAAAATTGGTCTCCTACTTGATTAGAAATATCTAATCTCTAATCTCATAGGAATACCACAGTGTTTAAATAACAAAGAAAATCACTCATGATAATGGAATAAGTTATATTATACTGTAATTATAGTTTAGACATATCAGGTGGCAGCAGCTCCTGAGATTTTCACATACAACAATCTCCAGACTTAACACGAAATGGTGTGAAAAACAAAAAACATCTAGTGAGAGGCGGTTCTGCTAGCAGAAACACCTTGTTGATGAAAGAAATTGGCCAGAGTGGTTGAGCTGACAGGAAGTCTACTATAACTCAAATAACCTTTATTTACACTTGTGGTGAGCAGAAAATCACTTGAACAACAACAACAACAACAAAAAAACACTGCCTGGCCAGATGAATCTCATGTGTCGTTGCAATATGCAGATATTTGGGTCAGAATCTGGCATTAGCTGCCTGAATCAGGTTTGTGGTGGTGGTGGTGGTGGTGTGGGGAATGTTTTCTACAGCATGAACATATAGCTGACGGACCTACAGTAATTATATCATATAATCATGTCATCATGGACCAGAATCTCAAAGAAATGTTTCCAGCATGTTGTGGAATCTGTGCCATGAAGAATTAATGCATTGAGAAATTGAGAACAAAGATGTCCTACACAGTATTACTATGGTGTACCTAATATATTGAGCATTGAGCATAACTGGCTGACAATTGTGGTTCCTTTTAACATAGTGACCTAGTATTTTAATCTAGAATACTACCAACCATTCTGTCAATCAAAAATATTTGTGAAACACAGTTCAGGTGTAAAACAAACACGTTAACCACTTCCCCTAGCACTCACATGCGCTGATGTTCTCAAGAAAACCACAAAAGGTGCACTGTGTTGGAAAAATAGCAGCTATTTAGGTGGAGTAGAGATCAAGTAACATAATCTTGTACTTATTAATAAACATGTATCGTTTGCGTGACTGAAGTAAATATTGAAATATGAAACATTTCAGAAGTGTGCAGATAGATTTTAATCTAGTAATTAAAAATGTAACTCATCAAAGCCCCTGCTAAACAACAACACCATCCACAGACAGGAAATGCCCAACAGCAAGACTGTAAGCTATGAGTTTTATTTCGCTTTATTCATTCTTACAGTGTCGCAATTTCATGCTTGGCCCCTACACTGCAGAGATAAGCAATCGAGATCAAATCAGTGTTCTGTGACTGAGTGCACTAATAAAGATGGATGGGAGATTTAATCGACACACATTATTCCCATTTGAGAGTACACTACAGCAATGTCCTTCTTTCCAGGGACACCATGCTTCAAAATTCATGCACATCTGTATGTCTGACATTGTAAAAATAACCTGTGACAAACATTAATGATACACAGCACCAGCGAAATATGGTTTATAGGGCATTGCAAAAAAATTCAAGGGGACCTGACATACACTTTTCATTTATTTTTTATTATTGCGCAAGATGATTTTTCTAAAGTCTACAAGTTTGTTTATTGAAAAAAAAACCCACCTTGGTTCTTTTTCTCATACTGTTTTAGCATGATATGGAAACCTTACAGGATAAGACAGGCCGATTATCTGGCTGTGCCTTTAAATTTAAATATGTAAATAGCTTCGCTCTTCTCGGTTAACATCTTCAAGCGAGAACTCTGTTAGCCACATCCTTTCTGCCGACACGTGTGGGATTGCAGCTAAAATCTGGCTTCTGCCGCAGGATTGTAGCCTTATATGTACGAACCTGACTCAGGACAGGAAAATGGAGGTGTGAACCCCGAACTAGTGCCACAAACAAGACTACAGATGGCTGTTTCAGAATGCTAATTTTACACTCACTTGTGAACCTTATATTTTAGAGATATTTTTCATCTTCTTTACAATACCTTTCCAAAACAACAGTGGACAAACAAGGCTACTAACTGCAGGGTTAACCCACAACATATCCTATGTACTATACAAGATCTAGATATTAACGCTCTTGCTCTTTGCTCATAATGCTAGCGGGTCCGGTGCTTGTGAGAAAACCAATGGCACTTAAAAAACTCAAAAATGGGGCTGGTATAATTCTAATGAGTTCCCTTCGTGATGTAGAAAGGGGAGCCAATCTAAACAGCTTGTTGAATCCCGTTTTCTGAAAAAGGCAGTCCAAAAAAAAAAAAAAAAAAAAAACCTCGCTGGGTTGTCTTATTTCAGAGTTTGTGGGTTGGTAGGCACTCTGGATACCCAGATGTATACCCAGAGTGTGTTTTTATGGCAGGTCCCCTTTAAGTCTGCAGGTTGCTGAGGTTTAACTGATTTTAACCTTATGGTTTTAAGGACACTTTATCAACCCTCAAGTTTAATCAGCCTCACAAAGTCACTTTTTGCCCAGATTATGAAAAGACAACATCTAAAATAGGCATGTCACTTGCTATATAATCATTTTTATTCACCAGCAGTAAATTACATTATCTACTGTAATCAGTCAGAACTGCAGTGCGTCAACAATTCAAGTAAAATTGTAGCCGTCTGATAAGAATACATAGTAGCTTTATACTTTATTTACTTCTGAAGAATTACCCAAGATGAGGAGAAAAAAAAAAAATCAATTCTTAGATGCATTGGGATTCTCGCTAATGACTCTGCATTAATAACAGTGAGATTCATTCTGACAGCTGTGATGTTAATATAGTACTCTGGTGTTGTTCATGATGAATGAGAATTATAATGTGTATTAAAAGAAACAAAGGGGAAATGGGAAAATCATGGTGTGGGCCAGAGGAGTCAAAAATAAAAATGATAAAGAATCACTTTAGAACCACATCATGGCATAGTAAATTCGTCTTCACTAACTACTTTATCCTGGTCTGGGTCTCGGTGGATTGGGCGCGAGTTGGGAATACACCCTGAAAGAAACACTCATCCATCGCAGGGAACCCTGTACACACACCTTCACACACTCAATTATAATTAGGGGTAATTTAGAGGAGAATCAACCTGTGGCATGCTTTTGTGAGGTGGAAGGAAATTGGAGAACCCAGAGGAAACCCACGAGAACACAAGGAGTACATGCGAATTTCTGCACAGGCTCTAAGGCAGGCCAGTTATTGATGATGAGAGCAGTTCACAACATTCAGGAGAGATCCTTTTTTGCCCCTCTCAGTTTATTTAAGTAAATCAGTAATCTACCCACAACGTACAAACTCTTTAAAATAATGACCCTGTTTGGTAAAAATAGCACGTGAGCTCATGTTCCACTGACGTCTGGCGAGCGATCTAATCACCTCACTGGAAAGGAATTCAGTTTACATACAGCACACCAAACTGGGTCATAGCTAAACTTGTATCAACTAGCACTCTAGGGGAAAAAAATTCGAGCCTTCGTATCACCTTTGGGCTTGACGTTGTTTAAGAAATGCATAATCTAATGTCAATCCATGTAAAGCAAATTTTAGCCCACACTGTACAGAATTCCAGCACGAAACCACAAAAAGAGCTCGAACTGTCAGGTGCGTGCCGCTTCACAGGTGTTCATGTTTGTGGGGGAAAAACAAAGACTTTGACCTGTGGGTTTAAAGGTTGCAAGACATTACAAACCGCAGACCTTCAGGCTGTACTGAAGCCTGGCAGGAAACGTGCTACCGGTACCAGACGAGAGGAAAGTATGATGATCTAAGCGTCGCTCCATGCTAGTGCTAAATGGGCAGAGGCTGCATAACTGACAAGCACTCTGCGGGTGCTTCACGTCCCAGGAGGATGAGAAAGGTAATGAGTGCACACAGGAGTAGGCGGTAGAACAGTACAACCAGCACAAAGACAGCTACGTTTTCAGCCATGACCATACATCTTTTTAACCACATCTATTTAACTAGGTTTAATACATCAAGCCGGATTCATTGGAACAGCCACGCTCTGTCACGGAAACTGGTGCGAATGCTAAAGAGCACTTCTTTATAATAAAATCAAATCAAATCAAATCAAATCAAATGTAGGACGTTATACAAGGTACAAGGTGGATTATGCATTTAAATGAGGACTATTCAAATAAGGAACAGTAACCGAATCAATCTTTCTTCTTCTTATTCAGTCACTAGATCTTCATCAAGCATTCAACTCTCCTCTAACCTTCTGAGAGATTCCAACGTGGGGGTCAAATAAAGATTTCAGATACATACAAAGTAAAATCATCTCATTCCTATGCCACCTCCATTGCTTGTGTGATAGCTGTAGTCTACTCGCCTGACTCCTTGACACTGTATACCGTGCAAACACGACATACACATTGTTTCTGTATGCATATTTCGGATAAATATCTTTTAAATGGTCCTTAAAAGACAGGTCCACGTTATGGCACTTTCATTTGAAATATAATTAGCAAAATGACTCAAAGCCTGTAATATTTTTTGCATTAATGCATGAATCTGTTTAACATCTCAAGGTCTGAAACATTCACTTTGAAGAGTCATCCATAATAGATTATGAAAAAATGTCCATTTCATTTTCATAACATTCACTCATCCCTGTTAGCCGAACACATTCGCCCCGCTGAAATATTTGCAATATTCCACACGTTCAACAGAAACTTGCATCATCCGAATTTCCTGAAGATCAAAGGAAGAAAAAATTAGGTTCTCCTTTCTCCTTTTTTTCCTTTCTTTCAGTGATTGTGATATTGACTGATGAAGTCACTTTGAGCGTACATCTCTGTTACCCAAAGTACAGACAGAGTGTAAATTATTAATGAAACAAATAGTTTTTAAATAAATCAGTTACATTTTATGCAAATTAGTAAAATGTGTCCAGCATCCGCAGGACATTTGCTACTTGAGCACATTTCCAATAATTCCTAATTCTATGCTTTAAAAAGTCAACTGTGTTACATATTTAATATACTGTACGTTAGTATAAGTGCAGCCAGAGTCTGTAAACAAACCTAGATTTGAGATAATGAGATACTGTTGCCTGAGATTGGTTAACACGATTTTGAACAGCTAAACAGCATGTTTTCTTATATTCAGTGTTGCAAAATGATACATTTTTTATTTTAAAAAAAAATTCAGTTCTACAAGGGTTTGTCACATATTCCCTTTCTCAGCATGTGCTGTGCATCTCAGCACGCACTGCCGCTTCCTGCTTCCTGGTTTTGTGTGGTTGTTTATACGACCATGTGCATACTGTTTTTGGATCATGCCTTGTCTAACCCTGGTAACTGGTTGTCTTCCTAATGTCTCTTGATTGCTCTCAGCTATTTACAGTTCTTCCCTTGATCAGTCTGTGTATTTAAGCCCTTTGTTTCTTTGTTCCGGTGCGACGTCTCGTCAATTGTACTCCGAGCCTGGTTTCTCGTTCCCTACTTCACGTTGAAGTTTCGCTGATCTGATCCTGTGTACCTGGTTGCAATTATAAATTTTCCACAGGGGATCATTTCCACTCGTGTTTTCACCTTTGATACAGGCTTTAAAAATGATTCCTGGTTTGCACTATTTAATAAAGAGCACACTGATCTAATTCAGTAAGACTTTACCTCACCACACTTTAGAGGGTTACAAGGGCTCCACAGCACTGCAGTTGTAAAATAATCCCCCAGATGCTGTGAACAGTCTATGTCACAGCGCACACATACATTCTTGTAAAGAAAAAAAGGACTCTGTTGAACTTAGAGAAAAAGATTTTATTCCCAAATCCCTGACTGTTGTCACAATTTTGACAGCACGCAATTGTATAGGAAGTCTCTGTATGCTGTAGCTTATAGTTTCCCTTCATGGTAACCAAGGGGCTCAAACATATTCCAGGATCACAATGCCCCTGTGCACAAAGCAAGCTCTATGAGGGCATGGTTTGCCAAGAACTTGAGTGATCTTCACAGAGCCCTGACCTCAACCCCATTGAACACTTTTGGGATGAACTGAAACACCAACACGTCCCTGGTCTCCTCACCCAACATCAGTACCAAACCTCAGTTATGCTCTTGTGGCTCAATGATCACAAATCCCCACAGCCACACTCCAAAATCTGGTGGAAAGCCATCCCAGGATAATGCAGATTATTATAATCGCAAAAAGGGGACTGAATCTGGAAAGGAATGTTCACAAAGCACATAATGGCATCCACAAACCTTTGAACATACTTCCATTGATCACTTTTTTTGACTAAAGTGTTCCATTTTTGCTCTCTTCCTGTTTTCTTTATAGGACTTCCTGGCATGATCGTACACTGGGGACCATTCAGTGCTGATGTGATGACGGGGCCATTCGAAGTAACAGCTAGTCCGTGGTCGAACTCGTAGGAATGTATTTGGATTCAGGATCACTTTTCTGATAAACACTAATTCCTTACATACTGCAATCCAAATGCATATAACAGAAGTGACTGCATGTTTTCATCTGCGCTGTCATGTCTCCTTTATAAATTTAGACACAAAGATGTGATTTCTCATGTTTGTTCTGTAGAGGAGCATAATGGCCTGCCAAAGCTTATTAGCTTTCCTAACAACCCAAGTCAATTAGAAAGAATATAAATATTCAAGCACTGAGCTTCTCTCTTTTCATGGTACAATTAACATTTAGAGGCATCAGCTTTTTGAAATCAGTGGGTCTTCTTGATTAAAGGTCACCATGACAAGGAAGTCTGTTCTGTTTACAACATGTCCTCTGTCTCCTTGCAAATGTGGGATTTCGAGGCAATCTCGAACCATAAGTAGGCACAAATAAGCTTCTGAACCTTTGCAAAGTTTGCTTATAGCTGAAATAGCAGGGATGCACAGCTTGGGATGGAGTTTACAGAGCTGCAATAAAACAGGCATTGACTGGTCCTGTTTGCTCTAGAAATGCTATATAGGTGTGAGTAAACTGAAGATTTATTTATTTATTTTAGAATCTTTAGCCAGGTCTTTGTTCGCAAAGATGGATGATCTGGCTCAAATGACTGTGTACAGATCCAGGTGAGTTCAAAAGACATTAAATCATAGTGCTGAGGCTTTGCCAGGCTATAACTATCCACAAAGTACTCTAGTCTGAGATTAAAGCTTTAAAAGTCCCATAACGTACTTTTTTCGTGCAGTACGCATTTTTTTTCCTCCTGGTTAAATAAACATTTCAGATCAAAAATAGCTTTTACGCATTTCTGCATTTTTATTGGTGTATTAATTCTTGTAAACTTAATTGCAGTCTTTGTTCAAATCCTACGTTTTTTTTCCTTAATTTTATTGATTGAAGGCTACAGGAATGGAAGACAAAAAGACAAACAACACGAAAGATGAGGGGGAAAAACAACAATAAACATGTGAATATAGAAAAGAGCAATGACTGGATGATAAATTCACAAGATCAAGAGGGCACAGCAATAATTAGCCAGTTTCTATGTACAGTACTTGTATATACACATCACCCTTCAAATCCTACGACCGGGTGGGCCACAAAAAAGTAGCCTGCCTTTGGCGATAGGAGGCTAAGATTACTGGGTAAATAAATTGTTTTTATTCCCTTAAACAAAAGTCACAACAGATGCTGAAAGTGGTCCCCGTTCACATCTATGCACCTACACATGGGGCGACAGACAGAGAGAAAGGGGCTACAGCCTCCTCCAGAGAGTGTGCTACCGATATTGGAGGCGGGCTACTTTTCATGGCCCACCCTGTATTATTACTCATTATTACGAATTACTCATTATGCCCAAATGTCTGACACTATTCAAAATTCAATTTTGCTCATATGCATTTTACACATCTTACGAAAGGAACACTACATCATTTTGTCTCTTATCATTTCTATAGTAACAACTCATTCACAAAGGTCTAAATTTTGGAGTGGATGCTCACAAAATTTAAACCTAGTAATAAATGTGTTAATATTTAACAGCGAAAAACGTATAAATGTTGCTTTGGCAAAAATGCCTGCATGGAGATTTTTCTTTCATATCAACATAATGACATTAACATCATTAACGTCAGCGTCGTCACTCTGAAGTCATCGCTCTTTAAGTTTCTCGCCGCAGGGAAATCTTTAGGAACTGGTTGGGCTACTAGTTATGTGATGGTGTGATTAGCTCCAAGACAGAAAAAAAAAGAGACTTGTGAGGGAATGACTGTTTGTAGCTGCAATTAAGGAAAGAAAAATGGAAACAAACTTAAATTTCCCTTCTAAGCTCATGTAAATCTTGTGTTACCTGATCATTTCTGCTGGGACCAAAAGACATTGTTGAATAGGCATCCAAAATATTAGTAACAAATCCCTATAATCACTTTCAAATATGCTTTAGTGAAAGAAGACTCCAACACTGTAGGACCTTCTGTTATAGGAAAATAATTCACTTTGCTTCAGGTCACATCACATCGCCCAACTGCTGCTTATTTCCTGATAACAGCATGCTCCATCATGTTTTACTTCTTACCTGTAGCCCACTTAGCAAAGTAAGAAAGGCATTAACACATTACTGCCAGTGTGTCAGTAAAATAAATAAGCTGCATTCTCATTAGTGTACTTATCTTCTGGTCAATAGAAGATAGCCTGCTTAAATGGAAATGCTACAGGATGCACGTTTGTCTAACTGCTTCAGTTTCATCCATTAGCAGTAAGCTTTTGCTATAATTGTTTTTAATATTTGGGCCTTTTGGATGGCTAAAAGATAATGAATTTAGTGATCTCAGAGGAGAAATGTAAGTGTTACAACAGCATATGATACAAATAAAACTAGATAACATATAATGCCAATTAAATGTTTTTGAATACCTGGAGTTTTATTCCAGTTTAATCAGTATTATCACCACAGACTAAATAAAATCTCTGGTCACAAACTTAATTAGATGGTGAACCGATTTGTTTGTGACCCGAATCAATTTTTCCCACTGAAATTAATGTAAATACAATTAATGTGTTTTAGCCCTCAAAATAAAACAAAAGTAAATAAACAGACGATGCACATTACCTTTGTGGTGGATACGTAGTTGCTGGCGTAGGTGGACGGTGGCGGAGGGGATATGATGGCGGTTCTCATGTTTTGCGATTATTTCTTCCTTTATTTCAACTGTTAGACGCTTAGGCTTCTTACTCTCACTACCATTTCCACTTTCCTGGGACCCATAATGAAGCTTACAGAGCAAAAATGCATAGAAACACAATGAAAAAAAATGCTGTGAACATTTTTTTAATGAGTTTTAAGCACAGAAAAAAAAAATCTAAGTTTGTACTATCCTTAATTATACAAAAACTTACTGTAAACAACTAAGAAAACGAACCTTGCATGAGTCGACTTCTGGCGTTAAGGAAGTGAGGAGGAAGATGGGCGGGGAGGAGGTTTCTTTACAGCGAATGAACACACATCTGCCTGATTAAAGGGACATGCGCGTCTTTGTTAGGTGCGCAATACACAAACGGAAAATGGGACAACACTGGCGCGTATGAAGCGGAAGGGGAAAATGGCCGATGCTGTGTTTGTTCGACACCCGAATATATAGTCATGACCAGATGCAAAATTTTGGAGGATTTTGCGCTCGGGAACCGATTTGTTCGTCTTCGGAGGCATTCATGACCAGAAGTCCTTCTGTATACAGAATAGCAAACCCAAATCAATATGGCAGCTTAACATACCTGGTCACTCTCAGATCCTAAATGAAAAGACTCCTAAACAGTGCTAGTGTAAACGGTACAACATAAATTGTTGTGTGTTGTGCTACAAGTGCCTGATTTCAGTGAACGTTTCTTCTGGCCTTACCCATTTTCACTTACACCAGGGTCAAAAAGTGTTTGACTGGCAGCAAGAACAAAATGGAAATAAAATGTAGATAAGCTATATATAGAACATAAAGGAAAGTATTGAGGACAGTGTAGATATATACAGAGAACTACAAAGAAGCATATCTGTCATATATACAAGTGTACTGTATATACAGAGGGGCCCCAAAACAGTGGTTATCTATGCCCATTTTTTCAAAGTAAGCTGGCACACCACCACGCTACCACAGAGACGTGAGAGTGAAAGATGACTTACAGCTACCCATTGATGTATATACAAGTCTAGTAATACAGCTTTTATGCTGATATTTGTCAAGTTAAAGAGTGTATACTTTTTTGGTCCCCTCCATATCATATAGTACAGCAATTCTTCAATAGATCCTGAGTAACTAACCATGAGAAAGAAATTCTAATGATGAGGCTATGCAGACGTACTGCACATGAGCCTGAGAACATCTGAGAAACATTAAATACCCGCAGGACCTGCAGCCAAGGCCGTTAGCAGTTTTTGGACAGTTATTTCCAAGATTGTTATGCTCTTAACTCTGCTCTGAACTGATCATACAGGCCAGCACAGGTTTTATGGCACGGATCTTATAAAATGTGCTCACGAATATGACATCACAGTGATTTGGAAGCTCGTCGTTCATAAAGCAGCTCAGAAAACAAGCTCCGTTTCTTTCTGGACTGTACTGGATTAAAGTGAGGGCTGAGGCTTTTTCGATACTTTCACTCCCAGTGTTTGTGGATTATACTCAACACTTAAGTGAACCAATCCAATGGGGTTCGATACTATTTTCTGCAATACTGGACTTCTTCACATAGGTACAGCCTCTTTAGGAGTCAATGAACAGAGTGCAAGTATGAATTAACCTTGCTTTTAACTACAAAACAGGGTGGTTTACTCAGGCTCATCCTTTTTAACAGAGTGGATATATTTCTCATTTGATATCACTTAAAATACATAAAATATATGGAAAAATATATCATTTGTACTACTTATTACTCATGTAAGATGTAAAGTTTACTTGTCCAGTCAGGCACAAGCCTCCTTAGTCCTCTCATCTTGCCAACCATTTTTGGACTACACCAAACTGAGCAATTACCACAAAAAATACTCACTGTGTAGAGAAAGAGGTTTCATTAGACACCATTCTCATTATTTCATTATTCCATCCTACCACTTCCCTCATAATAATAAGTTTAGACTCCTCTGTTGAACCCGCAATAATTGTATGTTGTTAATAAAAAAAGGGCAAATCTATTAAAGCTTGGAGCTCCCCTGCCGCAATAACATAAGCACCGCAATGCTGATGTAGTGAGGTGCAACTGCAAAGGTCACTGAACATACAGGGAGTGAGGTCTACTGCTCACTAACAAAACAGCCCTTTATGCTCCCTGACTAGAAATGCTTTAATATATTTACACGACCCAGAAAACAAGGACCATTTTCATTAGAATGGAAATCTTTTCTAGTTTCCAGTGACATTATAGTCTGAACTTTATGTGCTCTATTACTTTGACATTATTGTCTGTTATACCACAGGGCTGCTGAATTCTCTGGCTGGTCCGACGGTGCTGAATCATTTTCTAGGACGGTAGTTCTGCTGCATGGTGCTGATTGTCATCTGATAGCATTTCAACGGGAACAACCATCGACTGGTTAAAAAAAAAAAACACAGCACGTCATGTGTGAAACGTGAATCCACCTCAGGTTTAACACCCCTGCCCGTATAGCTGCAGTACAATTTTAGCCCCGCCCATCTCCGTGTGTTTCCATGATAAAACAGCTTATTTTTCATGACACTTTTTTTGCGTAAACTGTCTTTCCATCTACAGGGTCTAATTCAATTCATTAGGTTTTCCTGTGCTGATATTTTACACATTTTTTTTTTTTTTTTCCCCAGAAATTACATTTTAAGATGTTATTCTCCTATAAAATAAGATGGCATGGCTACATATTTTCTGGATATGAAAACTTCAACATGCAATTTACTGTGATATCCCTACTTACTTGAACTTTTCTAGACGCATACCCGAATACAAACTTTTAGCCATTTCTCTTAAAACCACTTGAAGCAGCAAGAGATTTCATAGGAAATGATCAGTGTAATTGTGCTAGCTACCTAGGCCTATAGCAATCGCACTAGCTACCTAGCCATATAGCCTTCTGAAGTCCTATAGCCTTCATCCAGCCAACCACCCGATCGAAATTTGCACAAAAGCCATTTGTTTTTCAGTGATCACACACAACCCATCATTAAGATGGATTTTATAAGTAGTTAGTTAATTTACCCTGGTGAGCTCACTGCCAGCTCATTCCGCATTACTCACATCCATCTGTCAGCGAATTTCTAGTTCATGTGATGAAATGTTCTTCCTAGAGGCATCCATATTAATGAAATATCTACAGCTGAAATTACTTAAGCTCTCTGCATAGATAAAATAAAGTGAATTTGAGTATGTCACCGTGTTTGTCTGATTATTTCTACCAGAAAGAAGGTGGTGCCAACAACGGGGTGACTCCACCTCTCTCACATATTGCACAAACTTGAAAAGGAAAAAGTACCTACTGCATAGACTCTGGCTGCAAATTTGACAACATGGCAAATGTATTTTGGCTTTTGGAGTGCATGCGCCATTATTTTTTTCCATAACATCAGAAAAGCTTCGTTTTAAACATTTTTTGGAAGGAGTCTATTTTGTAACAGTCAGCATTAAAGCTGTAACTTCAAGTGGTCGGGAAATAAAACCCCACTCAAGTATACTCATACTGTACATCTACTGCTTTATTCAGGCTATAAACTATACACACACACACACACACACACACAAAACTGTGTGTGATTTGATAATAAATAGGATATGCGTTTGCATCAACACTTGGATATCACTCTGTTATAACGGAAAATTCCAGTAAACTAGAGTCTTATATCGTTTTAGTAAGACCTGACAGGATAAACCCATGAGGGCTGTTCTATGACAGCTAGCTTTATTGTCCTGTCATGTGATAGTAAAGCGATACTTCTTTTTTAAAAATGAGTCGTCCACTGCACTCCTGCCGAGTCATTATTATGGTGCAACACCGTACACAAGGGCCTGTGGATTATTGTAAAGAGCTACCTGTTATTTTTCAGAATGACTGCATAGACTCGCCCAGTGGGAATTCAACATAAAGGCCATCATTTTTTTCCCGTCTGTTTTTAGTAAGCCTGAACACAGGTGCTGAATGCTTTATAGATAATCCTCTCAAAACTGCGCAAATACACTTTTAGGAGTATCTACAAAATGCCAGTCGCCCACGCTAATAATCCACCCGCGCTAATTACCCCCTCACACCAATCATCCACCTACGAGAATGATCTACCTACGGCAATAATCCACTGACAAAGTGATACAGCGCTTGCATGATCCTTATTAGTTTTTCAAGAGTAAGCTTTTAAGTCTCAAACGTCTCTCTGGATATACATCACATGATACACTTCGGCTTTATGCGGTTTAAGGCAGAAACGGCAATTCCTTCTACCAGCACAGAGAACTGAAACAAAATGCCCATGTTGTGTCTCCATCCTGCCGTGTTCATGTAAGTAATTACAAGAAAGCTGTTCTTGGTTTCCTTGAAGCATTTCATGGGTCCAACTATCACCCTGTACCTTTCACAGTTATAATACAATTATAATTATAATAGTGCTACATCGACTAACCATAAAAAGGACAATTATACCTCCTTTGTGTGGTTTTAAATATGCAGCTAAGGATTAAAGCTACAGGCTTTTGACGCTTGACTAGGTGTACTGATTGCAATTCTTCTTAGAATTACATATTCAAAAAAAACTACATAATACATAGAATGCACACTGAACGTGACAAAGCGCAAAGAATGAAAAATGCAACAAAAAATGGCCATGGTTTTTCTCATGCATTACCATATTTTGGTATGCAACAATAAACACCGCTTGACCTTGCTCGGTACCTGAAAATCGCTGGCCTTGTTTCTATTTCAGCCACTTTTCATTCACCTATGTACTCTCTCTCCTAAAATAATCAAATTCAGATGAAGGACTCTCACAGAGAAGAAAATATTGTAAAAAAGGGTATTTGTACGGATGGGAAAAGGTAATGTCGGGTGTAGACCGTGCCACATTGCACAGAACCTATATCAAGCCTGCCGCAGGTAAAAGACGACATATCGGCATACTGCTGACATTAACGTCTGTATTTTTATAAATACAGAATTATACACATTGAGAATAAGATGATCACTTTCATTTTGAAATAGAAAGAAATGCGGAGTACTGGAGCTATCCACTATGTTTGTATTGACTATGTGATTGGTTGCACCTTGGTGTTTTGTGACTAAAAACACAGAGCCATTTTGCTTATTCACAGCATGAGTTTCGATCCTGTAACGAACACCTAACTAGATATTTATTTTCCTAACACCTAATGACAAAGCTGTTCGTTCCATGGCTTGTTTTCAGCCTTTTTCTACAACAGGAAAAAGGATTTAAAGGACAGTGTTAATGTGAAGTTTTGATATTGATTCTAGGAGGACCCTAGGAACATGAGATGAATACTAACTTTCAGTGTAAGCTGTCTATAGAAAGCTTATTTTAGTCTGCAGTGTTACCGAGTTTATCTGTCTGTTGGTTTGTACAACGCAAACGACGTACAGTGGACCCTCGGCTCACGAACTTAATTCATTCCAAGACTCTGTTTGTGACCCGATTTGTTCGTGACTTGAATCAGTTTTTCCCATTGCAATGAATGTTAATACAATTAATGTGTTTCAGCCCTCAAAACATGTTTTTAAAGTGTATTATGGGCTTATGTGTGACAATAAAACATAGAATAAAATTCAAATAACCTTAATTATAGAAAAATAAAACAAAACTAAATAAACAGATGATTTTACTGCACGTTACCTTTGCAGTGAATACATAGTCACTGGCGTAGGTGGAGGGTGGCAGAGGGATATGATGGCGGTTCTCATGTTTTGCAATTATTTCTTTCTTTATTTCAACTGTTATACACTTAGGCTTCTTACTCTCACTACCATTTCCACCTTTCACTTTCTTGGGACCCATAATGAAGGCTTACAGTGCAAAATGCAGAGAAACAACGAAAAAGCGCATTGAACACGTTCACACCACGAGTGCTTGACCGGGATTTAATGTTTGTGGCGCAAAGCATGGGTTGGCTGTATGTGTACGTCAGCACGTCAGTCGAGGCTTTGTTCATTGGTCGGTACAGAATCTGCTTGGGAATTTAGCTGATACATCGATTTGTTCGCAATCCAATGCGTTCGCGAGCCGAGGGTCCACTGTAAAGTAAATGTGTATAAACGTGGGACAACCCTTCACATCGTGAAATTCTGACAGCCAATCCCAGCTGACTTTGAACGAAAGGCGGAGTACACCCTGGGCAGGTCGCCAACACACAGGGACAGCCAACCATTCACACTCACACGCAAATTAAAGTAGTATATTTACCTAGGCCCCCACTGCATATTTATGGACTGTTGGAGGAAACCGGAGTACCCAGAGGAAACCCATGCAGGCACGGGGAGAAACTCCATACAGAAAGACCGCAGTCAGCTGCGGGGCTCGAATCCGGACCTCCTTACTTTGAGGTGACAGTGATAACCACTACACCAGCGTGCCACCCTACAGTATAACATTTACCTTAAAATTAGAAGTCAGTAAAAAACTTCATTTGCTGCTGTGTGGTACAAGCTACATCAAGCTTGTGTTGAGGTATGGGTTTTATACGTTTTTATTAAATTTTAATGGTTGAGGAGCAGTATCTCTAGGAAGTCATCCTCCATAACTGTTATTTCTAAGGTTAGCAAATAATTCTCTCTACCACACAAGATGCTTTGCTGCCTGCCAACAGGTAGTAAATAGAGTAAATAGTTTAGAGTGCACCACTTTTACAATTATAGAGGAAGTGCAAAATATTCAAATTGCTGTAAATTAAAATGAATAAAAATCTTCTCTGAGTCAGTGTGGCAAGAGATGAATCACAGCACCAAAAAATAAAAAAAATCAGGATACATAATCAATTTGCCCCCCCATCTCTAATATCTATCATAACTATCCAAAAACTTGATCACTGTGTGACGCCCAAAGTGCAAGGAAATCACTCTATAGACATTTAGGTTTAGTGAAACCTTTTAAGTTTCAGACATTTTTAGGTTTACTGACTGATTTTCCCATCGTATCCTTTGCAGAAAGATAACCTAGACAGGAATAATAAGCAAATATTTCCAAGTCATCTTGAGGAAATATTTATGGCATCTTAAAGAAGGGTCATATTTAACTATAAAATGCAATATTTCTCAAAATCGTGACCTCCAAAGGGTTTTCCAGACCACCCCATTAATATGTCATTGTGAAATCAGAAGCACATCTCATATTATACTGTGATTTACTACATTGGTTCTGTGAGAATCTGTGAGAGTTTAAACCATACCACGATACACATTTTGGATCATGCTGAGGTGAAGAACTCCTTAAATGTCATGCAGAAATTATGATCAGAGTGTTCGGCTACCCTGGGCCACATTTGGTCTATAATAATTAAGACTTCATCAATTCCATGGTAATTAACAAGCCTGTTTGGATTGTCTTGAATGCTGTTATGATGTAACATAAAATTTTCTGACCTTTAAATATATTAACACTCCATTTGGTTTTTTGGTTTTTTGGGGTTTTTTTGCATAACAGCCCTCTTCCTGAAGGATGGATGATTTCTGCTGTAGTGACATTAGCCTATTAACTGGCAGTAGCTCGGCTACAGCTCGAGTACAAAGACAGCACCTAGAAGTGGCCTGCACTTAATTAAACAATTCGGGCATACACTTCCGATAAGCAAGGCAATTAATTTCAAGTTGCTGCTATCAATTAAAACGTGCCATTTACG
Source organism: Chrysichthys cranchii (assembly GCA_030068335.1). Lineage (NCBI taxonomy): Eukaryota > Metazoa > Chordata > Actinopteri > Siluriformes > Claroteidae > Chrysichthys > Chrysichthys cranchii. The sequence goes on from JAQMCW010000009.1 coordinate 12,591,811, forward strand.
GAAGGTTTTCAAGATGGAACAGCAAATCTTCACTGCTCCTGTTGAGTAATACCTGACAATCATGTAATAAGAGGCTGGATGTATGACTGCTGTTGTTGACAGCATTTTAGTCTGGGCTTTTTTCCTTTCCTAAGCTTCTGTAGCTGTTTCATGGTGCAGTCTCTAAAGCTCGACATACGCTGCATCTATCCATCACCCGATGCCGTACTGACAGGTCTGTGGTGCTGAGTAGGATCCAGTTAGGTTGCTCTGAGGCTCTGTGGCACAGCGCATTAGTCAGAATAACGCTGTGTCAGTAGGGCTCTCGGTGGATTGACCACTCTTTCCTGGACTGAATGACAAAAAGACTTGGAGCGGGTTCTGTCATTCTGAAGTGCTGTGGTCATCGGCATGTTGTCTCTTCTGGCACCTCGAAGGACAAATATGCCACAAACGTCCAAATTGTGCTGTCTGTTCTTTGTAGATTGGCACGTATAGACTCCCAGATCAGTATGTGCTCTGGTCACTTTGTTGCACTGTGCATCTTAGTAAATACCACCAGTTAAAACAGGACCAAGAGCGTTTCAGAAGCTTTCAAAATGTAAAAGCTGCACCGCTCTACCACCTGGCACTTTAGTCTATTTATATCACAATTGTACTCGTTGAGATATTATTGTTTCCACAATAGCATGGTTACTAAAAGCTTTTAGAGATTATAAAGGTGAGTGCCTTCCAAAAAGGTATCCACTTCACTCCCTCAGGCTTTAGTTAGAGCATTACAGTGCATGTAATCCTTTTATATCTACAGAGCTCGAGCTGTGACGGAGTTTGATGATTGAATTTCAGCTATAGTTTGCTCACATGCAATATGTAAATCTGAAATATTATCGCAGTACACAGTATATCCTGTCATGCTTCGTGAATGCTATCTCTCCTTAGCCATCAATGCTTTACTCCATTACATGCACGCCAGTTCCCTGATGGTAATAGTTACCGATCATTAATTGCAGTGTGACACATTTAAAAGCTCAAAGTCTTATGTTTAATGAAGCGCATATCCATTATAGTCCAAAAATATATAAATATAAATAAATAAATTAATACAACAAATAAGGGGCGGAATAGTAATGTGGTGGTTAGCACTGTCGCCTCAAAGCAAGAAGGTCCTGGGTTCGATCCTCGGGGTCAACCTGGGTGCCTTTCTGTGTGGAGTTTGCATGTTCTTCCTGTGTCCGTGTGGATTTCCTCCGGATACTACGGTTTCCTCTCACAGTCCAAAGACATGCACAGAGGGGATTAGGCTAATTGGCTACTCTAAATTGCCCGTAGGCATGAACGAGTGTGAATGGTTGTCTGTCTCTGTGTGTTGGCCCTGCAGTGGACCCGCCCAGGGTGTACCCTGCCTCTCGCCAAGAGTCGGCTGGGATTGGCTCCAGCTTCCCTCGTGATTCTGAACAGGATTAAGTGGCAGAAGATGAGTGAGGCAAAAGGCAAAACATTCTGTTCACACTGAAGTGCTGAGTAATCTGTATTAAAGCATGCAGGTGATCGGCCCTTATTGCACAGGATTAGCCTTAGTGTCTGGGTAGCTAGGTGAGCTGAGCTCAGCGCATGCAAATGCAGGCCCTTCAGGCAGTCTGGCACTGGAGAACATGGAGAAAGTTGAGCACAGAGCCTACCTCAGTGCCCTCCACTAAAACTCTCATTAACATGCCCCGCTCCAACTGCCTCAGTGCCATAAATCATACTTCTCTTCTCTACGTGCTGAATACATAAACAGTACCATTCAGAGAAAGAGAGAGGGGGAAAAAATAAAGAGGGAAATGGAGCGCCAGTTGAGGTGAATAAGGAAACCAGGGATTTATAAACTCGTGTAACACAGGTCTCACTGTATTGCTTGATTCAATTAGTTCAACTAACTCAACTCTTCAAATACGCCTTATATTTAGATTACATGTTATATATGTAAATGCAAATTCTCCTTTTTTTTTCATCTACATGTCACACATGCAGTCTTTAAACAAAATATGCCTTAGGGTGTTTACACATGAATAGCATTGGGTTGTCAACACAATACACTTGACATGCCGCTCAGTACTCCACATGACATGCGTCCTAGCAGAAGCTCTATTTTCAAAAGAAAGAACCTTCTTTGCTGAAAAGTATTTCAGCAAACTGGATCGGTCAAAAGAATGAAAAACGTAGACACTCTGACAAAATATCTACAATTTTAGGTTTAAGATCTCAGTTTAAGTGGACCATCTGCTATACAACTCCCTGTGAATTAGCGGTTAGCTGCTATAGAAACAATAACGCATTTAAACAAGCGACATACGTGTGCTTTATAAACAGCTATACAGGGATCAAGCACAATGCAATCTTAAATTGCATTTGCAATCTGCAAGATGCAAGTTTATAAACCCTTGTCTTCCCTTGTATACCTCAACTCTGTCACTGGACTGTATATTCCTTGAAGAAGAGTTGCTATAGTAATCGAATTGGGTGACTGTGTAAAAGAATCCTGCGCAGTATAAAGGCGTCTCAGAGGGCCAGCTGAAATCCACATTAAATTATTGCCAAGCCCTGAAATGGAGAGGGACAGCTTGGAGTGTAACACAGTACTAAACTGAAAAATTCATCAGATGCATTTTTACCACTCTTGATTAGTAGGGTTCACATTGCTGGCCTGATACGCTCCCATTTTTCACCAAATCAACATTTAGAGGTCACAAATCAACATGTAATTGGTATAAATAGTGCCCGTTGCTTCGGTTAGTGAAACCATTGCTGCTTGCAATGGGACTGACATGATTAAATGTGTCCCACTAAACATGACTGAGTGTTAAAAGGTATAGGCTAAAAGCGAGGCTCACGCCCGTTTGGCCTTGCTGAGAATCAAGGTATATCCACACTTAAAGCTCAAGGCTGGGGAGACAGTGTTTGTTTTTCACCGTCGACCACCATTACAGCAAAGTGCCGCACAAGACTTCAACAGCCCTCCAAAAACAAAGAATTACTACCAAGCTGTAGCTCAAGCTGTCTGGTTCAACATGATAGGTTCATCCAAGAAAAGCGACGTCTATGCACAAGTGGAAAAGGGAAAAGGACGGCATACGAACTACGTACATGATATGAGAACCAGGAGCTGAAGGAGTATAGGCGTTATTAACGCTGACCTCAGCACGTGCATGGATTTCATTCATGCAGGTGGACTGAGAAAGGTTGACATTGGGAAAAGCAATAAATAAAACATAAGTGTAAGTCATACATATGGATTAATGCAAACCTCCAAGCCTGCCTTCAGCACATCACCCCCGGAGCGAGAGAAGAGCTGAATCTAAAGTAACACGAAGATGTCATTGTCATTCAGCTTCACTGTGTACTGACATAGAAATCAGTATATATACACCAGTTCTCACTATATAGTACTGCCATGAAGAGGACCACAAAGGACCACAAAGATAAAAAAAAAAACAAGATATTCCTGGAGAAAAAGAAATGCCATCAATTCCATAGTTACGGCACTCCCTTCTATGTGAGCTGCTATCCTGCTTCTCTAGGGATGTGTTGAAATTATTTAATGGCAGCAATGGGAACATAATCTAATCCTGCAAACACATCGAGTACACAATAAAATGCAAGTAGTGGTGTTTTGTGATGTTTTAAAAAAAAGCTCAGCTTCCGAGTGTAGAAGAATCTAATCTTTGTGAAATATGGCTGATTGCTAAGGCGAGTGAGGCAATTCATCTGCGCTGAAGTGAAGCCAGTGTGTGTGTGTGTGTGTGTGTGTGTGTGTGTGTGTGTGTGTGTGTGAGAAAGTGCGGACTGGGCGAAGTCAGCACAGCTCCCACATACAGGCTCTGTCATTCTTACTGCGGTACAGGGAGCCACGTTTGCAAACAGAGTGCGAATCAATACACACCAGTCAGATCCACAGCTGGCAGCAGCAAACACAGACATTCCAAAGTCAATGTGGGAAGAATGAGTAAAAATAGACTCAGGAGTAGTGCAGGGTTCATTAGTATCCACAACGGTGTCAACGGTGTATTGAAACTCATGCAGGGAACTGATTTTGTGTGTGTGTGTGTGTGTGTGTGTGTGTGTGTGTGTGTGTGTGTGTGTGTGTGTGTGTGCGTGTGTGTGTGAGAGAGAGAGAGAGAGAGAGAGAGAGAGACATCACTCTGCTCTTCTGCACATAATTCAACACAAGAACAGCTTTGGTCAGGGCCATAACAGAGATACATGTTTTACAACAAAGGGCCAATGCTTTCCATAAAGGCCACGTGCTTCTTTCATTTCCATTGTGGTCACTTAAAGTCAGGGTTCCATTTACGATCAGGTGTAGAAAATTCTTATTGCATACACTCACACCAACCACTTTCAAAAGGAAAGTATCTGTACACCTGTTTATACATTCATGCAAATATCCAATCAGCCAATCATGTGGCAGCAGCACTGTGTTTAAACTCATGCAGGTACAGGTGAAGAGCTTCAGTTCATATTCTCATCCAACATTTATTTATATTCAAGATTGGGGGAAAATGTGATCTCAGTGACTGACCATGTTCTGGTTGTTGGTTTGAGTGTTTCAGAAACTGATGATCTCATGCATCACGGTCTCTTGAGTTCACACAGAAGGGAGTGGAAAAACACAAACATCCAGTGGGCGGCGGGTCGGCGGAAATGCCTTGATACAGAGAGAGGTCAGAGGAGAAAAACCTCTCTGATCTCTGACCCCAGACTGGCTTGAGGAATGTCATAGTAACTTAAATGACCACACTACACCCGAGGTGAGCCTGAAGTGGATGGGCTATGATGGCAGAAGACCACCTGAGGTTCCTCTTCTGTCGGTCAAGAACATGAATCTGAGGCAACAACAGGCACAAAACGAGAGTGCTGAAAAATACTGCCTGGTCTTTTCCCAATCCGTTTTCATTTTGAGGTTTGAGTTGCAGGGATAAGTGATCAGCAGTTCCTTCTGACATCGGTGGTGAGCATATAGCTATTTACAGTACATTCATGTAATATTTTTGTCTGATCAAACGACTGTGTTTGCTTGACGGCATGGTATGCTACATAGTTATTTTAAAAAAATACAGATTTTCCTGAACTGATTTAAGTTTTTCTTTTGTATGTGTCACAACTAGACTTAAGGTTCTAGCTTTTAAAATTCTAGCTACCCCCCCCCAGAGCAAAAAAAAAGAGGGAAAATTGCATTTAAATATTTCACCCATCCATCCATCTGTCCATCCATCCATCTACCCTCTATACCACTTATACCTACAAGTCTCCAGTGGGGAATGAATTTTCACTTTGATTATCAGTGTCAGTCTGTTTCAGCACCCGAGGTAAAAGTCACTTGCCACAGTTAATCATAAACCTCATCTCGTCGCCTCTTCACTCACCCGAGCTCTTTTCAGGCTACCATCTGTGCTGAAATAACTCCTGACTTCATTCACTCAGTTCTGTTCTGTTTATTAGGTCATTTAAACTTTTAAAACATTTTATGCTGTCACTCGTACTTTGTTTGCGCTGTTCACTGTTTTGATGACGATGATATTGTGATGGAGCACGTGCATTAACGATATTTTGATGTCAGGTGTCTGATCAAAAACTGAATTTTTAAAACTTATGTCTGTTGTGACATGACATGTAACTATTCAAAAACTTCCCATCACTTTAGACATTCTGTTTTAGACATCTTTACGGTAGGGTTGGACTACGTTTATATTTTTGTCTTTCACGATGATCACCGTGTCAGATTAGGCAATCACAGCGCCATAAATTCTTGCTGTGTCTTGGTCGGGAGACTGGGAACGCTACAAGTCTGACCCAGACCGATCATCTTACATGTCCTTGTGGGTCTTCTGGGAGGAGGGTCAAGAAATTGTCAATCATGGCTACAGAAGAAATGTCATGGAACGTGTCGAAGGAGTTGTCAAATTAAGCAAGAAAATACAAAAATTTCTGACACGTTAGGCTTTTCATCTGGGTGTCGTGGTGTGTCCCAAATTCCACAACACTGTTCTTTGATTATGTCACACTACACAAGTCCCATTTGTCATTACTGCTGATCACATCTGGTCCTGACACTGGAAATTTGTTGGCCCCAACAAAACTGTTAAAATTGGACTGAATTCATGTAGTCTAATTATGGCATTAGGGAGACTGCATTTACCGCTGGGGTTTTAAATTAGCTTCTTACGCATCACAATTTTTGCTGCCAGAAGCCACAGCAGGGTTAGAATGTAGTCTAAATGAATACATTTCTACACTGCTTTGGTAACATATAATTGTTTATATAAAAAAGCAACGTACAGTCGATCCTCTCATCTACGGACACCACATTAACAGATATCGGATGCAACAGACAAAATCCACTGGTTTGAATGCATAATCCATTAGCCAGAATGTCTGGTACAAAAGTTTAAAAATCCCGGGTGTTGCGAACGGAGTCCCGTAGTTCAGCAATTGTCCGCTAGGTGGCGGTGGCGTGTGCGCTACTTGTTGCTTACAAGCGTCGGTTGAGCTGTGGTCGTTGTGAAGCTATACTGTTTTTTCGGCGATGATTTGGTGTTTTTCACTGTTTTTCTGCCATCATTATGCCACCAAAAGATAAGTCTAGTGGTACATGAAAGCGTGTCAATCATAGTATTGGCCAGAAATTAGAGCTCATTAAGAAGTCTGGTGTTTCTGTCTCCCATGTTTGTGAGGACTATGGTGTGAACACACATAAGGGAAATGACATTTACGATTGTATTTACATGTTTATTTACATTAGGATTTAATGTACTTACCTATTTATGTTGGTCGTTATGCTGCTTGTCATGTGTACAGTACTTGGGTAGCACTTTTATGGACCTTAGTGGTGTTTTTCCTTGGATTTCCACTATTTTAACTCCCCCCACACACACCCCCACTAAAACACTTCACATCATCGGACTATTCAAGTCAACGGACAACCTCTGCCCCCAATAATCCATTAATGCGAGGATCAACTGTAGCATATTAGTGAAGGATAAACTCATTTTGGTCAAAACACATTTTTTTCAGTATTTCTGGCTATAAAAATGTCACAACAACAAATATGTGTGTGTGTGTGTGTGCGCGTGTGTGCGCCCGTGTGCGCCCGTGTGCGCCCGTGTGCGCCCGTGTGCGCCCGTGTGCGGGTGTTCTGGCACTGGCAACTCAAAGCAAAATCATGAACAAACGCATGAGGTGGTAAACTCCCCATGGTGTCCTTTTCATTCGTGCTGGAAAAAAAAAAAAAACAAGAACGACATTTATTTTGGCTTTTTTTTTTTCAAATATATTTTTCATGAAGAGTTTTACTATTTATAGTGATACATAAGCAACAAGAAAGTAGCATTCATTTAGCACAATCTTTAGATGTATAAGCAGAGGATTAGAATATTTCTACTAAGGCGCCTGGGGTTTTAGTGTTACAAATCAACTTATGGAGTATGCTCTGGTGACAAATATGTATTCGATATATTCAGTTTGAGGCTCTGGGTCCCTGAGTGTATGCTGTATATAGCAGCCTTTTTGTGCCACGCTGTATTCTTAAGAAGTGTATTCAGTGCAGTTTCTTGTACACACATGCACGCACCAGCCACTTTAAAATGAACAGCTGTACACCTGCTCGTTCTTGCAATTATCCAATCTGCCAATCATGTGGCAAAATCGCTAGGCATAAAATCATGCACATACAGATCACGAGCTTCAGAATGTGGGGGGGGGGGCGTTGTGATCTCAGTGAC
>JAQMCW010000009.1:12734155-12751839 GCA_030068335.1 Chrysichthys cranchii
CCATAAAATTCTCTCTCTCTTTATTCTGACATTTAACAAATACAAAAATATGTTAATATTTATTGATCTAAAACAGACAAAGTTTACTCTGATTTAATGTTTGACAGTAAAGAAAAAAAAGTTTTTGTGTTTTTTTCTGAAGTTTATGTAAATATCTGGTTTCAACTGTATGTAGATGGAGATACTGTGCCATGTTTTGCAGATATCGATGAGTGCTCCTTTCAGCAACTCTGTGTGTTCGGTACATGTAAAAACCTCCCTGGCATGTTCCGGTGCATCTGTGACGAAGGCTATGAGTTAGACCGATCAGGGGGCAACTGCACAGGTACATGTTACCTCAACACACAGGTTTCATGAATCTTTAAATGCCTTGGAAGATTTGCCATGTGATCTCTAACGTTGTATTCCTGAACAGATGTTGATGAATGTTTGGACCCTGTAAACTGTGTCAATGGACACTGTGTGAACACACCAGGCTCTTATGAATGCAACTGCCCTACAGACTACGAACTGAACCCAACTGGAGTTGGTTGTGTTGGTGTGTATGATCATCGCTGAAGGTCAACTAAATAGATTATCCAGAAATTTGTTAACTGAATACTATTGCTGCATCTTGTATTTCAGCATTAATATGTTCATTCTTATTTTCTTCCATTGTTAGACCCACGTGTAGGGACCTGTTTCCTGGAGGTGGTGAACCGTGGGCGTGCAGGCCTGGCCTGTAGTGTGGAGGTGGGTGTCGGGGTGAGTCGCTCATCCTGCTGCTGTTCCCTGGGCCGAGCCTGGGGAAACCCCTGTGAATTCTGCCCTCCTGGCAACTCCTGTGAGCACTCATATGTTATTATATTAGGAATATTGTCTTATGTAATATGCTGTTAATAGGGCTATTAATAGGGATAGATTCATTTGGATTAACAGAAAGTGACAGCTTTCTTAAATACTGTGTCCTGTGTTTTTAGCGGACTACAACACACTGTGTCCAGGAGGAGAGGGATTCAGGCCCAACCTAATTACTATTATACTGGAGGGTAACGTTTATGAACAATCAATTACCACAGCATATACTGTGATTTATTAAGTTGCATGCCATATCGCCTGGTTATAACATTTTTTCAGTAAAAATACCAAATAATTTGTTTTAGATCATACATCATCTCTTTACATTTGAGCTTGATCTGCCACAGCTTTAGTGAAATTCTTCCTGTTATCTTGCTACATTTGTTGGATTTTTTGGTTTAATAGATGATTACCATGTCATAATTATGTGTGGTATAGTGCTACTGCTTCTAGTACTCCTACTAATAGCACATTAACATGGGTTGTAGCATATCATAGGAATTTAACATACAAATATTCAAACATGCCTAAGGTGTTCTACTGATGTCATGTTTATGAAGACTTAAGAAAGTTGATTGGTTTCTATTCAGACATAGATGAGTGTCAGGAGCTTCCTGGTCTTTGCCAGGGTGGAAACTGTATTAATACCTTTGGGAGCTTCCAGTGTGACTGTCCAAATGGGTACTACCTCAATGTAGACAGCCGTATTTGTGAGGGTGAGTATTTTTGTCAGGGGTAGTTTTGATGAGTCTATTACTAATACTAGGGTTTTTTTTTTATAAAGAAATGTCATCCATTGAACATTCAAGGCCCAGATGAAAAGGGGTTACTAAATATAAACGAACGAGTTTACAAATTCACATGTATCAGTTGTTAGTCTGTGTTGATTTCTTGCTGCTGTCTAAGGCTGAGCTAGGTACAAAATTCAAGGATTCAAGGAGCTTTACTGTCATTACATCACATGTTAGAAACATGAGGTGAACGAAATTAGATTCCCTGGTCCCGTTATAAGCACAATAAGATAGAATAAGAATAAAATAAGATAAACTAAGTAAATAAGTATAAATATAAAAACAACAGTGTAAAAAAGTTTAAACTATAAAGTTTAAAATATATAGTATGAACAGAGTCAAGTGAAAGTCTAGCAATGAAATAACAATAATAAATACAAGAAATAGCAGCAACAATATGATGGTCCAGTCCTGATTTGAGATAGTGCTAATACAGCAGAACCTAACCTTAAAACTGATCATTTAAAGATGAACTTATGTGCATTTCTATAAATTTAGCTAAGTGTATTTATTTGTTTTCTGTGATTGTTTATTCATGTGTGTGGTACATGCGGCCTAAATCTATTTAAAAACAATCTGAAATAGACATTAAATGTCTTTGCATTTGTACAAAGAGGCAGGTTAAAGCTCACTACAGAAATGGATTATTATTTTGTATTTATTGTAAAAAATGTATATATTGTTTTTTTCTATTGGCAGATATTGATGAGTGTTTGATGAATCCTGGGATCTGTGGTCCAGGCACTTGCTATAACACACTGGGCAATTACACTTGTGTGTGTCCTCAGGATTACATGCAGGTCAATGGAGGCAATAAGTGCATGGGTATGTAGAAAAGTGATGACATGTATTTTTATTGTCATTTGAAATAGCACAATTATGTATTATTTAACTTTGCTATCTTTGTACTATCACTTTGTACTATCTTTTGTACCTTTTTTTTGTTTGCCTCTTATTCAAATTCTTTATCCTCTATTCTAGTCACAACTACATGAGACTGAATTTCTGTTATATTTTCTAGACATGAGAAAAAGCCTTTGCTTTCGCAACTACAATGGCACCACATGTGAGAATGAGCTGGCTTTCAACGTTACGCACCGTCTCTGCTGTTGTGGTTACAACATGGGCAAAGCCTGGAGCAAACCCTGTCAAGCATGTCCCATCCCAGGCACTGGTCAGTCTGCTTAACACACTCGAAAGAGTTGCAGACATTTTAATAAGATGCATGCACAAGCTTGAAACTCTTCCTTTCTTCCTTTAGAGGGCTTTCACTCTCTTTGTGGAAATATTGCACCAGGGTTTGAAATTAACATTGAAACTGGAAAACCAGTCGGTAAGGCTGTAGATTTTCTTATTATAATTCATATCAGCACAATGTTTGTAGTTTGCAGGAATGTGACTGATTGTAATCCGATTATTTGATTGTATATTCAGATATTGATGAGTGCCGTGAGATTCCAGGGATTTGTGCCAATGGTGTATGCATCAACCATATTGGAAGTTTTCACTGTGAATGTCCAAGAGGATTCAGCTACAATGATTTGCTCCTCATATGTGAAGGTTTGTAACCATTTAACATCTGTTTACTATCATGTTCCTCCCACTGTGCCACTCGAAGACTCTCACACACACACACACACACACACACACACACACACACACACACACACTACAATGAAACTGCAATTAATCAAACCACCTAAAATCCCTAACAATCAGCAGGTGCTTTGGCAGACCTTACAGGTTCTTGTCAATATTGAATGTTTTAAAACCAATCTTTTTCTACATGACAGGTGATGTTAAATTTTTCCTAAAAGGCTTGTTGTATTTATATTAGTTGTTACACAAATGTGAGAGACCCACAGCTGCTTTAACTTCTGTTTCTGTTTTCCCCACTATCTTACTACATGGTGGCTGAATGAAAAGTGATCAGAACACCAACTGTTAACTGTTATTGCAGTGCCACAGATGTATGTAATGTTTTCTTTCTTTCTTTCTTTCTTTCTTTCTTTCTTTCTTTCTTTCTTTCTTTCTTTCTTTCTTTCTTTCTTTCTTTCTTTCCATCCCTTGGTTCATTTCTGCTAGTGCACTGGCTGCTACTTCTTTTCACCCCTTCTCCAAATATTAGCTCACAGTCTGTTTGCGCGCAAGCCAGTCCTCTGACTGGGACAGCTCCACGTCCTGCTTCAGTCGGTATCTAACTTTAGCTTACAGGGCCTCAATCCAAAATCCTTTCCTCTCCAGTCCTCTTGCAGATCTCACAGTGATGTTGGCCTTTGCCTGGGGGAACGTGATCAATTTCTTCCTCTTTTAAGTGTCTCCAAGCTGTATGCTGCAGCCATGGGTTTGACCTTAAAAGGGAGCTTGTGTGCACAACATGAAGCCAAGTGGTTACCACTGTTTAGTAGGAAATGAGATGAATCCAGCCTGGACCATGAAAACAACTGTCAGGAAATTTTAGTAATGACAAGCATGGCAAACATATCAGCAATGTAAATCCTTGGTGCAATAACACTGCTGATAATGGGAAATGTTGAATTGGATGTCTATTAGTGTGTGTGTGTGTGTGTGTGTGTGTGTGTGTGTGTGTGTGTGTGTGTGTGTGTGTGTGTGTGTGTGTGTGTGTGCTGCAGACAACGATGAGTGTAGTGGTTCAGAGATCTTGTGCCAGAGGAATGCAGACTGTATTAACAGCCCTGGCAGCTATCGCTGTGAGTGCTCGGACGGCTTCAAACTCTCACCCATTGGAGCCTGTATAGGTGAGATGATTTCTTGTCTAATGTTCAGCATGCAAAGGCTCATGTAGTGTAGTAGATTATGTACTGATACTAGAGTCTGTTTTAATTACACATGCTCAGTTGAAATGCACACCTTGTCGACAATATTTATCTGAGGCATATGGTATTTCAGGGGCACACTAGTTCTTGGGAACTTCGGCTTTGGATTCTAAAAATTATGTTAATACAAAATAACATTTCCGTATATTTACAAACAAATCATGTTGCCACCCTTAAAATAAGCAGTATGAACTAAAGTATGGGGAAGGGCATTAGAGCAGATTATTGTTAGTCTTTGCTCCAAATTGCCACTGCTGTCATGCCAGCGCTTTATTTTTGCATTTTTTGTTAACTTGTTATCTTGCTGTCTCTTATGTTACACATGTGCACACAAATACTGATGGCAGACCGAAATGAGTGTTTGGAAACCCCAAACCTCTGCAGTCATGGCAAGTGTGTGGACATCCAAGGTGGCTATATGTGTACATGCCATGCTGGCTTCATGGCCACCCCCAATGGAAAGATGTGCATGGGTAAAGCAAATTCAAAGCTTCAAGACATTTCATTTATATTACAGTTGTAACTATGCTGACCATGATAACTATGCTAACATAGAAACTGAGAATAATAAAGTGTCTACATAAATGTTTTTAAGACTTTGTATGGCAAAGTCCTCATCGGTCACTGTTACATTTAAGGTTATCTTCCCATTTATTGTTGCATGTTAAAGGTTACATGTAATGATAAAAAACCTGTGTTCATGTTTTATTTTTGCATAGATTTATCATTAGAATTAATAGTCAAACCTTTTCCACTGTCCCTGAAGGAGACCCTCAAAAATCAAACTATTTGTCTCCTTCTGCAGACATTGATGAGTGTGTGCATCAGCCCTGTAGGAATGGCACATGTAAGAATACTGTTGGGTCCTACAACTGTCTTTGCCACCCTGGCTTTGAGCTCACTTTAAATAACCAGTGCACAGGTAATTACCTACGGTATCTGTCTAAATACATTCCTTCTAAGGCATTTTTCTGTTTGTTGATTTGTTGGTTCTCATGGGTTACGAATAAGCAGAACATAATGGTAATTTTTACCACTGGGACAATACTAACACTAAGTGGATCTACCAAGATATCCATACTAGCTTATAGAGCACTTTTTGTTCTTTTGGATCTGCCTTTTCTCTACTCACTTACAGACCAAATCACTTTACTAGTTATTGGTTCTTTAAGCGACATTGTTTGGTTATGCTAAAAATATTAGAACGCACTAGGGTCATGGTCGCTTTGTTGCCAAATATTTACCTAAGTAAATTGCGATGTTGCTGAATACAGTAGCAAAATCTGAATGTTCTGTGCTTATGTGTTGTGTTATCTTTTGTTAGATATCGATGAATGTTCAGCAGCATATGGTCAGCTGTGCAGAAGTGGCCATTGCATTAACAGTATTGGCTCCTTCAGTTGCTTGTGTGAGGATGGCTATGATCTCACGCAGGATGGGAAGAACTGTGTTGGTATGGTTTGTTGCTTGTTTTTTCATTCAACTTTCCCATTGTTGTAAAATTTACAGAAACTTTAGCATTGGGATATCCTAAAATAAGTTTTCCCTTTTCATTGCCAATGACCCCAGATGTTAATGAGTGTATAATTCTACCCGGAGTATGTGCTCCTGGAACATGCCAGAACTTGGACGGCTCTTTTCGCTGTAACTGTCCACCTGGTTACATTGTACAGAACAATTACTGTGTAGGTATGTGCCCTCCTTTTAATACAACACTTTTGCTACAACTCAGTAGTTAATGTTGTCAGGGAAATATTAATGTAAATATGTCAAACAGCAAATAATTATTCATCTGCCTAATTTTAATCTTTAAGTACAGGCCATTATTTAATTCTTCTCAAAAATGTTTGTTTGTATGTGTTTCAGTGAACATTATTAAGTGTCCTGTAATTCTCTCTGGCACTGTTTGTAATCAGATGAATATTTCTTGATTCTGTTAGGTCATTTAACTTGTGCAAACCCTTGTGTTTTTCACTTTCTCAGTTTACACTAAGGAGAGGGGAGTGCTTTTTTCTGACAGTAATAAAAATAGCTCTCTTTTTTTGGTGGTGATGACTATCTGCTTTACCTTCTAACCCTGCCAGATGAGAATGAGTGTGAGGAGGACCCCAACATCTGTCTGTTTGGCTCCTGCTACAATACCCCAGGCAGCTTTGAGTGTGTGTGCAAACCAGGCTTTGTTCTCTCAGAAAGTGGACGTCGCTGTTATGGTAAATCTCACATTTAAACAAATGATTTCAACATGACAGTATCTTATGATTCAGGTTAACTCATGTTTAAACACAACATAGGACCTTTCAAACACATATTTATGTACTGTTTACTATATGAATATACTGCACTACATATACATTTCAACACAAGATTAGTTGACCTATGTTAGGCTTTATATTTAAATACCTGGATAAACAAAACATAATGTTGCTGCTCTGTTGGTTTTAAGAATAATCTCCCTTGAGACTCGGGTATATAAAGCATACAACATACAGTATATAAATTCTAAAACTTTGTTATTAATTTATTGATTGGTTCCAGCTCAGAGTGATTAGCCAGAATTTAAACATCACATCCCCAACATACTTGTAATTTCTACTTTTTTTTTTAGACACAAGAGAGAGCTTTTGCTTCACTCGTTTTGAGAAAGGAAAATGCTCCAACCCTCAGGCATTCAACACCACCAAAGACAAGTGCTGCTGCAGCACCATGCCCAATGAGGGCTGGGGCTACCCCTGTGAGCTCTGCCCCAAAGAGCATGATGGTGCCTCTTTTTTTTTTTTTTTTTTTTTTTTTTTTTTTTTTTTTTTTTGACTGTTCTGTACTAGCTTTGTATGTTGTATAGCTCAATGCTAGTTTTTTTTTTTTTTTTTTTTTTACACATATCTGTTTTGCTTTGTATTAATTTCACAAGTTTACCTGTAGCATCCACTTGTGTCATTTCTTTCTCTGTTGTAGCTGGATTTCAGGACCTATGTCCTTTTGGTTATGGAATCATTCCAGGGATTGGGGATACAATCATTGGTAAGGACCTGACCTTTTTTAAAATAGCCCTATAGGGCTTTACTTCAGATGGAGCTATAGCTCTGAATAATTTTCCAACGTTTACTGTATGGAATAAAGTATGGAACAAGCCTATACTCTCTGTTATTATTCGGCTTTGTTTTATTCAGACAAGTAGCGAGCCGCTATTTTTGATTCCACTGATTCCAGAAACAATCTGCAACAATCTGGTGACATTCTAGGGTATAGATTTGAAACTTTAACATGAATCTGAAAATATTTTGTCAAAGTACCTATGTTTTAAATTGTTTCCACTGATCCATTGCATTTTCGTATGGTTATTCCATGTATAATGGACCTGAACTGGCCTTGGTTGTCACGTGGGTGGCTGCGAAGGAAAGAAAAGATACTGCAGATTTTTGTCAAAGCTTCCATGTATGGCACATGAATGGAGAAAATATTTGAGATGGATTTTGAAGGGATCACTAACATTGAATTTGTGGATCTTTTGCTAGCTAGCAGGTAGTGGTCACATGCTTTCAAAACAAAAACAATGCATTGGATTCTGGGACAGGTAAGCCAGTCCCATTGTTTTTTGTGCATACAGCTAAAAAACTTAGGCCAGATCATTTCAAGTGGTTGTGGTTTGATTGCCTGTATAGTGATCCAACCTTCGTACATTTTGCTCCAGTGTCATCACAATATTTTGTTAATCTTTGCAAAAGTGTCAGAGCTTTCCTGACAAGGAAAAAACACCACATCACATCAGAAATGGTTAAGGAACACCCATGCTTTAGATGGTGGTTTGTAAACATTGGGTGTTTTTATGCATGTTAATTTCTTTTCAAATATTTATGGATGTCTAACCATCACACCAAAGTTGCACCAAAGTTTGAAGCACATAATTATCTAGGATGTTTTTGCATGGTGTAGCTTTACAATTTCCAATCACTGGCACTAATGGGTCCAAACCTATTCCACCATGACAGTGTCCCTGTGCAGATGTTCAGAAAGACATGGTTTGTCAAGATTGGTATAGGAGAACTTCAATGATCTACACAGAGTGCTAACCTCAAGCACACTGAACACCTTTAGGATGAACCGAAATGCTGAGTGTGAGGCTGAAAGGCTAAATCCACACAGCCATTCTCCAAGCAGGCCATATATTTCACTTTTCTGTACAAACTCAATCATCACTAGAGCCTTCTTCCCAGTTGTGAGGTTCCTCTCTTTTACAGTCAAAGCAATTTCAGTTTGGAAACTATAAACAGACTAGAAACATATCACTCTGGAGTATTTTAAGGTTTTAACTTGGATATTTGAATTCTCTTTTTTCTCTCTTGCATTTGGCTAAATCATTCCAGCACTTCATCTTCCATGACTGATTGTGTTGCTGTTTATGTTTGCATGGCTCCTAACTGTGATGGGATGTAGCAGCACAGATTAGCTTCACTTTATACTCAGACTTAGAATTAATATTTCTCAGGAATCAATTTTTTTCCTATTTTGGCCTTAAATCTATGTGTTAGAGCGTCCAGACAATACAGCATTTAATCCAGTACACAGCGTCCAGACAATACAGAAATGAATCCAAGAATTTCTCTTCTGAAACACTCTACACTCACACACATTATTTTAAAGCCTTTTAACATTGTGGTTTTTAACTATTTTGTTAAATTGCTTTAACGTTATTAAAAATAATGTCAGAAACAGTTATTTGAGTTATATCTACAAAAAAATATTGGAGCTTCAGAATCAGTTTCCAATGTTCAGAGTTATTGTATAATGTTTTGGGGATGTTGAAGTTTAAGGGGAATAGAATATGGTGTGGTACAGAAATGCATATCAAGCATGTCACATGATGGTACATTACTTTTCAAAATTTGGACCTGTTTCTCTCTTTTGTCCCTGCATCCACTGGATAATGCCAGATTTGAATGAATGTGTGGAGAACCCAGGCATTTGTCACAATGGCCACTGCATCAATACTGATGGCTCCTTCCGCTGCGAGTGTTCTACAGGCTACACACTCAATTACACTGGAATGCATTGTGTTGGTGAGGAAGCATTTGTCCATATTTTCTCAAAGCTCAGTATTTATAGCAATAAAACTAGTGTAACGTGATGAGTATAGAGTTTGTCAAGTATCAAAAGGTGAAGGTCAGAACTCAGGCAGGCTTCATATGCAGAAATTTATCTTAAAATATAAGACAAGGGAACTAGGGCCAAAACAAGGGCTGCTCCCCACTACTCTTCTTTTGCACGTTCCCTCCCTCGCTTTCTTGCTCTCTAAAGATGAAAGTTCATGAAGCCATCAAGGGAGTGATCGGGTAAGTGAGGGACACCCTTGTAGCCTTGATGGTCCACCTGTTACGTACGACGTCATTACTGAAGCAAACGGGACACCTCTGTTTATGCTAATTCTCCTTCCAACTAGTCCTTTTATCAAGTGTGGGTGTCACAAACGGTGAATTTCTCTTCCTCAAAGTCTGCTCCCGAGTAGACTTGCAGCACGCCTCCAGCCAAAGGGTGATTTCAGCAAAAAGCAGCTCTGGGTCCCTTGTCCCCTAAGGTATTGGGACAACACTTCAACAGCTGTAGTTTGGAGAACATCCAGGTCATAAGGGAATGGGTAAGGAAGTGTGCAAAATATAAGGGTAATGGGATGCAGCCAGGAACTAGGCTTGGCCCTAATAATACAAAAGCATGATAAGACTTTGCAATGATTCACTGACACAACATTGACTAATCAAGGGCTAACACAGTACGGCTGAACACAATAGGGTAACAAACCCAAGACAGGACAGTAGTGGACACAGGACAGCTCTGACTGCAACATAAACCAAAATGTAAGCACCTGACATTCATAACCTAGAAACAGTGATTAGTACATTTAAATGCCATTTATGTGATGTGACATGTCACAGACATGTGATTTGGTCCACATTTTACCTTGCTTTTGCATTTCTTAAGATTTTGTATGATTAAAAATGAATCCTGGTCAACTTTTAATAAAAAATTTAAATCTGAATTTTTTTTCTAGTGCCAAAATAAAAACACACACAATAGGGACTAGCATTTAGATTCCATCTGAATGCCTTTCATTCTGTTCACACATTCATTCTGTTCATGCAGATGTTGATGAGTGTGCAGTGGGGAATCCATGTGGAAATGGTACATGCACTAATGTGCTGGGAAGCTTTGAGTGTAACTGTGAGGAAGGTTTTGAGCCAGGACCCATGATGACATGTGAAGGTGAAAACCTTTTTATTCATTTATTGGAAAGTGATTTATTTGTATTTGCCCATAATAATGCTGAATTTTGGGTGTTATATTCAAGTGTGTGTCTGACTGTCATTTTACGTATGGTACAGATATAAATGAATGTGTTCAGAACCCTTTGCTCTGTGCGTTCCGCTGCATCAATACATTTGGGGGATATCAGTGTTCCTGCCCATCTGGCTACACACTCCGGGTTGATGGGAGAATGTGTCAAGGTGAGACAGCAACTCAAACGCAGCGTCGTATGGAGTCCAACATGACCCCTCTGTAAAGTAGTTAACATCATTTTAAATTTGTGTTCAGAAGCTGTATTATAACTATATTACAGTTCTTGCTGCTTTGACTCACTTTTCTCTCCTTAACACTGCAGACCTGGATGAGTGTGCAGAAGGTTTACATGACTGTGACACCAGGGGTATGAACTGTAAGAACCTCATCGGAACCTTCATGTGCGTGTGTCCTCCTGGAATGGTGCGCAAGATGGATGACGACACATGTCATGGTCAGAACACTTGTTTCTCATCTGTTAAGTAACGTTATTACTATTTACATACTAGTAGGTGGATATATATATATATACGTAACTACTCATGCATGTTTATTGACATCTTACGTTTTTCTCTCTCTCCCACTAGACGAGAACGAGTGCCGCACTAAGCCAGGTATTTGCGAGAATGGCCGCTGTGTGAACACTATAGGCAGTTACACATGTGAGTGTGGAGAAGGCTTCCAGCCTGACTCTACACACACTCAGTGTCTAGGTAAGCTTTTTCCTGTTTTTGCCCTTAAAAAAACTTTGAATAAGTAGAAAGGTGTGTTTCTGGATGTATGTATGCATTCATATTAGACGTTCTAATTTATTGCCTTTTGTGTTCGTTTCTGGTGTGAGTGCTTTTATGTTCATTATTAGTCAAAAGCTGATGGAAGTTTTTTTTTTATTTGCACTATTTTAAAGTAATAATTAAGACATTTTGATTAGCAGTACATCTAACACATTATCTAAACAATCTCCAGTGTTTAGATATGTACATAACCATAAACGTTTGTTTTCAAAAAGTATTCAAAAACCTGGTTTTGTCTGGTAATATATAATAATTTCAGCCTTATAATAATGTCCTTGACTTTCATTGGCACAGCTTTTCTCCTGATGGTGAAAAATCTCAACTACAGACTCCAAATTGTAGAAGCACGCCTAGGTGTCTTATCCCTGCACTAATAAAGCAATGAAACACACCTGAGTAATCACAAATACCTGAGAAGCTAAATGTCAGAAATGTCATGGTGCCCTGAAATGAGGGGGACTAGCTTTAACAAGCGTTGTAATTTCTACATGGTGGAACTGAAATGTATGCAAATGACTGGAGTGTGTACTTTAATCATGCCTGAATTGTTTGATTTACAATTTTACACTGAGGAGCAGGGGGGTAACTCAAAGAAAAATGTGTTTTTGTCTCAAACATTATGTAGGGCACTGCATGCATATATAAGACCATGACCATATATTACCATGACCTTTCCCAGACTACAGACAAGGCTTCTGTTTCACTGAGGTGCTGCAGACCATGTGTCAGATGTCCTCCAGCAGCAGAATACCCAGCACTAAATCCCAGTGCTGCTGTGATGGTGGGCGTGGCTGGGGGAACCAGTGCGAGCTCTGTCCTCTGCCGGGCACTGTAAAGTACAGGAAGCTGTGTCCACATGGGCCAGGCTACGCCACAGATGGCACAGGTCAGTCTACCCTCCGACATTCTCTTCATTTCATTGCACTTAATGATGCAGTTACTTAGTGATGATGAAGATTTTTTCTTAGTTGCTTCTTTAAGGCTTTAAGGTTTGTGAGCTGTACCAGTACCATTCAGGGAAGTTCCTAAATTTATGATTTATAGGTTTGTTTATTTACATATTTTAAAAATTAGCTACACATACACACGTTTCCTTTTGTAAGCCACTTCACTTGACTTGAATAGATTTAAAGTAGGTCTTTAATACAAAAATGTGGGTCAGATTTGGAGTGGGTTTGAGCTTATTGTCACTAAAACTTAAGTTCATCTTAAGTTTTTGCATGTAATGACTTCATACAGCTAATTTTACATCCACAGATATAGATGAGTGTAAGGTCATACCAGACGTGTGTAAGAATGGCCAGTGCATCAACACTGTGGGTTCCTTTAAATGTCACTGCAGTCTAGGCTACACAGCCACCATTACAGGCACTGCTTGTGTTGGTAAGAGTCTTCCTTTTACACAAACACCAAATGCACACAAAAGCACAAAAATCCTTCCTTTTTCCTCAAAAATGTTTGTACCGCCTTCAAATGCCTTTCCAATGATTTATCTTTGATATTTTAAGACTTGGATGAGTGTGTAATGTCCCCAAAGCCATGCAACTTTATTTGCAAGAACACAGAGGGCAGCTATATGTGCTCCTGCCCACGTGGCTATATCTTACAAGAGGATGGCAGAACATGTAAAGGTGAGCTTCTTGCAATATAATAATATAATATTTAAGTAATGGAAGTGTGAAAGGTGAGGTAGTCATGATGTCATAACAGACTTGATTAATTGATCCTGTGTGTCCTATGCCTTAGTAATCAGAAAATAGCATCCTAAATGGCAACGTTAAACAGTTGAGATATGATTAAGATTCATTGCTGCGTGATGACGGAGCGGTCCTCTCATAACAGAGGACATTCCTCTATGCTATTACAAGGCCAATGTCTGACTTTATTTATAATATAGTACATATAACTTCTGCATCTTTTCTGTGTTATTTCAGAGTTGACCAGAATAAATGTGTTGTGTGTTATTAATACAGTCTCCAATATAAACGCTGATGTTAACACAGATTCTAGAGCCACACAATGCCCTCAGAGGGACCATTATGTATATTAAAAACTAAACACTGCAAGGAGTATTCATATCTCATTCATTCAAGGTGGAGATTTTGGGTCATAAAACATTTTTTCTAAATATTGAAAACTTAATGATGTGAAAGTAAAACCATCTGTTTCCAATCTCGAAGCTAAAGTGCAGAGATTGCATGCTAACGTTGAAGTCTAAAGTAAATGAGCAATATATATTTTAGACCAAACTTTTTTTAAAAGTATCAAGTAATATAATCCCCAATTTTATGCTATTAAAGAACCCCTACCAAGAGGTTTTTGGAAATAAAAGAGGGTTCATAGGGTTCAAGCTATTTTCTATGGAAGTGGACCAGAATCCTCTCAGAACAGTGTAATGTGACTGATGAGTAAGTACAGGGAGCGTGTGGTGCTTTTTATTGCAGCTAAAATTTACTAAAGTGAGGGCAGTTCTTCTTGCACAGTGTCTAAACAGTCTCAGAAAAATAAATGTTGCATGAAGTCAGGTATGCAGTGCTGTTTTTTGGTATTTGATGCATTCAGTATAGAAAAAGAACATGCAAAAGAGGAATATCAGATCAGGACTAAAGACATTATGTGAGAGAGAGAGAGAAAATGATGGTTGATTTGCAGAGCTGAATTTTCTTTTCATGTTTTGAAGATTTGGACGAATGCCAGTTGAAAAGGCACAATTGTCAGTTTATGTGCGTTAACACCATTGGTGGTTTCGCTTGCAAATGTCCATCGGGCTTTACCCAACACCACACTGCCTGTATGGGTAAGCATATTACAAACACAAAAACAAATATACATGCAAAGTAATCTGGATTTCCTACTGAATCAAGGATTGTAAATTATGTTCTAAAAACTGGACAAGAGCTTTAATTTACACTCTACTGAATTGTTTACTACACTGAAAATATGAAATAACAAGAAAGCAGTGAGAGCAAAACATCCCGTGCCCCGTTGTTGTGCATTTTCCCCAAAAACAGATAATAACGAGTGTGCTGCAGAGCCCAGTCTGTGTGGAGCTAAGGGCATCTGCCAGAACTCACCAGGCAGCTTTAGTTGTGAATGCCAGCAAGGATTCAGCCTGGACCCTACTGGACTGCACTGTGAAGGTAATGTTGTCTACATATGTGTCAGGAAGTGATACTGTGTACACACCGTGTGTGGCCATAAAGTAAAGATATGGCCATTTTAGTCACATGACTTTTCTATCACCAATTTAGTGCAGAAAACTATCAGTGTTGATGAAAATTAATCTTCTTAATGAAGCACAAATACAAAATCATCATGTAGTCAGTCCCCTATTTCTCAAAATAGCACTCAATATATAGGGTGATGTCCTGTGATCCTCAAGGGTGGAGTTACTGAAATTATAATATAACAAGGCTGTAATAATACAAGGCTTCCCTTGTACTTACGCTTGTCCCTTCTGGATTCCACAAAACAGAAATCATCGTAGGAAAAAAAAACTAGGCTGTGCTTTTATTAACAAGGATGTTAGTCCACCTTAGATGTTATACACTCTAAATTAAATCATTCTTATCCTAAATTGACAGAATTTGATATTATTATTCGTCTTCTGCCGCTTAATCCTGTACAGGGTCACGGGAGAATTTGATATTAAACTTTTACAATTTTGACACATTGGCATTATTGTGTTATTTCATATTACTAAATATATGTTGAAGCATTCCATCCAACATGAACAGTATTGAATATTAGATTTATGCACAAAATATGTGTACTAATATGTACATAAACGTTTACGTTCGCTTAAATAGAAGAATGTTTTGTACAGGAATTATGTCAGTTCCTCTAAAAGGAAAAAGTCATGCATGAATTCCTCCTTTGATTATAGTAGATTTCCTCACATGTGGCTTCACTCGTCCCCAAAGAATGATAGTGATTAACATTCAATTACTCACTTGCTCAGTAATGTGACAAGCTGTATTTTTTTCTGCTTCAGCCATGCAGATGTTGTTTGAGATGAACCTCTTGACTCCACAGTTGCCAAAGGGAGGTCAATGTCCTCATTCATTTGTATAATTACTGTCATGTCTTTCCGACTACGATGCCTTCCATTGCACAGAATCTGAAATTATGAAAATAGTCTATTCCATCCACGCAGTAGAGTCTCAGTAGAGCCAGTCTGATAATGTATGAAATGGCCAGGTTGGCGCATCACATTAACGAGTGCAGGCCAGTACGGCAAAGTGTTGCTTATATGTACAGAAGTGCAGTCACACTGGGTTGGACAGCATCTCACACTCATGAACCCAGAGACCTAGAACTGTATTCAACTGAAATCATTAAAAGCATGTGACAGAGGAATTCAGCAATAGCTTTATAGGAGCCAAACAGTTTCTATGAAAAGCTGAACCAAATCTGCACTCAGACTCTGAAGGCTTGGAATCATTCAGGAGTTCAACAAAAGTCAAATCATTTGTTAACTTTCACCTAATTTAGTCGTCAGCATTTTGGCAAACTGATAAAACATTTATCATATTATATAATATTATAAGAATTGTAAAATGTATGTGGTATAAGATTGAAATAAAAACTAAAATATAGATTTCCTGTAAGTGCTCATCGTTGCAGCATGACACAGAAAATGTTTAGTTTATCTAATGCATTAAAGTGTGAATGTTCTGTGATATACATTTGAGATATATTCTTAAATTGCAACCATGATTTACCTAAAATGAACTGGGCCCCGAAACTCATTTTCCTCTGCTGGTAATGTTTATCAAGCATCTCATGATTGCTAAACACCTCACCTGACTCCAGAAGTCTTATTAGTCTGGTCTGTTCTGGGTCTGTTCTGAAGCACTTTTAGGGTTTGCAGACATGTACTTAACATCTAAATTGTGCACAATTATGCTGTAATAAGTCATTTGGAACACAGGAATTTTACCTGCAGCCTTGAACCCTTTACCTGCTGTTACACATATAAGACTAGATTTGCCTGTTATGGTCTGTGAAATGTGTGGGATGAAAAATGAACTGTTTAGCAGCAACAGACCCTTAGTCCTCTTTAAGTATATCATAAACTGCTGCACTGTCAAGTCGCCAACTTTCTTTAAGCCAGAGAATCAGGTTCCCATTAATATTTCGCTGCAGCAGTGGTTCATGTTATCATGGAAACTACTGCCATTGTAGACGTATTTGAACCTAAAAAAAGGCTCTTTTACATTCCCAGAAAAGGTTTTTAGTTCCTCATTAAGTTTCTATGAAGCTGTTACAATACCACAAGAGCATCTGTGAAACAGGAAAGGAAGCACTATTACCACATCACAGGCTGAACTGGATCCACATTATTATGGTAGTGCAATAAAATGTTAGGCTATAATATGAACGACTGGTGGTGTGTATAAATGGGTAAACTGGATTATGAGGATTTACATTTAGCATTTAACTGTTGTGTTGTGATGTGTATGTTCATGGATATTGTTGACAGTGTTTGCTTTTGTTCAGTGGAAAGAGTTTCACTGCTTCTTATCAGTTTAGTATGGTTTACCAAAATATAAAAATAATCTAAACCACAGTGACCCGGGATATAGTAATTCCTGAAGATGAACAAATAATTAAATGAAGCTCAGTTTAAATCAGACAGATGAGCACTGCGCCACATCCAGTATGCCACCATGTTGATAAATATGGCGTTTCTTTGTCCTGTGAGCTGCATCCAAATACCTACACCACCTGCTAATACCTTTTTCCTGACACACACCCCTAACACACCCTTAAAATATTAATGTTGTTGAATTTCTTTATCTCTTCTCTTCTTTTTTGGTCTTTATTATAGATATTGATGAGTGTAAAAGTAATCACAGATGCCAGTATGGTTGTGACAACATGCTAGGGGGGTACCGTTGCAGCTGCCCCCAAGGCTACACCCAGCACTACCAGTGGAACCAATGTGTTGGTGAGTAACACAAATAAGTGAACACCCAGTGTGTTTATTCCGTTTGTGCCTGTGTGTGTGTGTGTATATATATATACATATATATATATATATATATATATGTGTGTGTGTGTGTGTGTGTGTGTGTGTGTGTGTGTGTGTGTGT
>JAQMCW010000009.1:12761686-12772770 GCA_030068335.1 Chrysichthys cranchii
GAGATCTGATGTATCTAATGTGTTTCTTTAAAGTGTTCCTTTAATTTTTGTGAGCAGTGTATATATATATATATATATATATATATATATATATAATGTGTGTATTTTATATAGTATATAAAATGAATTCAAAATAACACACTTAAAACAGACAACAGCAGCTCGTCAATGCTGTGATTTAAGTTCACAACCTTCCGATCTGTCGCCCACAATGTTAACCACTAACCCCACGACTGTGACCCCACCGAGTGACTTGACTTGCATAAGCAAGCATTTTACAGACAGATGACGGCCGCGTCTGTGGTGAGACCTGGAGACATGCGAGATGTCCCGTAAAAGAGATCTGAAATCACAGTGCTGTGATGGATATGAGTTCAGTGAAGAGCAAAAAGGGATTCATTTTCAGTGTTTTACCCTCCTGTAGAGTGTTGCAGGCTTTTTTCAATGTCCCGATTACCTTAAATGCAGTGCTCCTTCCTCTGAACTGACTGTGACTAATTCCTTAACTACAGAAAAGTGGAGAAGTATCATCTTCATTCATCACTGAATGTGTTTAAAGGTCATGTGAACACTACTAGAGTGAAATGAAGCTGATAGTAACAGTGAGATGAAGCCTCTTCCAGGGGGTTAAATCTGCTCTCATGAATGTTCTCCATTAAATATACACCCTCTTACAGGTTAAAAAAAATATCTATATATTAAATTAAACAAAAAAATAAATAAATAAATAAATACTAGTCTCACACAACTGTTGACTGACTTGTTGACAGAACCAGCTCTACTTACATGACAATGAGGTTGGCCGTGCTCGAGTGCTCCTTCAACAGCTCATTCAGTCTGATTTGACGATTGCTCTGTAATGCAAACACACGCATGCACACGCACATGGGGGTCAGTATGACACACTGGTGTTAAGTTACAAGCTGAGTCCAGACACCCTTATTATACATACAATCTTTTAGAGAGTAAATAGTGGCTCCTCTTACTCAAACTACCGTAACGTCCCTATGTACAATACACTGAGTGCAGTTACAATGCTGTTCTTATTGCAGGACTTTGTCTAGCTGGGAAAGCCAATAGGGCTCTCAGGTGACAAAACAAACTGGAGTTAATTGAACACAGCCTATGTGCACCACATTTACTGTAATGGATGCCCATTAACTAATCCCTCAGATATATAGCATGTGTGAGGTTTTATGAAACTCAGGTGGAGGCTT
This sequence comes from Chrysichthys cranchii, assembly GCA_030068335.1. Taxonomy (NCBI): domain Eukaryota; kingdom Metazoa; phylum Chordata; class Actinopteri; order Siluriformes; family Claroteidae; genus Chrysichthys; species Chrysichthys cranchii. The sequence continues at coordinate 12,762,904 of JAQMCW010000009.1, forward strand.
AAGGGTATAAAACATGGAGGAACGTTTTTATGTTTTGGTGGGGTTAAGAATATCGGACAAATTGGACCTTGTGGGGAGATTTGGTTGCTCACCATGAGGAAAACATTGGGGTTTTTTGCTGTCCTTTTCCCCAAAATGTGTAGCTTGTACGTATTTAAAAAAAAAAAAAAAAAAAAAAAAAGTCGAAGAGCCAAAGGGTTTCCCTTTTGGTTACTGAGGTTATGGTTAGATTTGGGTATAGGCCTAGCATTAATAAGTGTGTGTGTGTGTGTGTGTGTGTGTGTGTGTGTGTGTGAGAGAGAGAGAGAGAGCGAGCCTGTGTGTTTTTGTTTTTTTTTTAGTTGTTGTGGATGTTCTGGTCTCATCTTCACCTTGGCCTTGTAAAGCTCCAGCTCATTATCCGTGATTCTCCAGGGCTCCTCAGCCTTCAGCTTCTCTGCTGCCTCCTGCTCCATGTCGTCCTCCCTCAGCTTATAGGGCTCAATCATCTGGGAAAACTCCTCCACTCTGCAAAATACACACCGATTTTTGCATAGAAATATGCAGTATTTTTTGTTCATCATTGGTGGCCACATTTCGCACAGGACCACAAGCTATATTATAATATATGTACTTGATGCCAGATAACTCATGTACCTATACCTAGATTAAAGGCCGATTTTCAGATCACCCTGCAAGACAAACAACCTGCTTCTTTCTCATATTACTAAAGTGAAAACGCCAGGCAAAGGTTTTCGCCCGTTAAACTCTCCGTAAACCCTTCAGCTTGTATACACGTCATCCTGATCTTTTCAGCACACGGCAAATTGACTGCTGCTTGAAATTAAAGAGAAGTAATCAGGGTAACTAATGCATTTAATCATATCTAAATAAGTACTCAGTCATTAATCAATCAATCAATCTATTCCAACAACTATTAAAAACAAACAAACAAACAAAAAAAACAAAAAAAAAACACAGGGGGGTAGATGAAGTCTTAATTACACTGCTGCTGGATTATTACAGAAGTCTCAATTAGCATTTGGAGGAAAAAAATATTGACAGAGTTTAAATGGCTCACTTGGCAATACCAAGTCTCAGAGGTAGGAGGATCAGAGACGCACCCAAGTCACGGCTTTTGGCCTCTTTGCAAACACTGCTGCGTTTGTCTTTTACCTTGAGGTTGGGTTTTATGTAATGTAAGGACAAGGACAATTGAGTCCATAGAAAAGTTGTCATTACAGGGAGTCCTCGGTTTACCTACGGCGTTCGTGGTTACGTCGGCCGCCATCTCCCATAAATTTATTAAGAAAGTCTTAGAAAGAGGCTTTGTTTACATTCGCCGTTGACATTTAAATGAATGTGGCGCTCAGGATCGACCTCTCAACCAAACCTCACAGAGTTCATACAAACCCTGAGCACCAATCATAACAGTCCTTCGCCACGTCAGCCAATCAGCGCGATTGTTTTTCTTTTTTCTTTTTGTTACCTAGTTTTTAACATTATACAGTGTTGTAGTGTGCGCGAGTTCCGACTAATGGCGATTTACGGAACTCTGCCCTAAATCAAGGACTCCCTGTATTTGAAACAGCAGGTGAAACATTAAAGTAGTTCCCTGTGAAGTCTAGTTGAACTGCCCCCAGAGAGAGGAAGAGTGGGCTAAAACTGACAGGAAGTGTCACGACACACACCGGCAGCATCCTTATTAAAGTGAGCAGAGGCGTAAACAAGTATTAGGAAAGAAGTGGCATATGTGATTAATTATTGTGTTTAAAGCCTGTATAGATGTGCCAGAGAGTTGGGGTAAGGACACAAGCATTCATTTTTAGTGCTCATTTCGATTGCAGTTGAAATGCATACTAATTCAGCCTACTGTTTCCCACCCCTCTCTCCAAAAGATAAAGCCATTTAGGGTTGAGTCGTGAGGTTCTCAAAACATGAGAGGGCAGCGTGATGTGCGCAACAGGAAGCTGTGCTCCTACCTCTCGGTCTTGGGTTTTGTATTGATGTCTCCGAGGACCGTGATATCAGAGAAATCTATCCTGAACTTGCTGAGCAGCGCGGCCATCCTGCACAAAGGAAAACACCAAAGCAGGTTAGTGAACACAGACCTGAAACAGAATACAGTAAGAACAAGAGCTTCAAAATAAAGAATGCGATGGCTTGCTGTGGATTTAAAAAGTCTGAATGAGTTAAAAATATCTGTAGCTTCGGGAGAGATCAGCCGCAGGACTCTCCCCAGAGAGCAATTTCCTCAGAACTTGGGGGGGAATGAAAGAACATCAAAGGAGGGGAAAAAAACAGCTGGATGAGGTAATTCAATAAAGCTGGAGGCCTGGATATCTTTATGATTATTAGAAATGCTCAACAGAGATATCCCAGCAGGTGTAATTTTCAGAATACCTCATGACTCCTTTCTCAAACCAAAACCAATCTCAGGCCATCCTAAGGCAATAAATGTAACGTAAAACGGGCCAAGTTGCTGAAAACCCAAACCGAAATGGACGTTTCGAAAATGAAAAAGCACTATGCTGCATTCTCATGTGTTGCCTGAAATCCACCGTGTGATGCTTTCCGTCTAACCCCATCATGTTCGCTATTGCGCTATGAAGTATGAACCGTTCACCAATGTTTTTCAAAGGAGCAAATCAAATCGGCGCCCTGTTCGGCTGCATTTGATCAGCCACTTGACACGAAATAAAAACAACAAACAGAGGCAGACAATTAGAGTTTTATATACAGCGCGCAGTCTATTGGAAGCGAGCTGCCTCCTCGCTTGCTTCCCCTCGGCACGCTGTGAAAGGAGCGAGCGCCGGCGCATAGCTAAATTTAGCGAACAAAGGAGCGGCGAGCAGCTGCAGGGGACAATGGGAAACATTTGTGTTGGACAAAGCCGCCACGTGGGTTCAGAGCACTCTCCGACACACGTACACGCATGCGCACACAGAAAGGGAGAGATGGAGAAATATTTTGCGGATGCTCTGCGTGCAAATTATTTTTACCCAAAGGGAAACATGGCATATTGATATGGCTCGGTTCAGGCTCTGTCTAGATCATTCTTCTGCCCTGAGCAAGTTGGCAACAATGGCAAAAAACAACAAACAAAAAGACTCTGGATTTTACTACAAAACCCCTAGTGTATGTTGGTGGGTGGGATAAATAACAGCAGACCCGCCAATCCCGAGGAGCAATCATGCATGGTGGTGCATAGTCTTGTCTCAAATCACTGTCAAGGGATGAAACTCTGGTGTGTGTATTTACAGGGAGATACAATCAATCATCACCAGCCAGTTTCTTGTAGCTACGATGTAAACACTACCAATGTTTACATGAAGTAATGAAGGAAATCGAGGAAAGGTCCAAAGATGAAGCAAAGTTTTCCTTCTTTTGAACAAATATAGAAAAAAAAAAATGTTCTGTAGAGCAATTAATCAGAAAGACAAGTGACAACTGATCTCTTTTCCCAAGCAGCTGCTGATTACCATAAAATCCTGTGTGTGTGTGTATATATTATATACATTACACACACACACACACACACACACACACACACACGCCACTGCTAATAAATTAGCTGATGTTCACTGTACACATCTAAAATGTTATCCAGGCCAAAACTTGCATTTTTATTTGACCTCATAATGTTATCCATTCACCTTAAATTGAGGGTGAGGAAGCACGTGTGTCAACTAGGTAAACTGAGACAAGAAAGATTTTCTCAGGAGTTTAAGATCCTCCACACAAACATCAACCATTCCAGATTTATCTGACGCTTTGGTCCTATTTGTGCACTTCTGAGTGTGAACACTTAGCCATAAAACTCTGATGTTAAAACGTAGCTCTCCTGAGCAAAATATGTAAAGGCGGACAGGTTTGCAACCCTTCATCATTTAATAATGGAGTAGCTTCACCATTTTTTTTTTTTTTAACCAAACAAGACACCACAGTCCCGCCTGCTTACTTTGTTATCGGCTTACAAGACTTACTAGGCTTCGTTACTTAGAAAAAGTCAGCAGGAAGTGAGAGTAAAAGCAACTCGTGCCATGTCCGCAATCAATAAATTAGATTTTCAACCGGGTGAATTTTGATTTGTTTGTGGTTTCATTATCGCTTTAGCTAAAAAAGAGGGGTAAAAAAAAAAAAAAGCACAAATGCTACAGCTAAAACATACGTCAGCGCCTCGTACAGTGTGCATAAAACTTCACATAATACTATAATAAGGCTATAAACCAAATATAGAACATTTTAGTAGTTTAAAAAACAAAAAACAAAAAAAAAAAAAAAAAGATACTAACGATCTGCGGTCATGGTCGATCCTGTTGATCTTGCCCCCGATAAACACACGGATCTTACAATCCTTCCACTTCTTCTTGTTGGTGAGTAAGTACGGAATGAGCAGCGTGAGCCCTAGGGGGGGGGTTAAAAAGAAATGAAAATAAAACAAAGCACAGATTGAAACTGTGACTGCAAAAGACAACGAGAAACTTGAATCCTTTTTCAAAACAACTTTAATCCGCATAAGACCAGGTCCAAGTTAGCACAGGACTGTTTTAGGAAGCTTTAACGCACCTCCGTCGTCGAACAGCCACCAGACGTCCACCGTGCCTTTTCCCTGCTTCTTCTGAAACTGCTGACTGGCCTCCAGCAGCTTCTGATCAGCCACGTTCAGTGGCGCAGTCGGGCTCACTTTATCTAAAAACACACACACACACACACACTTCAGGGAAGTGCTTCAGCTGTAAAGTGTGGTGCACACAAAAAATAGACTGCATTAAATCTAACTGCAGGGTGATGCGCATCAAGACAGAAAAGAGGAAAAGAGGAAAATGCAGAGGTTTTTATCTTGAGGCACCACAGTCACAGAATAATCAAGTCCCTGAAGAGACCTTTGAGCCCAGTTACACACCTTCAAGCAAACACTACGCTGATCTCCACTTTAAAAAAGACATACAGTGCCATTAAGCAGCTAGTGTCAGTCCTAGCACATCACATAAGAAGCGCTAGTGCTTACAAAGAAGTGTGGATTTTAATAGATTTTTTTTTTTTTTTTTTTTTTTTTTTTACTGGAAACAGCTTTAGCAGTGAAATGCAGCAAGGAATCCAGGAGAGAAAGAAAGACACTTTATACAAACGAATCCACACACACACACAGGGAGAGACAGATTTCCCAACTATGATGGAGCGCATGGTGCTGTACAGGAATAGAAGAGGGGGGGAAAGTACTGAAGGAAGAGAAGAGTTATTCTTAACTGATAGATAGTCAGCTAGGCAGAGGCGACACCAATAGCTATAAAGAGAGAGAGAGGAAGAGAGAGAGAGAACAAAACCCAAGATGCACTGCCTGCCTTTTTTCAACAGAGGTTGTGTAGGAGCTTTGCCATCCTCATCATCATCTGGATAAAGTGCAAAAAAAAAAACAAAAAACAAAAAAAAGGGAGAGGGGAAGAGGTGGAGAAAACAGAGGAGGTTTAATGTTTGCTGCTGTCATGATGGGAAACACGTGCGTCAACAGTGAGGCACAATGAGACGTCTGTTCTATTAACATCACATTAGAAACAGTTCCAAAAGAAACCGGACTGCTCTCTGTAGGGGCAAAGGGGGTGGTAGAATTTATATAAAGCAGAGTAACAATGCACATCGTTTTAACACACACACACACACACACACACGTCTGCCATGAAAACACACACACACTCCCCCTCAGAACTGAAGCACATCTGCGAGACCATCTGATAATCATATCTCAACACGGGTGAAATTCTCAAGAAGGGATCTGGTAAATACTGAGATTGAATACAAAACGAGGACTGGTTTAAACATGACCAAATACTCTACCTTTGACCTCGGGGATGTTTAAAGAACAACATCCAGGAACACAAGCTGATGTTTCAGAAAACACAGCGGAATGTCTCCTGTGTCACTTAGATGACTACAAATCCATTATGTAAGATTCGACCACCTGAATGCCCCTCTCTTACCCCCCCGCTTCTTTCCAAGAGCGTATTAGAACTCACGGTGGCTGCCAGGTACATGTAGCTTAATTCCACGTGCTTACATTCACACTCCCTTTTTTTTTTTAGTGCTAATTAATAAGTAGGAGCCGCCATTTTTTTTTTTTTTTTTTTTTTTTTTGTAAAAATTGGGCTCTCAAACTCTCCAGAACCTGCAATCACCGAGTCCTCTTCTTTCTGATTTTCGTTTCTTCATCTTCGTTTTTCAGTGTTTCAATTGCAGAAATTCTGCAAAATGCAGAGGGAGCTCTAGAGGGTTGTCCATTCTGGGCTACTGTAGCGGTGCAACATGGCGGCTCTGTGGGAGAGGACCCGCTTCCTATGTAGATATAAAGGCCTCATTCTAGGCAAAGGTAAATTACAGGTAAATTATACACTAATGAAAACACAGTGGAAGTTTAAGTTGGCATACTCAGTGATGGTGAGCAGACATAACAGCGATGGGAATTCAGTTACAGTACGGACATTTTAGGTGAATCAAACAGTGAAACTAAACTTAAATTCAAACTGTCCCAAAAAACTTGGTGTGCAAGCCACCTTTAAGTCCTGCATCATACACGTTTCACCATCGTAGGCATGTTCCTGACCCTCAGACTTTATTATTATTATTATTATAGATTAGCATGATTTCCATCATAAAGCTGGATCAGCAGGTCAGTTTACCTTTCGGTAACATCTGAACGTGCCCATGCCTGCACACACTGAATATAATGTTATGTAACACCTGTGATCAACACAGCGATGTTACACCTGCTGCGGCAGCACACAGTTCAGCTGGCTCAGTCAACATGCTGAGAAACTCACAAACTACACGCAGAACTGCTGCAGGGGCACGTGGACTATAAAGACAATCAGATTCGCATTTTAGTCAGGAAAAATGTAGTGCATGCCAGAAGCCAGAGTGAGTGAGAGAAAGAGAGAGAGAGAGATCAGAGACACATTTAGGGGATATAAGATTAAAAGGAAAGGGCACATTCAAGACAGAAAGACAAAAACAGAAACACAGAGAGAGAGAGAGAGAGAGAGAGAGAGAGAGAGAAACAGAAAGAAAGACAAAAACAGAGAGAGAGAGAGAGAGAGAGAGAGAGAGAAATCGGAAATAAGATTAAAAGGAAGGGATGCATTCAAGAAATTAAGAAAAGAAAGAATTTGATTAAGGCAAAAAGGAAAGTAAGAGGAAAAAAAGAAGGAAAGAAAAAGGACACATTAAGGGGAAATAAGATTAAAAAGAAGGGGTGCATACAAGAATAAAGACAGAAGGAAAGAAAAGAAAGAAAGAAGCAAGGAAGGAAGGGGTGAGAAAACAGAATTTGATAAAAGCAAAAAAGTCAATCTAGTTCGTGGAAAAAGGAGAAGGGTGGTATGAAGAAAGAGCAAGAATGAGATGTAGAAAGAGAATAAGGAAGGAATAAGAAGAAAAATCCTGAAAAGGGGAGAGAAAAAAGTGACATCAGAAATGAAGAGTATAGTGTGTCCGTAGTGACCTCATCAGCAGACACGAACTGTTTCTGCTTTTACTGCCCTCAGCATCACGTTCCCGCTCCTGTAGTTCCCTCTAGCTGCCGTCTCTCCCCCTCAACCTACATGAAAAGATGTACAGATGCGCAGACTGATGAAGCAGTTACCCGCCTCCCCACCTGTCTGTTAATCAGCATCATCCGTCTGAACCCTGAAGCCCTGAGAGACGGCTGGGTGACAGCACACAATCAGTCAGCCGCCCTTTCACATGGCGCTCATTAAAGAGCTCGCTCGCTCCATGAGAACTGACTCCCCCTCTTCCTCTTGACCACTGCTTGGGGTCGTCCTATGCGGCTAAGAGGAAATCTGGCCCTTTATAGTGTTTCTCAGCATACTCGACGCACAGATTTACTTTTGTGACGTCTCACAAAAATGCTGCAGCAGTTTGACCGTTCCCCCATTCTCGCTGCTTCCTGTTTGTGGGAACGAGGTACCAGTTTGTCTGTCACCCAGCTGTGGGGGTATGTGTGTTTGTCCAAGTGTGAGTGAGTGAGTGTGTGTGTGTGTGTGTGCGCGCGCGCGTTCGTGACTGGAACACATGGTCCCAGTTGGACAGTCAGGATCACAGGGGTCTGGGACACACCACTTCCTCTGTGAAGAACATGTTATCAACTTGAGAAAAAACCCCTAAGGAGAATTTTTATTTATTTTTTAATTTTTTTTTTTTTTTTTTTTTTTTTTTTTAAATGTACTGTATATAACAGCCATCTGTTATAATTCTAAGGAATTTATAACAAGTAAGCTTTATAATCCACCAACAAACAGGAACTTCATGTGGAAAAGCACTCTGTCTCAAACAAATTCATGTGTTTACTTGATTTTAAAATAAATAAATAAAAGTCAGTGCTAACCTTTCTGGACAGCTGGACTGTTCTGGACGCTTGTGGTCTTGGATGAGAGCTTGGACGAGTCTCCGTCGGAATCTTTGCTCATGTCGATGGACACCACTACATCCTTCATGCCCGAGGTATCGTCTTTAGGCACAAAAGCATTATCTACGCATTAGTGAGTCATGTTTTATGTTCCTGCACCAGACACCGAGGTCAAAACCATTACAAAAGGAATTTGGCGTAAACGGTAAACAGCCTGTTTAATGGTAACCACCTCATTACAAGCTCGCTTTCTTTCACCTAAACAGAAGCCGACTGCCTTTTAAGCATCAAATTGAATTCATGCTACTTGAAATTTTACACTCCACACATGGCTTTATAATTGTGCCTTTTGAACAGGACACATGGGCTGTTAGTTTTGAAAGAAGGCAAACTTGAAGGGGAAAAAAGACCTAAACAGTAAATGACATTTAAAAAAAAAAAAAAAAAAACCATTTTCAAGATCAGTAAGCTCGAAAACTGCATGCGGATTCACAGTATAACTGTTAAGCTGTTCATTAGCACCAAGCATTACAACAGAAGATATGAGCTCCACTCCACCTTGGCCTTGAATATGGGAAATATCCAGCCCTTCCCTCAGTCTGACAATCACAACACCGTACTGGAAGTCAAAAGCGTCACTGAAACACACAAGTAACGATTGTTAGTGTCTCGTGGGAGGATGTCGGACATCAACCAGATCGGTCCACTGCAGGTTTACGTTCGGACGGTACTTTTCCACCAGGTCGGAACAATTAGTGTAAATGCTACGGCTGTACACGCAAACAAACAAGCAGGAGCACATGTTCTGGTGAAGGACAGGGCAGAACACAGGCATGGCTTGAAAAGGGATCGACAGCATTTGGTACATCCTATGTTGTGTGTATATATTTAAAAAAAAACAAAAAAAAAATACTTTTTTTATTCATCCAATATTCAACCCATGTGCACGCACGATGTGTTCATCATGCTTTAAATAAGTAAAGGAGTACAGGCTTTAAGAATTGGTAAGATGTAAACTGCAGCCTTGAGCACATGATTCCTCACTTGGATGGTTTCAGAGTACTTATCTTATTCTAGTTATTATCCGTTTAGAAATGGTTGATAACACGTTGTGGCCCTCAAGAACGTCCTTCAAAAATGACAGTGTCTGTGAGCTTCACATCACAAACATTTCAACTGAAGAGAAACCCCCACCAAAAAAAAACCCCAACTAAATACAGCACAATGTTTAAGCAGGAAGACATGAATAAAAACAAGAGAGTGGTGCTATTATAAGATTTAAAAAAAAAAAAGGGATTAGTTTCCATCTGATCACTTTCCATAAACAGCATATCCTGAAGACTTGTATTCATCTTACACAACAGCAATTTGCCAACAACTGGACTCTTATTAATTAAAGAATGACAATTTTATCATCAGCCTTAGCTTAATATTAATACACTATTCTAGAGCTGCCACTAACGACTAATTTTCTAACGACCGATTTT
>JAQMCW010000009.1:12797296-12808146 GCA_030068335.1 Chrysichthys cranchii
TCAAGTTATTTCAGTGACCATTGTGGGTTTTTCTTTCCATAACGGAAGGGTACCAACAATTTTGTCCACGTGTGTAGCTATGAGGGAATGGTACATTACAGCATGAACTTTGCACAGCAGATTCATTACCCCCAGTGATCCCCTCCAACCAGGGCTAATGTACTTTAAAACACCAGGCAAGTTTTTGGTATAGCATGTGAGGCCATGGCAAAGCGGGTCACTTTTCAGTTGGAGGAGTGCATACAGACAGGCAAAGTTACAACTGTCATTAGCCTTCTGCATTCTATTCTAGAGAACTAGGGACTGGGTGAAAAGCACATGCATCTGCATGCAGAGAACTCTGCGGGGCAAAACAAGAATTCTTCTGTGATGTGGTTTCTGTTGGGGCGTGTCTTGACAGGTCGACACGTTTCGATCAAAATGAGTTTGCTTGCTGGACATACAAAGTTTTCCTGTAACTGGTGTTTTGGGCTCTTTAAACGGAATTTGAGAAGAAATAAGGTTGACTGCTTAGAAGACACTGAAAATGTTAAAACCTCTAGTCCATATGGAGTCAATGTACTATGTCTTTTTGGTAGAGAGGATGGTACTATTCTTGTGCCTATGTATGACTGGAGCACATTTCTTGGCACATATTTCAAAAGGCTAGACAACATTAAGAGTCATCAATTCACATTCAGTGATAGATCCACATCAGTCACGATGAAAAAAAATTCCTTAACAGTGAGGAAGTTTCTCAAGACTTGGGCAAAAAAAAGTTCTCACTTGAATATTCCTGATCCAAATGCTTTGCCTGATCAACTTCATCCAAAGGGTCTTGTCATTAAAAGGCAACACTATCTTCACAATGAATTTAGGGAATTTGTTGCAGAGGACAAACAAGACTTGGTTTGCCCCCAGCCCCATGTTCCAGATGAATCAAGTGATTCTGGTGATGAACTGCTTCGTTAAGTGCAGTCGTGGTCAGGGTTGAGGCCAGTTTTAAAACAAGTCTTTATGCAGTTTACACTGTAGGTTTTTTTTTTTTATTATTGTACTGTAGCCTTGAATGCCTATAGTCTGCTGTAGATAGTGTTAAATCAGCATTATTGTTATATTTCCTAGGTAAGAGACAGTGTATATAACTAAAGGTAAAAAAGCAACAAGTGATAAAGTATGCCACAGTCAGAATCTTTTTTCGGTTTTTGAAAATACAAGTGGAAATTACCAATTAACTGCATGGCTTCGAATCTGCTCATGGAACCTTGTATAAAAGTGCTCACTTGCCAAATGTGTGAGTAAATTTATATTTATTCATTATACTATATTTAATAGAACCAGGTACAGCAAACCTCCAGACCTCGACGGTATCTGAACTCGTCGTTTTCGGTTTTCATTGCAAAATGGCGAGAAAATTTTGTATCGGAGGTGGTCGGAAAATCTGGAACTCATCCCGAAAAACCATGTGATTTCCCTTTGTAAACATTTACGCTCAGTTGGTGAACGTCGTTCAGTAAAAATCATGATTGAACTTAAAAAGGAGGTTGTTGAAAAGTTTGAACGCTGCAGCACAAGTGTGACTGATTTAGCCGCTCAGTATAACCTGCCCCGAGCCACTGTACGTACATTTTTAAAGCATAAAGGTTCGTAGAGGTCGAAAACGGATTAATCCGTTTTCAGTTATTTCTTATGGGGAAAAAAAAAAAAGGATCCGGTACTCGTCAGTTTCGAATCTCGTCGCTCCTTCTAGAACAAATTACCGACAACCACCGGGGCATCACTGTACATACTCAGCGTATTTTCCTGATCAGATCAGGCCTCCTCTTAGACTAAAAGGAATTTTAATAGAGGATCCCCACTGACACAGGAATTCAGCTCACACCGAAAATCAGGTTTGGTTTGTGTTTAAATATGGCTCTCAATAAAAAACGCTGCTGTCAAACTAATTCTCAGAATAACTCCAGAATTCTTCTCGCCCATTCCCTCACAGTTTCCTCAGCAGTCTCATTCCTTCCACCCGCTGCCACTTCCGTCCTTCTTTCTTTGTCAGAGTCACACACACAGGCAAGGTTATCTGTCCTTGGATCTATGGAAGGTCAAACACCGGAAGGATCCCTCCTGTGTAGGGACAATGCTCTGACGTCGGCAGCTGAGCTTCCAGTCCCTCTGGGAGCCCTACAGTATGCAAGTGATGATGGTCCTGTACGCCACATAAAACCGTCTCATGGCAACCACACAGAAGGGGACGCCTCTTTTTACAAACCACACCCTGTAAAATTTAGCTAGTCTCTCAGCCTCATAAATACCTGGGACAATACACCAAAACAAGGAACGCTGAACTCACCAAGGCTACTTCTGACAAACAAGCAATCCATTTTTATATTTGACATTGATGATAGTTTTCATAAATGGTAGAATTTTTAACCATTCAGCAACCTGTGTTACGTCAATATTTTTAGATTTGCTTTATACACAAAAAAAAAAAAAAAAAAGAGGTGAATGGAAACATCACTACTGATTAGTGGATGATGTAAACATACCACAGTGGCCTTGAGGATGTATTGGCGTTTGCTGCCATGGTTCAATACCAGTGTGTGGTGTAAAGGACAAACTAGAGTGCAACAGAACCACGGCTTCAAAAGTACACCATCAAAAGGACGGCTCCTTTCCCTCCACACTGATTTATTTAAAGGAAGCTGGCAAGCCGACTGGTCCGAGCCGCTCTGATCAGACTCCCAGACCACCATTACTGTGTTGACACCTGCTATTTATTGCATATATATATGGCCTTGGTGAGGACACACACTTGCTGGCTTTGGCTGTTAGCTGGGAGTTGAGGAAATGAAATCATGGACAGTAAATGTCAGTGATTTTTATATATGTATACAAATCTGGGATGCAGTACGTCTTATCGATATGCAGGTTTCTGGGAGGTGCGGTGGTTAGTAGTGTCTCCTCACAGCAAGAAGGTTCTGGGTTCAAACCTTGAGGCTGACCGGGGCCATATTGAGCGAAGTCTGCATGTTCTCCTGCGCGAGTTTCCTCTGGGTGTGCTGGTTTCCTCCAAACAGATTAGGGCAACTGGCTACTCTAATGAATGGCTCTTCATGTCCAAGTTAGTCCTGTGACAGATTGGTGACCTTTCCAGTGTGTATCCAGTCTCTCGCTCAAAGTCAGCTGGGCCCCTTAATAGATGAGCGGTTTAGATAACAGCTGGAAGGATGCTATAGCTGCTTAAAAACATCAGGTTTCAATAAGAAACCAGCAAGCTCCAGATCAGCTCCTGGAAACATTTTTGCTTGAGGTAAAATTGCACTTTTTACTCCAACTTTGGAGCATCTGTCCATTTTTTTTTTTTTTTACTCCTTTTGGGGAATTTATATCCTGCCTAAGCTGCTACAAAGATCACTGCATGTTAAAGCGAACAATTTTACTTTCTAACACTGAGCTCATTCTGAAGATGTTCGACCCAACTGACCTTATACAAGCAAAAGAGCAACCTGTCTTTTGTTCATCAAGCTGCCTTTTTTCATTTTAGATCCTGTAAATCAGAGTATTACTAAACTGGGATGAATTTCAAAAGGTCTGTGCTTGTATTTGTGAAAAGGCAACAGATCAAACGCAGCTAGCAGATCTATAAAAACTCATCAGATGTGGGGTGACGTAGACAAAACAGCTCAAAAGACCTTCGCTTCCAGTCCTGGGAACTGATATGCTGCGTACATCTTATTACCTTTTCTTCCCTTGTTTGGTTGAATAAAATACAAATTATAGGTCTTCAACATGCTGGTCCAAATTCAACAAGTCATATTTCCTGGCTTGGCTACAAATCAGAATTAAAAACTTGATACACTACAAGATCTCATGACTTTGCCCATGGCGTAGTCGTTGGGGCCATATGGGCTGATCTGAGTGAGTATTTCAGAAACTGCTCTCCTGGGATTCACACACACACACACACACACACACACACCGGTCTCAAGAGTTCCCACAGTTGTGAGCGGAAAGCAAAAAGCATCCAGTGAGCAAAGGATCTTCAAGTAGAAACAACTTCTCGATAAAAGACTTCAGAGGAGCTCAAATAACCACTCCCAACAACTTTGGCGAGCAGAAACGCATCTCAAAATGCACACACTGAATCTTAATGGAGACGAAGGTCACATCAGGATCCTCCTCTGTCAGCAAAAAACAGGAATCTGAGGCTATAACATACACAGGCTCATCAAACCTGGACACCTGAAGACTGGATACAGACCAGGCAATGTTTTATATAAAGCCCGATGGTCATCTACGCAGGTCTGCTAAGCCTGGGCTAATATTCAGTGTAAACTGGGTTATGTATTTTAAGCAGATAGGAAATCCAGCAGTAGCGTAATGATTTTTATAGATTAATCATGTACATAATGACTGTTTTCCATTATAGTCAAGAGCAGGCTGTGAACAGATCTGCAGATTAAGGGGCATTGTGGAAACAAAAGGCGTATGAATTATAAAACATGGCGTCTTTGGCATGTGCTCCAGCATGTGGCGGGGGCACTGGGGTGCATCATCACCTGAGCCATCTGTCTACATGAGCTCTGTACCTGCATGCATAACGTCATTAACAGCCCCGCCAAGCTCCCCTTACACCAGGGACACCAGGCTATTAAGAAGGAGGGAAGCAGGAAGAAAGAGCTGCTTTGTTATGGCTTTGGGGCTCGTCAACGCCACGCCATGGCGCCAGGTGAGGAGGGGAAAGCAGCAGCATTAAGCATGGCTATAAGCCTTGGCAAGACCTGAAGGTGAAACTTCGACAACTGAAGGTTGTCTCCAACTCCAAAATATCTAGTTAAAATACAAAAGACTTTGGGGATTTGGGTCAAATCTTCCAGGAACCAAGTAACAGTTAATTAGAGAAGGCTAGGCCTCTCAAATGGGAATAACATTTATGTATGAATAAAAAAAAAAAAAAATAAGAAACCACACTACAAGAGTGCCTTTGTGAATGCTTGCACCTCTTGCGCAATGCGTGGGCCACACTAGAGGACTCTCGCACTGATTTTGAGGCTGCGTGGAAATTTGTCCCAATTTACACAAGATTTCAATTTAGTATCCTTTCCTTACTGTGTTGAGTGGGGTACATCACATGACAAAGTGTGGTTTATTCTGGGTAAATCTTGTGTGAGGGTTGGTGACTGGTGTATGATCAAGGTTACAAATGTAAGGGGGGGTCCATATATTCCACATCAGTAAAATCTGCATAATTCTCAGTAGCAGCTGGCTGTGATATTAGATGTGAGTGGTATAATCCAATATCTAGCAATAGCTCAGTGATAAAACTATTATGGCTGAGCAGTGCGTTAGATCATGAGGTCTCACTCATTGCATAATAAGAATGATGTGGGGCAAACACACAGACGATAAGCAGCTTCATTCATGATTTTTAATGGTTTCGTTAGGCATGCTTCGTTTGCAAAGGCAAGTATGGCAAACAGAAAAGCTGTTTTTCCTTCAAACTCAAAACCCACTAAACCTACAGGGCTTTCATTTTGTGTCATTTGTACTTCAGGCAACGTGTGCTCAGTTTATCTACATTCACGTTCTCCCAAAAGCTTTACTGGGGAAAAGAAAAAGGATGATGGAGCAAATAATCTACCTCGTTCCATTTCAATATACACGTGACAGAAGATCAGCTCTAGGGGTTGTTTAACTCGGTCTCTGAGATGCTACAATGCATCTACAGTCTGGGTTAGAAAGGAATCAGCCCCAGCCTCACTTCATCATATTTGTGTATTCATCCATTTCTGTCCTATGACCTTTGGTGCCACTTATGTATTTGGATCCACAACAAAACCCCTAATCTGCATTAAGACCCATGTTCAGAGCAAATAACATCCCAACAGCTCGTTTACACCAGACTACCCGCCCTTGTAGCGAGGTCTAGACGTAATCCTAAAACGTAGCTTCCTTCTGGGTCTTGGGGCACCTGTCCATATCACTGGTTCTCGGACAGAGTGTGAGAGAACGCGAATGATCCTGAGATTTACTATATTCTACAAACACAAGGATGACCCATAGTGTAAATAACAGTGTGAACATTTCGTCACACGTTACCCAACTCCAGTCCAGCATATATTTCACTACCATAGCTAGGCATTTCAGCGATCACACCAAGTGTTAACAAGCATAAGCACAAGACTCTCAGACTATAGCGGAGACCACGCAGTGCCTGCGGTCTGAAATGGACCAGATACGCGCTTTGGCCGGGATTGACTGGCGGCACCTTGGGATCATAGGAATCTGCGGTGCACCTTGAACAGCCGGGAAAAGAGACGGAAAGGGGGGGGGGAAAGAAAAAAAAAAGTGGCCAAGCAGTCAATTCCACTTTTATGTAATGAGTGCATTAGAATAATAACTTGAACGTGTTCAGCAGGACAACTGATCTGTACTTGTTCCATTACGCATTGCCTTACACGCATAATGAATGGTACATCCTGTTCTAAATCAACGTGGTAAATTATCGATGAGCACAGAACATACAAGTCAAGCTGCAACCGTGCCCGTGTTTGCTCCCGTATCATGCACCTCATTTATCCATCTCGTCAGGTAATGAGCGGGAGCCGGAGTCCATTTTTAAAAACACTTAGTCTTAAATGGTCTTAACATGAGAGCAGGGTGTTTTAACACCCTTAAAACTGCCACTGAAACGTGCTCCAAGGACAACAAAACCTGGAACCCGCACAACACTGTAAGGCTGAGCAATACGTCAATATGGCGATAAAATAAGTCAATACACTTATCGGAGACGTCGGGACATTTCTAAACAGCAATTACAAATGCAATTTTCTGCTATTTACTGGAAGTTGCTTAGCAATCCTATAAACCATGACACACAATGTGTACTGTAGCCATGTCTTCAAGTATCAGGATACATTTGTGTCATACGGCCCACCCCGACAATCCAGGTGTTTTAACCAAATCTGGAACCTACACTACATGTCGATCATTTTGCACGTGGACAAGCAGACTATAAGAGTAAATCCAGGTCAGTAGCGAGCTAAATCTCTATTCCTTATTTACATTTCCTTGATATCAGTTCAAGCACTGTTTACTTATTCTTTTGCATATTAAAGTTGTGGAAACAAACACGTCATTGTCTGATATCCATCTCACTATTTGGCAAGACGTTGGCAATGATTATATGGCCCTTTTGCAAGCATTTAAACTTCCTAAACACCAGCTCTGAAAAGTGAACCGTTTTTATTCTAGTGTTTATTTTTAGGTGTACATTCAGAAAAGAGGAACTGTTGTCTTGCTCTAATCACATTTTATACGATAAGAGTCTTTTGCCTTAAATCTCTTATATTTTACGTTCGCACTTGCCAGGTTCGTGCCCGGTGCCATGGTTTGTTAAGGTTATTACACTGTTGACTTTTCTTAAAATACTGATAGCTCATTACCGTCTACTACGATCTACGCACGAATTTATCTTCAGGTTGTTTAAACACCACCGAGGCCTCCAAAGCCGTCAGCAACCGTGGCACGCTTGCTGTTCGCAATGATCATACAAGTAGTTTACTTACTGCTTGGTTCATTTAAGGTCGTAAAAAAGTCGCGCTGCCATCACGCACCAAATTACTGCTATATTTGGTGTGTGCTTAAGCCAGTTTACATTGTGAGCTGAAATAAATGACCCAAAACCGACGACCTTTGGACAAACAGAAACTGTTTGGGCTTTAATACAGAAGTATAAAATATGATATCTGCTCATAACGCACAAAACACTAATGACGCAGATAAACTGGAGCAAAAACATATCAATGGGCGCGTGCGTGCTGTTTCGGAGGACAGACGCGTTCACATTACAGTTAGATACAGGTCACATGTAATTATGAATGTGTGTGTGTGTGTTCACGAACGCGTCTGAGGTTCCCTGAACTTCAACTGAGAGCGAGTACAATGAAAAACTGTTCCTGCAAGAAAAAATAAATAAAAACAAAAGTAAAGCGCAAGCAGCTCTGCTTCCTGTCTGTTCTTCTGCACAAGAGCACTTTCACACAAGTCTCAATCTAACGTGTCTGATGAACGAGAGTGAAACTCGCTGAACTGGAACTGGCAGGCTCGGGTCTGACCAGAGCTGTGTGCAGTCCCACTACTCCACATTCCTTTGCTTTAAATATCACACTGGGCCCGTGTCATTTTGCCTGTACACTAACGGAAAACAGGAACTGGTATAAGGTTCACTACATACAAGTGCCACCTGTGAGGAGCGTAGCTGCAGTATTTACATCAGAAAGACACCTCGCTTAGCGAGCACGGCACACGCGTCCTTTGAAAGACTTGTAGAGTCGCGCCGTCATGAGCGCAGGAAACGGGTTTCTACACTTTTCAAAAGTACAGATTACAGCTTGAAGATATTTACCCACAAGATCACTGAAAAAGATTACACCGACACAAACAACTCAGCATCTCACAACCAGGAGTACTTTATTATTTTTTTCTACAGCCATAAATATCACAACCCACCATTATTAGCTTAGTATTTATTCCAAATTTAACAAATGAAAATCAAATACCCTGTATATAATCAACCTGGACTTCATGTGTCCTGCAAGTGGAAAGCTGAGGAATAAAAATGCTCCATGGCTCTAACAGACAGACAAAAGAGTGCTCACGTGGGAATTATAACCCCGTTATTCGACTGTACATTCAGAACGTTTCATAACATCGGAACGATGCAACGGTTCATAAAAAAAAATCTGCGCTGGGAGATTATGCGGATTTTTACCCCCGGATTTTTTTATTTTTTTTAACTTTGGAGAGGTGGTACCCCTTACTCCAACTTGTAAACTAGCTTTGTTTCATAGTTTTAAAAAGAAAATGAAAAAAGGAAGAAACAAAAGAAAATCAGCTTTCCGTTTCTAGCTTTCTGCAACAAAACACTGTGTCGATAGGAGCGCATTTTTAGCTCTGACTTCCTTTCTCTACTGCATTTCCGACAGGCTCGATGCCATTTCGAGACACGTGTTTAGGCTTTGTGTCCACTTTATTAGGAATATTTGCACATTATCTAATCAGCTCATCAAGTAGCACAATGCAAAGAATAAAAATCATGCAGATGCAGGTCAAGAGCTTCAGTTAATGCTCACGTCGAACATCAGAATGAAGAAAAAGTGGGATACCTGTGACCCAGCGTGGACACGTGACTGAGATTTGGTGATTGGACAAAATTTGTGGGAGCAATTGATCAATGTTGGCATTCGATTTCATAAATTGCTGATCTCCTGAGACCCCCCCCAAACACACACGTCTCTGGGGTTCATACAGAATGTTGCGAAAAACATTGTGTAAGTGTATCAGCGTTCCTAATAAAGTGGATGGTGACTGTATTATTGTTCATGCGGCTTTAAAAAAATAAACTTGAAAGCATTATGTGAAATATTCCTTAACAGGATATTTCATTATAGACCAAACTTTTCCAGTATTGAGATCAACCTAAACACTCTTCATAGACTAGATTACAAACACTGCTCCATAACGGTTTTGTTTGGACTGCAGGGAGATTAATGAAGAAATCATGTTTGATTAAAATTCCAGGCAGATTTTGGTCAAAGCATTCAGGACGATAGGCGCGGGACAATAGGACAGACCACGGTTAAAAGAACTGGTCAGATTCCTATCCAAATATTCAGTTTCACTCAGAAATGCCATTAAACTCGACCATGACGTGGATTTGTTTTGCTCTCAGCGGGAGACCACAGAAAAGATCTGCCGCTTCCTGGAGTGTCTTTACACTGCAAGAAAAGGCACAAGCACCTCTTCCTCCAAAAATGTAATACAATTTCACCAGCGAGGTCACCCCCGTCTCCTTCCTCCTATCCTGTGATTGGCTGGAACACGCCCTCCGTTGCTGGTTGGCTGGAATAACGTTGTGTGACTCAGTCCGAACCACTTTCTTTGATTCCCCGTTTATAAAGCCAGGGCTGTGTATGACCACCTGATTTCTTTTCAGCACACACACACACACACACACACACACACACACACACGGCACCTGAACTAAGAAGGTACAAAAATTCAGCCATCATAGAGAACACTAACTGTGCGTTGTCATTATCCAAATGGTTTAACGTTTGATCAGCCTTCCGGCGTGGATGTGTGCATTTAGAGATGGTACTGAAGTCTGTGGTTAGACGTCATTTCTTGCTGTTTAGACTCCAAAGAAAGGCTAGATAAGTACTGAATGTGTTGGGCGTTCAAAGGTTTTTCTGCCTGTAAACATGCTGTAACAAGGTCTGACTAACGACCTTTTGTTTAAAATATTTGACGCTCATCTTGACCGAACTGTCTTCACGTCAGCTACAAGACCCAACAGAACAGTTAGTTGAAATATCAATAGTACCAGTTTGGCTTGACGTGGGAGGTGCTGTACATGCTTGGTTTAACATTTGTTATTTGAAAGACTTGTGAGCAGGAAGTAGTGTGCCCGCGCGTGTGTGTGTGTGTGTGTGTGTGTGTGTGTGTGTGTGTGTGTCTGCTTGACCATGAATAGCTTGTAACTTCCATAATACATCAGAGAGGATAATAAATCCAGCACATTGAGCCAACACTTCTGAAAGGAGACCAAACAGAACAATGCTGTGATGAGGAACAGATTTATAATAAAATCCAAAATAATCTTAGCAAACTAGTATGAAAACATGCATTAGGGTAAGGTCAGATAATTGACATATGAATCCAAAATGACTTGTGTAGAGGTTTTGCGCACACAATGTTAAACCTTTATAGGTCACTAATTGAAATACTTGGAAATTCAAAATTTCAACCATAGAGCACTACAAGACCCTCTTTTTTTTTTTTTTTTTTTTTTTTTTTTTTTTTTTTAAAATTTT
>JAQMCW010000009.1:12828114-12839283 GCA_030068335.1 Chrysichthys cranchii
AAAATTAATCGTTAAGATTAATCGATTAATCGAAAAATTAGTCGAAAAATCGGTCGTTGGAAAATTAGTCGTTAGTGGCAGCACTAATAGGATTTAAAATCTAATGCTAGATCTTAGGCAACACCCAAGACATTATCCAGTCAGTTATTCTAACTATGGTGTTAAAATAAACAGGAATATAATAACCCAAAAAGTTGACCTTTAATGACACAGAAAAGGGCCAGGACAGATAGTTTCAAGTTTCAAATCTTCCATCCTCTAAGATTTTGTACATGTATATACAGTATCCTGTTTAATCTTTGTGAAACTTCCTAATGCCATCTTCTAAAGCCATTTCCTGAAAGTCTGTTTGCTCAGTTACTTTTTCAGTTATCCAGTAAACAATAGGTCCTTCTCATCATATAATGAAAGACAAGGACGATGCGGTCATAATCATCCCCGTCAGGTAATACGTGACTTTGGTCATTTCCTTCAAGCTACCCAACTTTCCTTTTTTTCCCCCTATCTGTTTACCATCACTTGGACATTCTCTATAATGCAGTGAAAGTGGATCACACTAATTCACTTATTACCATGATAAGGGCGAATCTGATCGCATGATTTTGTTTTAGGAATATAAAGATCCTTTGTTTAAAAGATTACAGGCCTCTGAAGGCCAGTGAATGTGTGTGTTTATATTCCGGCAAATGGCACATGGTCCTTTGTTACATTTCTTCAGAGTACAGTTAGTCCTGCTGCTGGGGCAGTGTCTAAAATTAACTCGGCAATGTTTGTATTGTTATATTTAATTCTTCAGTAAGATTTCGCCGAGTAGCTCAATGAAAGAATAAAATGTATTGAAGTTACATTTGTGGTTCTCGATATCCGTCAGGTAGAGCCCTAATAAAGCACCACATTTAAGACTTTACTGTTTAAAAGTTGTAAACATTTAAAAAGTAAAAATGCATCGTTTGCTGTCTGCAAAGTTGAAAATCTGCTTCCCTGAATCATGTTGCTCCCAGTTGGTTGAGGTGAATTATCTAGTGGTTAGATTTTATCAAGAGTTTAAAGTTTCTCTCTCTCTCTCTCTCTCTCTCTCTATCTCTCAAAGTATCACTCTTTCCCTCTCACTTTTGCTCTCTCCTTCCCTTTCTTTCTCCCCTTTCTCACACTTTTTCTAATTCTATCCCCTCCTCTCTCTTATTTTCTCCCCTCTTATTCGCTCCCTCTGCCCACTCCCTAACCCCCCCCACCCCACCCCCCACCCCTCCTCTCATCAACTAGAGCTCTGTAATCCTGTTAATACTATTGGGATCCAGCAGGGACTTTATTAGGTTTCCCGGTTTCCATTTCTCCACCCTCACACAAAACAACAACTCCTATAACCTCATTTATTCACATAACAAAAAGGAATTGTTATAATAACACCGAACACCAGCTTCGTTCATTTGTGGAATTCCTTTCCAACTTGCTGTCTACATTTAAAGCCACATGTTGAATGAAATATGCAGTTAAAAATGCCATATGTAATGTTCCATTATAGTACATTATGTGCATGCATGTTATGTATTGAAAAAATGTCACATAGCAATGAAATATAACATAAAACCTTAGGTACACAACAAGTCCCAAATCTGGACTTAGATTGGATATTTATTTTTCAGTGTCGTAAAGATATTTTGATAAAGGCTTATAGTTGAATTTTTTTTGTAGGACAAATTTAAATAGTGAAGCTGAATTAATCAAAATATATTTTTGATAAGTAGCCTTCACACAAATCAAACAGTTTTAATTAAAATGTAAGTGCTTCTTTGCATAAATATTTGCAATCTAGGAGAAAAAGGGCAAAAAGTTTTTTTTGTAAAAGTAAGTGCTATTTGGATACCTTAAGAAATGCCAGGGCCTGAAAATTACAAGATTGAGCAAAGCTCCATCAGGAGTACTGTTAAAGGTCCGCTATAAGGATTCAATCACTTGAATACACTTTCCTCATCCATCTCTTTCCAAGAAATAAATCAGAAAGTTCAGTGGCTGTCGGGTTTTCCGTTGCATACGTACATTCACACTCCTTTGCCTGCGTCATACAGAATAATTTATGATCCTTCATTTTCAAAATTTCACCAATAAACAAACACTGACTCCTTTCATTTCTTCTTCATTGTCTTCCTTTCTACTTCTTTTTCGCTGCTTCCTTCTGGATTCATGCTGCCATTTGTAAAAACCTAAAATGTGGAAGGGATCCTCTGGATGTTTTCTGTATTGGGTTACTGTAGCAGCACAACATGGCAGCTCTGTAGAGATGGACCCGCTCCACATGTAGATATAAAGGGCTCATTCTAAGCTTATGAAAACACAATGATTCATAGTTACAGGTAATTATATGCTAATGAAAATATAAGTACTAACTCACTCTTCTTCTGCCACTTAATCCTGTTCAGGGTCAGGGGGGGAAGCTGGACCCAATCCCAGCTGACTTCGGGTGAGAGGCAGGTCACCCATCCACCACAGGGCAACACACAGAGACAGACAACCATTCACCGTCACATTCACACCTACGAGCAATTTAGAGTAGCCAATTAGCCTAATCCCCTCTGTGCATGTCTTTGCACTGTGGGAGGAAACCGGAGTACCTGGAGGAAACCCACGCAGACACAGGGAGAACATGCAAACTCCACACAGAAAGATGCCCAGATCGACCCCGGGTATCGAACCCAGGACGTTGTTGTGAGGCAACAGTGCTAACCATTACACCACCGTGTCACCCTTTCCATAAGTATATTATGGAATGTATATTCAATTTCTGTTAATACATACCGTCAACACTTTAACACTTTTCTTGGCCACTGCATATGTGTTGTTTCATATTGTTAATATCATTATTGTTCATGCTTATTCTAAAATAGTAAAAATTAGTAAAAGAAAGAGCACCCCTTTCTACTCGAGTGTCCACATTTTTTGGCTGATAGCAAGCAAGCTTTGCAAGCTTTACAATAATGAAAAATAATAACTACTCAGTGGGCTGTAGTCAAACAAAAAAGAAAATGACCAGTCTGTGCAACTGGCTGAATCTTCCATTCTCACTTCTCACTTCCAACACATTTTCAGAAAGTCATTTTCACCCTTCAGTCAGTAATCACAGCTTGCCTCTACTACAGTCTGAGCACATATCTGCCTGGACTTCAATTCTAGCCTCACACATGCCACAGCACATACAACCAAAGACAGCTTCTTCACAGCTACCTAAAGCTGATGTTTGTGATTTTCTCCAGTTCTTGTATCTTATCTACTTTCATCTCATCATAAACTTCAGCTTGTGGCCTAAGTGCACTGAACAGGTAATCAGAGTTTAAAAATTTCAGCAAAGGAAGCAAAGCAGGGAGTCTGCTCAGCCCATTATTGGACCAAACTGCTGGTTTGAGCAGTTGTGGAAGAGAGACGCCATCTAGGTGTTTTGACCCGAGTTGCTGAGGGCCAAAATGAGAAGAGTTCACATTAACAAAGCCTCACCACAGTGAATTTACAAGTCATTTCCTGGCTTTACTCTTTCCCACTATTACTAGCTTTCCAGCAGTGTAACTGAGATGATCTCTTTATGCTCCTCCCAAAGAGGTTTTTTTTAATCAGTGATACACTCATGACTGCATAGTGAATTGTTTTGCAGCCTAAACCCCTTTTTTGTTTTGTTAGTGCTTGCTCTTTTCCTTGCTATTTGTACTTGTGCATAAAAGAATGAGGAAATATGAGAAATATTGCATGATCCACCTCAAAACAGGCCACAACAGGTTTTCTTAATCTTGACCCCTTTAAGATTGAGTTAAAGTGAGATGCTTTTTAGCTGCAAAAAGCAGAGACAATAGGTATGCATGAGTGCTGGGTCACTTATTGATACAGTGTAGCTGCAGACCCAAAACTGTCACTTGTTCAGTTCCACTTTTACCTCAAAGGAGATACTAAAAAAAAGGAGCTTGTTTCTATTCTGCAGAATTCCAACCGGTAATTATGTGCAATGTGACAAATCAAGCTGAAAACCTATGCCACACATTTCCAGTCCTGGTCCCAGAGAACCCCTTGTCCTGGGCATTTGAGTGTTTTCTCTGTGACTACCACATTTGATTTGACTAATCAAGGAAAACAGGGAAAACACTACAATGTGTAGGACAGGGGGTATTGCAAGGTTAAGACTGAAAAACTTGTGCCATACAGCAATAGTGTACTGACTAGTAGTTCATCTAAACTAGACCTTATACAGTACATACATACATATATACTGTATGTATATATATATATATATATATATACACACACACACACATACATATACTCTTACTATTATTAAAGGTTAATAGATGCTTCTAAAATGTCTGTTAGACATTTGACCACTGTAGACATATTGAAATGCAGCCAGAATGCCGTTTGCACAATCATTTGGTTAATGTAAGAACAGCTCAATAGCCACTTATGCCACATGAATGCACACAAACTGCCCTTTAAAAACCAACGTTCTCCACTCCACTGAACTCTGGCACAGACAAAGCTGTCTCGGGTTAAAATGTTTTTGAATGACATAATCTGGCTGAGCAATTAATCAAGAGTTGTCTCAGAAGTGTATAAATACAAAGTGGTGGAGATTTGTGTCTGGACAGGCATGTGGAGGAGATTATAGAATGAATTCACAAGAGGTGGAAAATGAAGCTCTCTGGGATCAATCCGGTTGTTCCAGCCAATGGGGTCAAAGTAGACACTGAAAGATCAGTTTGTCTTTTGCCCACCAGAGTTTGGTTAGTTTTAGAAACTATTATCTTGTGACAATATATGCATGTCTGGTTATTGTCAGAATACCATTTTGGAATCATTGTAATGTAATTTTCTCAATTACTCTCTATCTATCTATCTATCTATCTATCTATCTATCTATCTATCTATCTATCTATCTATCGGTGCTCATGTATATCCTATAACTGGCTAAATTATTGCATAAGCAGTACTTCTCCTGGTAAAAACACTATACTAAGGATTTAATAAAAATGACATTTCTCACTCTTTGTCAACTTAGATCTAGTTTTTTCCCACAAAACTCCTACCCTTTCATCGTATAGTGTAAAATTAATGTTCAGAGTGTGTCCCTTTCTCTTTGGCAAAACGAACATGTTAAATTAAGGGGGCAGTGTAATCTGAGGACTATGTGTCATATTTGTAGGTTGGGCTCTTAGATGAATCAACACAGTGTGAAGAAGACAAACATGCCCCAATGTCCTCTTTCTAAAAATCGACCATAGCTGTTAGAGCTCAATAGACAAGAACAGACACCGAGATGAAAACTAATTACATTTAATTCATCTAAATAACATCACCGTCACCTGTAAATGATATAATGTGTTTGATTAGAACATTAGCCTGAGGAAGCCATCTTGGTCAGTGTGAAATGTACGTTTCGGTTATCGGCACGTGTGATGCCTCATGCTGACTTGCTTAGGCACTGAAAATATATATCATGCAGTTCATACATTCCATTTTGATTGCCTCCATGACGTCATAATACTGATGATTAGCTGTGCGATGGGTAACGGGTGTCATTACTTTTGACCTAAGACTGAACCTAGTTTATAGAACAGGTTTATGGAAATGAAAAGCTAAACCGTGTACTGTCAAGGGAAAAAAAAGAGTCTGCAATTAAGGACACAGTTCAGTGTTGCCCGGGAAGAGTTTCTACAGTAATTCTCCAGAATTATTGGAACCTTTAAAAAGAATAAAGACCTGTATTATGTTTTATTATATTTTAATATTGTATTATTCAAACCACTGGACCAAATACCTTTCCCCAACACAACTTTATTTCCACATTTAGAATATTTTGAACCTATACAAATGGTCATCCTGCGTTTTTTGACCGTTTATTGTTGTATTTAATGGTATGGAATATCTATCAGACAAGCTAGTTCCTGTTATTACTTATCTTATAGCAGTTATAAACAGCTATTAGATTGCAAGCTTTTTTTTTTTTTTTTTTGCTTTCTTGAAAATAATAAGGAAAGAAAAAAAAAGCAGCTCGCCATGTGACTGAGCACTCGGAAAGTGGAAATTTACTGACTGTAGCAAAGCACTGACAAATGTGACTCCTTCCATGAATGTCACATAAACGTCTACTAAAAGAAAGTTACTACATAAATGATTATACATTTTGTCTGTGGTAAACAACACTGTTTTTAAGAATCTGTTTATTATTAAGCTTGAATTATGTGCATTGTACAACAATTAATATTAACCGTTGAAATGGCTTATGAAATAGCCAGACCTGCATCTGAGCCGTGCTGTTATAAAAAATTGATCCACAGCTTCTGACTAATCAGTTGTAGAATTTCAACTTCACTACAGTATAATTTTCCAATAATTCTTAATGTGAAGCTGAAACTGCAGAGGCTGGTAGCTGAACAAGAAATTGCTTCAGGGCGGTAAGGCAGGCTTCACATTTGAATGTAAATAATAGCACATTCAGTTTGACAGCAGTACATTCTAGTTAATAGGAAGGTGTTTTGAGGGGAGTTTAGAGGGGCGTTGTTTTGGGTCAGTCAACAGTACTGCCACTGTTTTGAATGCCTTAAAGCACCTGTTGCATCACCTGACTGTGACAGAAATCGCAGTGAAATGTGTCACGAGCCTTCCCTTATTGCCATTTGGCACACACTGGTATTTTGACCAGATCTTTGACCACTGGGGAAATATTGTAATGTGTTCAGAATGCTTTGGAGATACTCATCGAATCATACAAGCTATTCGTTAACCTCCAGCCAAGAAACTATTCAGGAGCCATTTGTGCCAGATGAATGCACTCAAAGTACTATTTAAATACCACCATTTGCTTAATTTCGGTGAACTCTGGAGGCAAGACCAGCATGTCTCAGCTTTGTTGTCTTATGTTGGAGGCTGAAACAATTATTAAGATTATTGGTGAATTCATCCAGATATCCACATGTACATTTTAAAAACTTTGTCTGTCAGGCAACGACTGTTGTCATGTATGAGACTACAGATATAAGTATTTTGAAAAGTGAATTGGAGCAAAAAAAATTCCATGAATTAATTTCAAATAAACAGAGAATTGGGAAACATATGTTATGGCTAAAAGTATGTGGACACCCAAGCATCACACCCATATGTACTTGTTGAACAGCCCATTCCAGATTTTGTCCCCACAAGTTCAGCCACAAGAGACTTAGTGAGGTCAGGCATGGACGTCAGGTGTCAGACGCATTCCAGGTTATCCCAAACAGGTTATCAGACGGGGTTGAGGTCAGGGCTCTGTGCAGGCCACTCCAGTTCTTCCACAATAACCAGTCAAACCATGTCTTCAGGGCGGCACGGTGGCTGAGTGGTTAGCACTGTCGCCTCACAGCGAGAATGTCCTGGGTTCAAGCCCCGGGTGCCTTTCTGTGTGGAGTTTGCATGTTCTCCCCGTGTTCGTGTGGGTTTCCTCTGGGTACTCCGGTTTCCTCCCACAGTCCAAAGACATGCACAGAGGGGATTAGGCTAATTGGTGACTCTAAATTGCTTGTAGGTGTGAATGTGAGTGTGAATGGTTGTCTGTTTCTGTGTGTTGCCCTGCGGTGGATTGGTGACCCGCCCAGACATCTCACCAGATCTCTCACCAGATGTCAGCTGGGATTGGCTCCAGCTTCCCCCCGCGACCCTGACCAGGATTAAGCGGCAGAAGACGAACGAACCATGTCTTCATGGAGGTCACCTTCATGCTTCAAGCTGTCATGCTGGAACATGTTTGAGTATCTTAGTTCCTGTAAAAGGACACTGTAATGCTACTTTGTGGCAACAGTTTGCGGAAGAACCACATATGAGCGTGAGGGTCAGATGTTCAGAAAGCTGATGTTAAACAAATTCACAACATGATTTGTACTAATAAATTGTTAAATGCAGTTGATCATTAAATTGTTTAAATTCGCAATCTTTAACAGGCATAGGAAATAAAATACCTTGATGTTACACTTCCGATGAAAAGGATTAAAAACATAACAACAATATGGCAAAATGACATCATATCTTAGATATCAACCAGATCTACCCCTTGTTCTTCTCCTTCTGCGATAAATCTCCAGTACTTCTTCAGCTCTCATAACATTCTTAGCGTGTAGTTAGCTAGCTCATCCCAATCAGGTAATCCTGTTACTCTCCATAGCAGCTGGCAGCCAATAAAACATTATTAAAACAAACTAAGAGGCATGCTCATTTGACGTCTGCTGCCGTTAAATATGGAGGAATCATAGCAGGGAAGGTTTAATCATCTGAATTGTGTGTGT
Organism: Chrysichthys cranchii; assembly: GCA_030068335.1. Lineage (NCBI taxonomy): Eukaryota > Metazoa > Chordata > Actinopteri > Siluriformes > Claroteidae > Chrysichthys > Chrysichthys cranchii. The sequence goes on from JAQMCW010000009.1 coordinate 12,836,400, forward strand.
GTGTGTTAACCCCCCCAGCTGAAAATAAATATTTGGAACTGTCATAAAAGCCTCTGTACGTAGTTGCTCCTTTATTGCTACATTTTAGGCACAAGCTGTTATTTTGAAATGGATGGGAATGTTTCAATAGCAAGCTGTTGAATGATGAAGTTGTAAAGTTCCAGGGGGAAAAAATTAACATGTTAATGTTTTGTTTTTCAAGTATGGATGGTATTTTGGCCAATCCGAGACGTCATTACCACCGTCATGGCATTCAATTAGAACCACAGGAGCGTGACACAGTCTTGAGAAATGTTGCCCTCTCAAATGGTTTACTGAAAAGGCTTCCAAAAAGGATAACTACCTGCAATATTAGTTCTTCTCAATCCTTCTGGAAAGGGGTTAGATACAGGACATGACCTACGCTCGAGAGCTTATCTGTTTTTTTCCCCCCCAGTGGATCTTTATATACAGTATGTTATCATGGGTGACATGTAATGATTAGTAATCTGTATTTTCTTTGCATGAACTGAAGGTGTGAATGTTTAAACACTACAGCCCCTCCAGGTGTGAAGTGTAACCCCTGAGTGCATGTGACGTAAACTGTTCTAGGCTGCTAGTATTAACTTATGCTACATTTAAAATATCAAGTGCATTATTAATTTTAACACACAGCACATGATGTGTCTGGGACACAGTTGAATTGACATGAGTTTTAACTGAATTCTTGTTTAGTTGTTATTTATGTAAGTATATATCAGTACAGTTTTGCTGGATGAACTGAGGTAATCATGACTAATCTGGATTTCTTTTCATTTCATTTTCTGCCATTAAACCTTCAAGCACATCAGGGCTTTATGAAAATCTCCAGATATTTTCTAGTCATATCAGAAACAGGTTAGCTTTTGTTTGTGCCAAAATATATACCATGCTGTATATCAGAGTACTGGTACTCTTGAGGTTAGTTCATGATTCTGTCCTGAATGTGGCGTGTAAGAAGAGGGAAAACCATAAAAACATTTATTCGGCAACTTTTCCATCAGCTAATTTTTGTGCTATGTAAGTGTTAACGCTTACATGAAAACAAATATTTTATTACTGTAATTTAATGGTGGAGTTATTGATTCTGGAAGAAAAAAAAAAGATACATGCCTTGCTTCAGTGCTAACAAAGATCATCAATACTCAAAGAGTATCAGCTTGCATTTCTTGAAGGTCCACTATGCAGGATTCAACCAAATGAATGCCTTTCCCTTTCCCTTTCCCTTTCAAAGTGTGTATTAGAAAGTATGGTGACCGTGAGGTACCTGTAGCATACTTCCATGCAACCCTTAACGGATAAGCAGTATAGATAATAAGCTGGATAGATAGATGTTATTCCTAATGACAATATTTGACCTGCCTAATAACTCCAGTGAGTCAAGTAAGGTTGAACAAGTTAATGAAGTTTTGAGACTTTATTAGAAGGGTGCCCAAACATTTGCATTTACCACAGTTGCTATTTTTTTTTAACTTTATGTTGAACATAACTGAGAATTAGCATTAGCACAGAAAAACCGGCAGCAGTTGTGCTTACTTTCTCATTTTGAAAAACAACTAATTATGTAATATGCCCAGGGGTGCCCAAACTTTTGCATATGACTGTAGGTAGACTCGCTGATATTTTTGTCAGCTTAACTTTTCATGCAAGTTCATTTTGGAAGTTTACACTTTGTGGAACTTATTAAGTGGTAAATAACCTTTTAGTAACCTCTTTATCCTGGTCAAGCTTGCAGTGGATCCATGAACGTTGGATGTGAAGCAGAAATACACCCTGCACCCATCCATGCCAGTCCATCCCGTGGACCATGCATACACATTTAAACCTAAGGACAATTTGTCCCAGCCAGTCCACCTACTGGTAAGTTTTTGGGCTTTTGAGAAACTGGAGAACCTGGAAGAAACCACCGTGCCACTCCTTTTCTCAATTTAGTAAAGATTTAAAAATAAACATTTCCTGATTCACATTTTAGAAATATTTAAATGAAGTCATTTAAGCAAAAAAAAAAGAAGAAGAAGAAGCTAAAATAATGGACATTAAATCTTTTGATACTGACATTGATGTAAATGCACCACCTGAGAGTTGATTCACCACTAGATGGCACAAAAACCCAACAACAAAGCTGTAATCTGTTTATCTTTCACTGCATTACCAGAAATAACCCTCCATGTTTTACTTGGGGAAAAAATCTGTAACAGTACTTATATAAACTCCATTGCAATTTCAGAACAACTCTTCAAAAAAAAAAAAGTCTCATTTTGTATTATTAATTTTTTGTTTATTATTATAATTGTATGTATTTATCCCTGAAGTGTATTTATTACATAATGTTACAACTATAACTATCTATGTTAAGACTTTAGATCAACTAACTAACCTTTATAATAGTCAGCTTTGATTTCATTAATGGCATAAAGACAGCTTGTCTTTCTTGGTTCCTGCCAGTTAAAGGTAATGCAGTACCATGTATGACTTAAAATTCTAGGTTTTTTTTTTTTTTGGTCCATGCCTCAGGTTATTGCCATCCAAAGCCTTTGAGAACTGCAGTGTCAGTAAAAGAACAACAACAACAGAAAAAAAATCTAATTTCAACATTAGTGTCATTAAAGTGACACTCCTGATATCCCCACCACAAGCCACAAATATTACACTTTCTGTACGAGTAGCTGGCTCGATTGGGCTTTCTTTAACTATATCAAAGGTTTTCTGATGTTAAATGTAAAGTTTAAACATGAAGTTCCCATTTTGATCTCTCAACTCAACTCAACTCAAGTTTATTTCTATAGCACATTTTTAAGCAACACAGTTGCCACCAAAGTGCTGTACAATAAAAAACAAAAACTAAAACACAAAATAAAACAGTACA
>JAQMCW010000009.1:12862176-12881018 GCA_030068335.1 Chrysichthys cranchii
TTTTTACAACATTATTGTTGAAATACACAGTCCTGAAAAAGGGACGTTTCTTTTTTTGCTGAGTATATATATATATAAATAATAAAATCAATGTGACCGCGCTATTTCGTGGATTTCACCGTCGCGGGGGGGCGGAACATAGCCCCCGCGATAGGCGGGGGTTCACTGTACTCTGAAAAGACACTGATTTTGGTCACATTTCTCAACGGAATATGGGTAAACCACCTGAAAAAAACATCATGATTCCTCCATCAATACAGTAATCTGCTCATATTAATATGTTAACAGTGATCATACCCAGCTGTCAGGATACACAATAGATAAATATAATATACAGCAATTGACAGTTAGATATACAGAGAGGCCCAAAACAATGTATACACACTTCAACATGAAAAAAATATCTGCATAAAAGCTATATTACTGTACACACGTCTCTCCACACTGCTTTCACAGCTTTTCACACTGATACCATAATTCAATCTGAATTTTCAAAAAAATGGGCATTCATAACCACTGTTGAAGTGTGTATATATTTTTTTGGTCCCCTCTGTATGTATAGATAATTAGTAGGGCAGTTACCTCAGTGTTTCTTGAGCATTTGTATTTAAGTGTACGAACAGCCAGTAACACAGAAAGTGTTCAAATACATGTATGAATATATACATCAGTGGCTCATTCACCCACCTTGTCACATCTATTACTGCTATGATTTGTTAGGAATTTCAATCAGCTGCTTGAAGCAGTCTTGCAAAAAAGTCACCTTATGATTTCCAAAAATATTACGGGTGGAATAGAGGAATCTATTTTGGAATGTAATGAGGAAAAAAGTCGAGATTTCTCATGAGGAAAGGAGAGGATTGAAAGTCAAAACTCGCCACTTTTATTTTTTCTATCTCCACAACTAAATCTTTTCAGATACTCTAGCTTCATCTGTGTTTTCCTACTGTGTCTTTGTAATGCACTAGTCTCTCTCTGCTCACTTCCTGCCTTCATGCATTAATTTATTCCTTAATATCCAGATCCTTTTCCTACGAGTAAAGTTCATCTGTGAAGCTTTTCTGATATTAGTTTTAAAACATAATGGTGTTGTAGCTACAACTCGCCATATTACCCTGCTTCTGTGTATCATTCTGCTCGACCATATCCTGACTGAATTTACGCCACTTCATGAGTTGCCTGAAGGTGTGCAAATGTTCATGTTTTAATGCTCCATCCTTCACCATAACCTTCTGTTTTCTTATCCTCACAAAAGGAGAAGTGGACAAATGACAGGACCTTCATTTGCTCTGCTGGATAATGCGCTTCACTTTATATATCTGCTTGGGCGGCTAATGTTGTACGGCAGTAAATTGAACTTGTAAAAAGCCCCAGCTTAATAAAGACCAAGAGGGAAACCTGCAGAATAGCTGCAAATAAAACCGCTTCAAGTAAAAAATAAATAAATAAACAAACAAATAATTAAATATTTAAAAGAAAATGAATTAAAAGTAACAGCTGAGCTAGCTGAATTGGAGACTATTCAGCTCCTCTGAGCGGCTAACTTTCCAAAGTCCTCTGAGACAGATTTATGGAAAGGCATAAATAATTGGATGGATTTTAACAAAGGTTTAAAGGCCTCGGCTATTTCAAATCCCTCATTAAAAAAAAGTGTGAGGGATATGCAGCCATCCTTAACCTGGATTAGTCATTTGTTCCACTGTGGATCAGGGTGAATACTGACCAGAAACACCATCATAAAGGCACGAGTAGGCTTGAAAGAAGTGCAGATCTGATTATAGATTAAACCGGCCTGCACAAAGACAGCACTAAAAGTGCTTTCATAAATTCCAGGCAGTACGTAAAAACCTATAGACATGTGGTTTTGTGGTCTGATGTGACCTAAGCAGTAACTGACATACAAAAGTGAGATATCTGTTGTGTGGCTCAGTGTTCAGGGCTTTGGGCTTCTATAAACTCTCCAGCATCACAAGTCTGCGACTGTTGCAGGGGTGTAGTGCAGCGCTGCTCTCTGTGTCAGAATTGAAAGACAAAATGGACATGGCCTAAACTGGAAAGGGTTTTTTCCCTTTCTTTTCTCAGTTGAAATTAAATACTAATCCATAAAGCAACTGGAGACACTGGAAAACGTTGAGGAAAAATGAGCTAGAAATGCCAGCATGATGTGTGAATTCTGGCTCAGACAGCCGGACAATTCCTCATCTTCATCATTCATATCTTCGACACAAAGGGTTTAATCCAATCCTCAGTAACTCAAAAACACGTAGCCAATAAACACACACTCAACGTGGACATAATGTGGTCTGTTGATGGAAAGTTCAGGAATAAAAAGCTGCATGGCTATAATAAGCTGGAAAAATATACACACATTTAAACACACATTATCTAATTGCTAATTCTCAGCTAGAGATTTGCCCAGGATTGTTTTTTTTGTTTTTTTTCCATTTTAATTTGTGCAGTTATTTTTCCTTGTACCCGCTTGCAGTATTTTTTAATGAATATTGTTAGCTCTATTAACGAAAATGTAAAGAAACCATCAGCTAACTGAAAATAAGGATGAATAAATGAACGCTGTAAGTGCATTGTGGTCTGTTTGCCCTGTGAGCTTCATATCTGATTGCCTGCTCATACCGGCATGAAATTAAAAGCCTCCTGCTTACGAAGAGTCCAGGGAGCACCTAGTCCCAGTGAACACTTCTACTTTGAAAAAGATGCCCTGGCATGATGTAATGGCATTATTATTGTGAAGAATTAATTAAAAATTACACAACTAAACAAATACCTGTAGCTCATCTGCATGAAAGATGCATTTCAGTGTTGGAATGACTCCAAACCACATACAAACAGCTGAGATTAGGGAACAAAAACCTCTCCTGGAGTGTCCCAGTTAGAACGTTGACCTAAATCGAGCAAACGTTTTGAGGTGGGAACTAAACATCATTCATTATCTACATTACCCAAGAGGCGTTAAGAGTAGCGAGAACTATGATTAGAAATGTCACTCGCGTAATGACTCCAAGAGATTTGATTTTTCCAAAGCATATCATCAGAGCAACTATCAAAATCATACACTGAGACTATTGTACGTCTGCGGCTTATAAAAATGATTCGCCAATTTAGATTTTTATTGCACTGCAGATCATTTTAGTCCCAGCCTGTAGCACATCCGAAAGATTCCTAGTGAAGCGAGGCATAACCACATTAAAAGTCTCAAAGAGAAAGATGTCAGATAGGCGAAACATTCGAAAGCAAGGGAATTTAAAGACTTTTAGAAGAAAAACTGTCAGAAATAAATGTAAAGGGTGCAATAGCTGAGGAAGAGGGGGCGGAAGAAGAAGAAAGGGTGAAGGGTCTCTTATTTCCTGCCAGAAGCAAGCATGTTAAAGCAGAATAGCTTTCATCCTGAAACAAATCGTCAGGCATGGCTCTTCCCGTCTTAAAAAGGATCATGGAAATGAAAGTGTTTATTAACCCATAATAGTGGCAAGATCCATAGCTCAGGGGGTAGAAGCTGTGCAGAAGGAAAACATAACCTGCACACTTCACAAAGATGAGCTTTAGGGAATAGAGCATAGAGCATTATTTTAAAAAAAAGGCCACAGTGAAGCGTGGTGGTGGTAGCAGTATGTTGTTGAATGTGATGGGAAACTGGTCAAAGATGGATGGATGGAGCCAAATATAGGGCAATCTGGAAAGAAAACCTGTTCCAGTTTGCAAAAGACCTGAGATTAGGGAGAAAGGACCAGCTTCCAAAAACCACATGCGTATGCTAATGCTACACTGGAGTGCTTCAAAACTATGAATCTGAACGTCTAAGTCAATGCCCAGACATCTGGCAGGCATCAGAGCTTCGCTCTACAGAATACTTAGTCTAATCTGGTCTCTGAAAACAATATTTGTTCAGCTCAACTCCAACATTTGACCCTAGATGCTGTGCTCTTAGGGCATAGAAAATTGCCAAATTTGTAAATTTGCCACTGCAAAGTGATTATAATCCACAGAACTGATGCCTGTGCTACTCATACACTTTCACCTATTTGGTACAGGTAACCTTTAATGCTACAAAATTCAATAAAGTAACCAAATAAGGCATGATTACTGAAAACGTCTTTACTCTTCTGCAGACAAAAGGCACCTTTAGGAAGTACAATTAATGGAGGTCCAAAGAAACACATCCAAAGGCGTTTTAGAAAAAAAATTATACATGACATTATGTTAAAGGCAGGATCTGCTCTTCCACTTCATTACACGCTCAGATCTTTTCATTCTCTCAGATCATACATTATATTCTCAATGTCTTACAGTGATTTTGGCCTTGATGGTTAACAGTACACAACTACACATTTTTAAAAAAATTATTTTTATAACAAAAATCTCAGAGATCATACACAGAGTCGTACTGATTAGCCCAGGCGTCTGTATCACTCCGAGTGGTTTTAGACTTCAGTAGAAACAGGAAATCTGAACAATGAACAGTGACAATCTTCACAAAATTTTAAAAGCTTCATGTTTAATGATGATTTAAAAACTAATTTGGTTCAGTTACTTCAGCTAATAGGGACTAGGAAAGTAAAACACTCCAACAAGCCAAAAATTAGCCCCAGGATTTGTTTTTCTATAAAACATGAATGCCATCAATGTCAAATATGCCAAAGGTGTCATGACACTGAGCAAAGTGATCACCCATTTTCATTCCAGTTTAATTTTAATTTATACTTTTAGAGGCAATACAAGATCTACTTTAAAAGGTGAGTATTAAAAGCACACAATTTGCACAAACGTTAGATTAGATTATCCACCCTTCAGGCTAGAATAAAGTGTTTTATTTAAGCCTTTAGAAACGTAAAGAGTCGTTAGGAAAAGTGAAATATATTTTTTGTTAAAAGCACTGAAGCAATTTACATGTCCTTTGGTAACAGAAAGCGAATATTAACTCTATACAGACTGCACAAATTGTGCTTTAAAACGGGATAAATACAATCCTGAGTTTTATCACCTAATTTAAAATGGACAGACTGTATGACGAAGACTCCGTACAAATTTCTTCAAATGTTAAGAGTAGCCAGTACTCTAGTCATGGTGAAATAGCTGAAAAAAATATAACTTTTGGCAAAATGCAAATGAATACACATACGTAGGCCAGAATCGGCATAGGAATAAAACCAAAGTATGAAAAATATTATGTTACATATAACATAATCCAAGCCTGTGGTTTTTTTTGTTCTTGTGTTTGTTTTGTTTTGCTGGGAAGTGATATTTTATGCTTTTACGAGGATCGTCTTATACGAATAAAATCAGCCACTTGGTTGTTCAGTGCACTGTAAACAATATAGGAAATGATTAGTAGGTGAATGATCAAATAACATATGACTAGATGCATAATCTGCATCAACAAAAATTAATCTACTGTGGAACTTGGATCAGGATCAATTCCTTCAGTCCTTGTTCGATTAGTAGTTTATCTGCTCCTGAATATTTCAAAAGCAATAATGAGCAATACTGTGGTTCTATTTCCATCATGGCACATGGCATACTTGTTCAGGTATCAGGAAACTGGTACCATTAAATGGTAATTGCAATCTAATTTCGCATCAGGACGTCAATGTCGATCGCCGCTTGGTCTCACCATACTCCTTTTCCAAAATATTTATAAACCCAGGGATAACCTTCAACTGCAAATAGCATGTCGGGGTCGAATAAATTCTAGCACATACAGAAGTCTTACTTCACCACCGTAACGTTGGTAACCTGCTTTTATACACGTGCATAAAAATATGGCCCCAACCCTGCTCAGAAATCTCGGGTAACTTTGACTAATTTCTAATCTGAGTCATCGAGCGCAGCAATGACTTATTTTCTACCGAGACGCTCAAAAAAAAAAAAGCGCCATTTTCTGACAGGCAGTGTCCGTGTTCTGAGAGCAGAGTGGGTCTTTAGATGATCTTATACCCTCCTGGGGGGCAGCTGCAGTTTGTATGTGCCAGCCAGAGCTTTGGCAGCGCTGTAGATCATCTGCCGGCGGGACATGCCGGTGAAGGCCTGGTGCCAGTCTGTGCGTCTAACATTGGGCAGGTTCCTCTCTAGCACCTCACCCACGGTCACCAGCAGGCCGGACCAGCGCAGACTGTAATCAGGCGGGGTGAGCGACTGAGCCTGCAGGAGAACAGTGAACAGAAGAGCACTTTAACACCATAGAGCTTCGAGCTAGAAATACAGCACAGAAGGGCAGAACAAAGTCACCAAAAGATCAGTTATTTAACATCTTTTAGACTTCATGAATACATCATTTATTCATATAGTGATAAACAATGCACTCTACTGCACTGACCCAACATCTGCACCGCACACAGTGACACTGCTCAATGTTTCATTGAACTTCACTGTTTATAGAATCATACTCAGCTTACACAGCTGAAGTTCATTTCCTTCATTTCTATTTAACAGAGAATTGACTCTAAGGGCTTAAATAAGGAAAAAATATGCAGGGGGTCCTCGATTTACGGCGGAGTTCTGTTCCTACGGCTCGACGTAAACATGATTTTCCCCGTTAGTCGGAACTCACACACTGTACAACACTGTATAATGTTAAAACAGCCTAATACAGCAACCGGATCTCCAACTAGGTAACAAAAAGAAAAAAGAAAAACAATCTTGCTGATTGGCTGACGTGGTGAAGGACTCAGCTATGATTGGTCCGTACGTTTGTGCCCAGGGTTTGTATGAACTCTGTCGGGTTTGGTTGAGAGGTCGATCCTGAGCGCCGCATTCATTTAAATATCACCGGCGAATGTAAACAAAGCCTCTATCTAAGACTTTCTTAATAAATTTATGGGAGATGGCGACCGACATAACCACGAAAACGCTGTAGGTCGATGACGCCGTAAACCAAGGACTCCTTGTATACCTAAAAATATTCCTAGGTCATGGTCTATATTCTGGGACTTCCCTACAGTTAGTTTTTATCCTCTAAATGTTGAATATCAGACCTTCTCTGTTAAGCCAGGAGAATATCTGTAAGAACATCTTTAAGAACAATACAGCAATGCATTATGATGTAATGTAATTTATAAGTAATTTCTCTTTTGCATGTAGCTCAACCACAGCTTTCCAGAAACAAGTCTGAGTACTGCCAAATGTAAATAGGGAAAAACTGCATTTAAAGATTAACTTTCAACAGTGTTGCAGGAGCATCGTGGATAGCTTGGCAGCAGGTAATTGACTACGAAATGAATTAATTAGGATTACATCCATTTAGGCACTTTAGGTGACTGATTGTTTTTAACCACCATATAGTTAAAATGGCATCTTGACCAACATCTTTGCCAAAAAAAAAACCCCAACAATTTGGGAAGAAAAAAGAAAAAAGAAAAACCGGGGTGTGTGTCTGGTGTCAGACAGCTATACACCCACCCAGACACACACAGTCCACTTGGTTGGGAAAACCTGGATACATAATAATATAGCTTGCAGGCAGCATCGATAGTGTTGTAATTACTTTACTCTATTAAAATTCACTACCCCTCCTCTGAAGGGGATCGGAGAGCTCAACATGATGGAGCACTTTTTAATTGCTGCATCGGTGGACAGTGTGACAGGTGGATTTTCTATCAGGATGCATGACTAAGTTACACAACACTTCAAATGAACGATACAATTCCAATGACTAATTCTTGGCTGAGGCTGTCAGGAACACAGCTGGGGGGAAACAACTGGCCTGCCATATTTACATCTACCTGTTTATAGTGCAGCACAGAGCTTTGAAGCAGCGTGTGTTGTAGTCAAAATATGCTTGCTGCATCAATAATGCGGCGTACCTGTTGTACATATTCCAGAGCTACAGGAGTTGCCTGGGTGAAAGTTTCGATGTGGATGCCGTTGCCAGGGTCATCCAGAATCAGACACCCGATGTCAAACCACCTAAAGAGGAGAACAACAATTATGTCAAAATGGGTACCAGTAGCAATCAGAGGGAGGGTCATAATGCCAAAGGACCAAGATGTCAAATCATCTGAAACAGAAAATGTCATAACACAGAAGACAAAAGTGATGGTTTGTTATCTTCCTTTAATTAACACTACAAGCCACTGAACGTGGTATTCACCATCACACAGTAGCAAAGGTTAACAGTCTCTCAGGAGTTCTCGGATTTAAGCAGATCAGCCTTGCCATAATATGTACATGCTCAGTTTGTGTGGCCAGTTTCTGCTGTATGATGATAAAGAGAAGCCAGATCAGGGTGGCTCATCCTGGCCTTGCTTACTGCATCTCTCTTCTTTTTTTCTAACACCACCCACAGACTTGGTCTGGTTATTAGTATTCTCCGTACACATCAGAATGACAGCAGGCACTCTCAGTACAAGTTTCCGCCACGCTCACCAGCTGAATGCGCCATCACGTTCTTGGACCCGATACAAGGGGTGTCATTTAAACCGAGGCTTTGAGGCAGGCTGTTTTTTTAAATAACTACAGACTTGACACCTTTGGATTTAGAAATGTCTTTGTAAGCGGTATCCGTGATAAATACACTTTCGGCAAGGATGACAGCTAATTTGGCTTATAAATTGTCACCTTGAGAGACCGTTACACGCAGGGTAACTGGATGAAATTACAGTACATGCTGCAGTGGCAATGAGAGGTCCAAAGTCACTCTGAAGGACAGATGCAGAGAACAAAGACCATAAAGTCGACTACAATCATGCACTGCGTGAAAAGGATTGGTTCTTTCTGCTCACTTGTCTGGAAAGAGCTCGGCTATGAAGTTCTCCACAGAGACCACAGGCTGTTTCTCGTGGATCACGGCGGTACGGCGTAGACTGTCAATACGCTCCTGAGCCCCCTGCACAGATGGAGTAACACATACATTTATGAGACTACAACACTTTTCTAAGCATTTGGATTTTCCAGATAGAAAAAATCCCACATATATGTACAACTGCGGCCAAGTTTTTTTAAGCTAGCCCTAAGGGTACCAAACAAATTTCCTGTGTTCGCCCAGTTCCCTGTCTTGGCTACCCAAAAACCTGCGTGACTAGCATCCAAAAGTGGTGACTAAGATGATGATAATATGATGAACCAGACTGTTAATTGTATTAATGCAGACTAAGACCTCTTCAATAAAAGTTTCTAATGTAGCCTTTTGCTTTCTCAACAACGTCTGGGAACAACAAGGTGCTGGCGGTTTCTGCGGCAGCCCTGAGGACGTCAGACGGCGCCCCAGGGTGCCGTGGCACCCCGGTTGAGAAACACTGGTCTAACCCAATATAAATACTACTACATAATTAAAATAGATTTTTTTTTAAAAAACATACTGGTTACTAAATTATGTCCTGTAATAAAGCACCAAAATGTAGTAAGACAAAAAACAAAAAGGAAACAGTTCATTGCTCTACTGTTCATTTGGCTGTGTTTAAGGATAACAAATACATAGACAAGAAGTACAATATTAAGGCATATTTACAAGCTTGCTGCTACTGAAATGAAAAACAAAAAGATTTTGTGGAGACTCATGTTGTATACGTAATCTCTTTTATTTATTAATCATAAGTTTATTAAGATGAGAGCAGAGCATCTACAAATATGGAAGCAGCTCACTTTGACTCCTGCTGCGTAGCCCACAGGCTGAGGAGCGATGTTGGACTGGCTTGCCTCCCCCGTCACCATGGCCATGCCAAACACCTCCTGGAAGGCATCCCGCACTGCTCCTACCTTCACCTCCTTATCAGAGCTCACCACAACGTCCAGATCACCTCCCGATTCTGCCACATGCAGTAGAGATCCGTGAATTTTGCATCAGTAAACATCTACAGGCAGATTCTCGCTTCATCAGCTGTGTGACTTGTATTTTGTGTGACGTGAGAGAAATATTAGAAAGGGTTTAGGTACGAGTGTACGTACTAATGTATGGAGCCATCCCAGGGTCTAACGTGGTGATCATAGACTCCACGGAGTGCTTGGTTTTGTCCAGGACTGTCTTCACCACGGGGTTACCGGCCACACCCTGAAACAATCAATCATTCAGATTCCACCTAGTGGCTAAAAACAGAACCTTAAATCATTTTACGTTACACATGCAAAATGATTAAAACTATAATGATGATGACGACTATAAGTGTTGACAGGCAGAAGACCAGTATAAATTTTTTCTTTCACTTTATAGCCACACACACCAGTGGCTTCCAGTTTAAAGCTACCAAGCAGCTGAAGGGCTTTCAAATCCAGATGACAAACAATATGGTCAATAACACACATTTCAACAAGAGATTGAAATGCTAACAGAATTTAAACTTAAATTCTTTATCATTATTTTTTTTTGCACTGTTGCTGGTTTGTGGCCTCTTGATTGTTCACCATATATTTATTAGCAAATATTTAGGTGGAGTGCGACCTCGCCTCACGAACTTAATTCGTTCCGGGACTCTGTTTGTGACCTGATTTGTTCGCGACCCAAATCAATTTTTCCCATTGAAATGAATGTAAATACAATGAATGTGTTTCAGCCCTCAAAACATGCTTTTAAAGTGTATTATGGGTTTATGTGTGGCAATAAAACATAGGATAAAATTAAAATAACCTTAATTATAGAAACTAAAACTAAAACAAATAAACAGATGATTTTACTGCATGTTACCTTTGCGGTGGATACATAGTTGCTGGTGTAGGTGGACGGTGGCGGAAGAATATGGTGGCGGTTCTCATGTTTTGGGATTATTTCTTTCGTTATTTCAACTGTTATATGTTTAGTCTTCTTGCTCTCAATACCATTTCCACTTTTCACTTTCTTGAGCCCCATAATGAAGGCTTATAGAGCAAAAATGCAGAGAAACACAACAAAAAAAATGCATCGAACACGTTCACACCACGAGTGCTTGACCAGAACTGAATGTTTACACTCCAAAGTGTGGGTTGGCTTCCTGTACATCTGTTGAGGCTTTGTTCGTCAGTTGGTACAAAATATGTTCGGGAATTTAGTTCATACGTCGATTTGTTTGCCACCTGACACGTTCGCGAGCTGAGGGTCCACTGTATATTACTGTTATGGCCCAGATTTTTGAAAATAAAATTGTTTTGTTGAGTAGCGTTTGTTTTTAGCGGCCTCTTACCTTGATGAAGCCCCATATTCCACCTCCAGACATGTTGTCTTGTGTAACTCTGGGATCGTCATGATCCTCTGGGAAAGTAATCGGAGAGACAACCTCTAAACCACCAGACATCACTGGCTGCTGCATCATTGGATTTGTAACGACACCTACAGACAGGACAAAATTGATGGGAAAAAAAAACAAAAAAAAAAAAAAAAACAGGAAGAGACAAAAATTATTTACAAAAACTTTAATACAAAGAGTACAAAGAAAAGCAAAAGGCTCTTAAATCACTTTTGCCCTTGGTAAATGACAGCTCTTCCTATGCTGTCGCCCCATGACTATTTTATCTGACAGCTCCCTCCTTCTCCTTACCCAACATCATAATAAAGTGTGAAGGTTAGAAACCAGGGGCAGAAGCACAAATGTGAAGACTGAAAAAATGTCACTCATCCTGTTTAGCCCCTCATAACCCACCACCAAACTCAGATCGAAAAAGGTAGAGATTACAGTTGTTTCCATACAAACTGCCACGGCTGCTATGACCTCTACAAAATGCATTGGGTAGATGAGTTAGTGAAATCGTATTTCAGCATCAGTTTTTGCAACAAGGAAATTATTTCTCTTTTCGCACATAAACACAGTGTGGTCATAAGTATAAGGACATTGAAGAGATGGTGCAGAAAGTTGCATCTGGTCAGAAGATAAAAAAAAACCAAAACAAAAAAAAAAAAAAAAACCACACAAACATGGAAGAGTTGGCTGGATTTGTGCAATATGAATTAGCTGGCAATGGACAGATGTAAGAATACCAATGGTTTCACCTTCGTGCAGTACAGAGGGGGTATACTGTCATTTGATCCTGAAGGTTGACGTTATTCTTGACAGTTTGATTTTTTTCTTTAAATACTATTACAACTTTATTCTCAAAATAGTATTTCGTGTTTAAGCCCGAAATTTCGGCTTTATTCATGAAATAAACAATTGTTTTTCCTTAATATGGCCCTAATATTCAGTCGTAGCATGTAGACCAAAATATTACACCACATTTTGCTACAGCAGTGTTGTGTGCGCACTAATGTCCTGCAGAAGCCACAGTGCGTCCGAGGAAGGTCATTAGGTCACCCAGTAATTCTCTAACGTAATGTCCCTACCTGGCATGGGTGGTGCATTAGAGAAGCTGGGCATCAGTGGAGTCTGTGGTGTACGGCCGGCGTGACCGCGAGTGATGTCATACGTTGCATGAGAGCTGAAACCGGTGGTGGGCGGCCCCATTGGCGGAGCAGACAGCACTGGGCCCGGTGGAGGCGGAGAAGTAGATGTCAAAGTATATGGACTGCTGAAAGTTGCACTCACACCCAGAGGAGGAAGAGGCACAGGAGAGGCTGTGGACAGCGGCTTCATGGGGCTGAGGGAGAATGGAGGAGGAGGGGAGGACTGAATGGGTGGCAGGGTGGAGGTCACTGCTGTAGGGGGTGCTGGTGTGGAGAAGCCCTCAGGGGCAAAGCTGGAGATGCCCGTGGTGCTAGGAAGACTCAGCGGACTAGACAGACCTAAAATGAAAACAACTCATATTAACTTGCATTAACGCAGAAATCTGCTCTGGTGGATGTACAAAACATCTTTGTTTTTCAGTTGATAGATACTAGGGTGATGTAGGACACTGGCATTGGTCTTTAATTTAGCTGCCATTCTATAACCAAAAACACAAATACCAGGTTCCTCTTTTATCAGTGGTAAATAAACATTAGATATGTTACAACCATCCCACACACAAATGTAAAAGTTGTTCAAACAAATGTTTGCAAGGTTTTGTGCATATATTTACTCACAGCTTTTGCAGCTTAAGCAGCAGATAGGCCCCACCTACCCCTAAAACTGATTAAATGTTTACTAAAGTTGTGACTTCTGCAAGCTCCTACATAACCAGAGCAACTTAACTTTCTGCAAAATTCTCATTTTAAATAAGTAGCAAAAACAAGCTGACAGTATTTACGAGTATCAAAAGTTTCAGCCAGTATGATCAAAACGCTCCAAAAAGTGGCTTCGTTTCACAAAGAAAGATGGCAACAGTGCAATGTCTGTAAAACGGTAATTGTAAAGCAAACGTGGAAACACCAGCAATGTGTTGTTTAACACTCTACAAGTTCTGCTGCTTTACAACCAAGCAGTATGTACATTACTGAGGGTAAAGAGCCTATGCTATACATTAGATCCACGCAGGCAGGCTCAGCTCACTTTTCCTTCGACTAAGAAAACCTAAACGAATGCTGTACAAATATTCGCTGATGTTATCAGTTTTATATTTGCTTTCCCAAGTTCTATCCTTTAAAGGAAAGGAGTATTGAAATATATTTCAACATGTTTAAATGGTAACAGGCAGACATTGTTCGCTGTTTTAAAATCAGCCGCGTTGACGCTGAAAATCAGTGCAGGCCCACCTTTTCCACCCACACATTCAATTGATCAAGAACAAATAAGGGAATAAATAAAGAAATCGGACCGATAAGCAGAATCAATAATGGCACCGATCAGTAAAGTCTTATCAATCCCCATCCCTAGTCAGGAAGGAAAACAAGGCCAAGTAGGGTAAAATGTTTGCACCAGTACTAGTGCTTTCATCTTAGTGCTTGTGGCCATTTAAACTAATCCCCAGGGTTTAGGATCTGGAGTGGAAAACGCAGCTTGTAAGATGCAATTGATGCCCAATATACAGTAAGAATCCTTTTACAGGATGCCTCGATACCATACATGGACAGTTGTGGATGTGTCCATTTTTAAATGGGTGTTTAAATAAATATGAGACAATCAATTAGTATTGTCGTTTGCTCCAAGGTTTCCCCAAGTGCAAAAATGAGTGGGCACAGTGTTTGTGAGCAGACTAATATCAGACTGCAGCAGGGAGTCATTTTCTGTCATTTCTGTCCCTCACTTTCCTTCTTTTCTGCTTCATTTATCAAACAGCTGATACCGAAACATCAAAATATTTAAAACAATCATCTAAGTAAAAGCAGAATAAATAAATATTTGGTTTTGTGACGAGTGTTTTTAATATAAAAAGACAAGCGTATAAGATCAATAATGATAATAATAATAATAATAGTAAGTAGAAAGATATTAGGCGCCCAGTTTGTCACAGTTGAGCTCTGCTGAAGCCTGGTGAAATGATTCGAAGCGATGGGCATTATGGGCACTGAGATGATACCGTGGGAGTGAATAACAAAGCTGTGACTGTGACACCAGCTGAGATTATTTTGCCCAGAGCTGCAATTACTCCTGAGAGGTCGTGCAGCTCTAAAGGTCTCTTCAAAGTTAGTTAACTGATTAATTTCCTGTAGGAGCCTCCAGACAAACACTGCACCTCTACATTAGTGTGATATGCGGCTCTCCGGGACTCAGCAGCAGCTGGACATCCATTAATCACTCACAGATAACAGCCTTCCTCAGGAATACATTACCACTGACGACTCTTATAGTAGCTAATGACTACATCCAAAGCAACGTGAAGCAGAACTGAGTCCAGGTATCTAATGGGTAACTAAAAACCCTTTTAAATCACAAACATGTTGAATCATTTAAATCACTTGTATGCTAAGCTATTGTTATGGTATATTTTGGCAGGTTTATTAAAAAAAACAACCAAAAAAAAAACCCCCATGAGAATAAAAATCAAGACTTCAGACCAAAAGTGCCTGAAATTCCACTTATGCATATTTGAGACAAATGTGCTATTATTAATAGTTTATTAGCAGTTCGCTAGCTGGTTAGGTGCTAAAGATGGCAAGAGAACATGGAGGATTTCCAAATTGCATATTAAGTCTCATTTTTATATCTGGCTGCACACTCCCAAGACTTTAATCCAGATGCACAGCTCTAAGTTGCTCTACAGAAAGCTCTTGTCTCATCCATGTAAACAAACTGATGCACTGTATGGCCACCTGACCATCACACCCATATGTGGGTCTTCCTCAAACTGTTGCTACTACACTGAACGCACCCAATTGTACAGAATGTCTTTGTATGCTGTACATTTAAGATTTCCTTACTTTGGAACGAAGCTGTCCAAACATGTTGCAGCATGACAATGCTCCTGTAGACAAAGCGACAGCTATAAAGACATGGTTTCCTCCTGAAGAGTGGTGTGGAAGCACTCTAGTGGCCTGCAGAGCCCTGCCTTCAACCCACTGAACACCTTTGGGATGAACTGGAATGCAACTACATCCCATACGTCCTCACCCAAGATCAGTGTCTGACCTCACTAATCACTAATGCCTTTGTAGCTGAATGATCACAAATCCCCAAAGCCACGCTCCGAAATCTAGTGGAAAGCCTTCCCAAAAGTGTGGAGGATATTATAACAGCAAAGGGGGACTGAATCTGAGACGAAATGTTCAAAAAGTACATACAGGTGTGATGGTCAGGCATGCACAAATATTTAGCCATACAGTGCATCACATTTCAGTAGCAGCTAGCAACAAATGTGACAACAAAACAAATTTGTGTAGTTCTGGTCATGTCGTTTTTTGCAAGTCACCCCATGTGTGGGACGTTTTATAGGAGTTTATATGCAAATGCCGGTCTAAGTTCTAAGTTTTACTTCACTGTTTCAGGTTAAACTGGAGCCTTCATCTAAAATACCAAACACAACACTTTTCATAATGGACAAATTGGCACAGAGAAGTCCTTCACAGCTGAAAACAAGCCCTCAGCTACTTATTTAGCTAGCCAAGATTTACCCTGAATGCTAGTGGCTGTTGTGGAAATCAGTCCAAGCCTATGGCACACTACCTTCCAGACTGACTGCATAAAAGGGAAATACGTAAGCATAAATCAATATATATAAAATCAACCATGATATTAAAAGCGCTGACAGGTGAAGTGACTAACATTGATCATCTCATTACAATTGGACCTGTCAAGGGATGGGATATATTAGGCAAGTGAACAGCCAGTTCTCAATGTTGATGTGCTGGAAGCAGGAAAAATGGCAAGCGGAAAGATTTAAGTGACTTTCACGGGGGCCAAATTGTAATGCATAGATAACCGAGTCAGAGCACTTCCATAATGGCAGGTCTAGTAGGGTGTTGCTGGTATGCAGTAATTAGGACCTACCAAAAATGGTCCAAGGAAGGACAACCGGTGAACCACAACAGGGTCATGGGAGCCCAAGGCTCACTAATGCATGTGGGAAGAGAAGGCTAGCCCATCTGGTCCAATCCCACACAGAGCTATTGTAGCACATATCGCAGAAAAAGTTAATGTGGTTTGTGCCAGGTGTCAGGACACACAGTGTACTGAAGACCAGTCAGAGTACAAAAGCACCTACAATGGGCACGTGAGCATCAGAACCATGCCAGGGAGCAATGGAGGAAGGTAGCCTGGTCTGACAAATCATATTTTCTTTTACATTACGTGGCTGGCCAAGTCCATGTCCACAGTGCAAAAACTGTTCAGGGACGGTTTGAGGAACATAAGGAGTTCAAGGAGTTGACTTGACCTCCAAATTCACGTTGACCAAGCGTATGTGGGATGCGCTGGACAAACAAGTCTCATCCTTGGAGGCAACTCCAACTCGCAACTTACAGGATTAATGATTCTGCTGCTAATGTCTTGGTGCCAGATACCCCAGCACACCTTCAGAGGTTTTGTGGAGTCCATTCCTTGACAGGTCAGAGCACAAGGGGGAACTACACTATATTAGGTAGGGTTTTAATGCCATGGCTTATCAGTGAATCAACAACTTTAAGGCCTTTTCATGGGCACTATGTTTCCTGAGGGACAAGAATTAAGAGCAGGCCATCGGAAAGGGAAAAAAAGCTGCTGAGAAATGATGGAACGTGCGGTACTAATGAGGAATTGCATTTTCAGTAAAGGACACAAAATGTCTTAACAAATAAAGCTCATATTAAATAAAGGCTCTTATATCAGAACCAGTAAGCAATAATTCAGCTAATATAGCATTTCATTACTAATTGGCTTTAAAGAAAAGACTGCTGAATACAGAATAAGTTTCATTCTAAAAGTGTGCAAATTAAACGGCATTTTATTTTTGTTATGGTGACTGCTAGCCTGTGACACTGGGAAAATTCGCACAGGTCTGTTTACTCTATGGATGATGTAGGGGTATAGACACACCCTCTGGTCATGACCTGATTCGATACTGGATTCATAATTCAGTTCAATTTGATACTCAGAATATTTTGAATCAAACGTTAACGAAGAAAAATCAGGACTAAAAAGACTTTTTTTTTGTTATTCCTGAAACAAGCAATGCAAAACAATGTGCACTTTTGTCTCTATAAAAAACTCAAAATGGCGACGAACAGAGGTTTAATATTATAAACAAAATGCACAACAGGGTCACCATATCAGGGATGGATAGAGATAGAGACAGAGATGGAGATAGATAGATAGATAGATCTGGTTTTGGGGGAAGCTAAATTAATTACATCCTACATTACACTACATAATCAGCTGCACCTTTCAGTTCTCCACCCTTTTTTGCACGTACTCCTGCCTCCTTAGAAAGATGCAGCCTACATAACATAACGTGAAAGTTTTGTCCACACAGAACATGTCTTAATTGGGCTTGAAAACCACTATAAACAGCCTATTAAATCTGCCTCTAATGGACATCACTGGCTGCAGCAATAACTTCCTCAAGGTCATCCTTCCTCAGCGATCAAAGTTACTGTCTTTATATGTGATTAGTGTACAACCGGCAGGTGTTCCTGCTGAGGCATAACCACAAAACATCCCTGATTAAATATAGACGTTACAAGTGAATATCATTATGACCTAAAAGAAGAAGACAGTACAGAGGCTATTAAAAAAGACAGCTTAAAGTCTGATTTTATGTCATGTGATAAAGGCTCTTACCCATTGTGAGAGGAGGAGGACCGACAGTGACAGCAGCAGCACCAAGGGGAAGTGGGGGAGTGCTGGGCGGCGTGGTCTCTATTCCACTCTCTTCCATCATCTTTCCTTAATCTTGCCTGTCATTCGAGGGGAAAAAATAAACAAAGAAAATTCATCCACAGGCTTCACTCACCATGTTGCCCTCCTACACCATCACAATGAATCGTACAAGCAGACCTGAGCTCGCGTATCCTCTCACATCTACAACAAGGGATCAATTCTTCTAAACAGATTGAGGTTTTTTTTTTGGTTTTTTTTTTTATTTCAAGAACAATACAAAGTACAGTGGAACCTTGGATTGCAAGTAACTTAGTCTGCGAGTGTTTCACAAGATGACCAAAATGTTTAATAAATTTTGACTTGGTTAACGAGCGAGGTTTTGCAAAACGAGTAGTATTTGTCTGCTGAGCCTCATGTGATCACAGCTTCTCTCTCACTCACTGCAGGATTGCAGTTTCCACACTAGTATATACTGTTAGTGTGTGTGCTCACTCATCTGTCTCATGACGATGCAATGTCGCCTTTCCGCCAAATCCTCAAAAGGAGGCAAAAGCAGCGATCATTAGGTAGTTTCTTTGTTAAAATCGCACGAAAAGAAAATGATCCCAGTGAGCCGAAAGATTGCAGTGATTCTGAGTGTTGTATTAAAAACAACACACAATAATCCTCATGCCCTTTCATCTCTCCTGCTCTCTGTCATGGATCTGCCTGCACGCAGCACATGTGCAGCACACCCGTTTCACGTAATCCCAATAGCGGTGCATGTCGGAAGTTTGTGAAGCATTAGTTTGCATTTCCCCGCGCTATTGCCAAGCCATGTTCTAGTGTTTACCTTGCTCATGTTTT
>JAQMCW010000009.1:12891460-12914443 GCA_030068335.1 Chrysichthys cranchii
TGGTTTGTGCTCTGACAGGCACTGTCAACTATGGGACCTTTTATAGAAAGGTGTGTGCTTTTCCAAATCATGACCAATGAACTGAATTTTCCACAGGTGGACTGCAATCAAGTTGTAGAAACCTCTGAAGGATGATCAGTGGAAAAGGATGTACCTGAGCTCACTTTTGAGGGTCATGGTGAATGCTGTGAATACTTATGTAAATGTTTTATTTTTGTTTTTTATTTTTAATAAATTTGCAAACATTTCAAAGAAACTTGTATCACTTTGTTTTTATGGGGTATGGTGTGTAGAATCCTGAAGTAAAAGTTGAATTGAATCCATTTGGGAATAAGGCTATAACAAAAAAAAAAGTGGAGTGCTGTGAATCCTTTCCAGATGCACTGTATATAGGAAGCTTTTTAAATTAGGAAACAGCTAAAAAGTACTGTCCTTAAAAATATGCCACAGACATTAATGTACATTTTCATGATAAGTTTTACAATATTTAGGCATATTAATTTAACATGAATGACCTTTAGATCAATGAAAAAAGTGGAATGCATTTATACTCATTCTGCATTATAGGACTCAGAGAACCATGTCATAAACCTATTCTATCATATGTAGTCATGAGTTGCCATAACAGTTTATTTTGGGTTAAACCGCAGAGGAGTGTCAATATTATCCACATCATCATGGCTGCCATAGTGTATGATGTCATGGCATCATACTAACTAACATGACTTGTGTCGCATGTTAGTTTTTGCTATGTACACTCAGTATAGGTTTAATACATGCCACGTGATACATGCTATGCATTGTTTTAGATGTGATTACAGTCCTTAATCTATGTAAGAAGAGCCCTGATAAACAATGACAAAAAAACCCAAAAAAAAAAAACCCAGATACCCGTCCATCTGAAAGCAATACATTCTGTGGCTGTAGACAGCTTTATGTAAAAATGCATTAATTCTAATGTTATTTAATGTTTCTGTAGTAACAACTCACACAGGGACTACATTAACAGATTTAAAAAAGGTGAAACGTTAGCAATTGTTTAGCTTTAATTTCTAAAAAGGTTTAACCTTAGAAAGGTGTTCCTATAACAGCAGACTTTGTGGTGTTTTATTCCTTACTAATGACATGACACTCATATCACTCATATTTCAGACATGGTTTTATAGACATATGAGTCATATTTTCTTGTACTTTAAGTTATTATTACATAGTGTTTTCCTACTTCTAGTGTTTTCGTCTTTCTGCTGTCATTCTGCCTGTGTATGCAGATAAAAACACAGTTGGCTTGGGTCCTGTCTGTCCGTGCGTGAGACAGTTCTGTTCTGGCTGTGACTCTTTGCAAAATCCTTGAAAATATGACTCAGCAGTTGCATACAGCTGCCTCCAGCTCCGGAGTGTTACAGTCATAGTCATTATCCAAGCGAAAAGTATCAGAAAAGTATTCAGAAAAGTATTCCCTTTCAAAATCCCCTGGCTCACCGAGCTCATTGAAGCAGCTGCCCTGTTTCCAGTCAGCAGGCAATGTTCCAGTGTGCTCCATCAAAGAAGGCCTCTTTCTCTGCTCCACATTCTTCAGGTTCACAAACAACTGGTTGTTCTTTGCCTGGCATATTGAGAAAAAAAAAAAGAATTACAAAAGTGAATCACCATTAGTCCAAAAACAAATGTCATCTAATTGAATCTAACAATGAGCAGGTCTTTTGTACGTTACTCTTTCTATGTAATTTGAGCAACTCCATTAGCTAAAACTATGTTGTTGTTTTTTTAGCACATTTTGGCTGGACAGAATGATCCATTGCTTTCTCAGAGAAGGAGAACTCACTTTTCCATAAGGCAGATTGTTGACATGAGGTGGGCTGGTGCACTGGGCCAGTGTGTGATAGCTGGGGTTGGAGAAGTAGTTACTGTTGGGAGGAACCTCATTTGCTTGTGGTACTGCATCTAAAAAAGATTTCAAAAATTCATTATAGCTACAGTATCACATGGAATAAATCCTTGGATAAATAAATAAATGAAAGTCAAAGAAAGAAAAAAAATATTCGCTTTGTTGTCTCAGGAGTTCCTTATTGGACAAGACAATCAAACAGAAAGAATTTACCCTGAAAACAAAGCAACTCTATTCATTTCTGTAACAAATGAATACGCCCTGCGTGCTTCTGAATTTAAAGACTTAATGAAGAAACTAGTTCCTGTCCATGCAAAGACAAGCTGATGGCGGGCTAATTCCCAGGTTATAGTTTTCATGATCAGTTAATCCATATTCTGTAGGTTCCCATTAGGTTCAATTAGTAGAAAAAGCAAAAAATACAATTCCTTCTTTTGGTGTGTTGCCTCCGTTCATACATCAGCCTAATGTGCTTTACTGTGGTGTAACACATCTTGGTGATGTAACTATAGGGCATGCTAGCGGTTCAGAATCCTGCCGCCTGCTGCAGCACACACATGGCCAAGGCACAAGCCTTGATTAGACTCAAGTTGACTTTTTGTCAATGCCATGATTTGCTATGTTCAAAAGTTAATAATAATAATAATAATGACCATATACCTGTTAATTTCCTTCCGTCAGTATTAATGCACTTAATTAGCTAACCAACTACCCATATATTATTATATTATGATAACTACCACTTTATAGCCAAGTCAGTTTCCCAGCAACCAAAACACGGGACTGGGCAAGTTTTAATTTGTCCAGTGAACTAGCTAATGAATTTATTTCAAGTCACTAGACATGAAAATGCTGTGACATTAAGCCTCAGTACAGACCTGCAATGGTGTAGTCTGTGTTAACCCGCATGGCAGGGGTGTAAGTGACGGAAGGCATCGTAGGCTCTTTTCCCTTCTGCTTTTTTCGGTAAATGATAAAGAGGAGCAGGAGGAAGAGCACCATCAGCACCAGGACAATAATTCCAGCGATGGCACCAATCTGGTAGGAATCAACTGGGACCGCTGCACTGGTCAGGCTGTTAGTGTTGCCTACGATAATCACACCAACTAAAAGCAGGACAAAGAATCAGAGCAAACATTTTGGTTTGTGCAACCCATTAAATACAGAACACAGAATATAAATACTGACACAGAAAATAAGAGATGCTGATGTTTAAATACTTTTGAACAGGGTGCCTTTCAGTTTTATTTCACTCAAGTACCTTGGCTGCCTTTCACCTGGCTCTTCCATGGCTCCTGTTCTGCCTCAGCTACAATCCCAATCAATGAATCACCTTTGCATCACACTCTGTGTATATATATAGCTCCTATATATATTTTCCTGTCATCTTTTGCTTGTCTGTTTTTGTGGGATTTTTTTTGTAAGGTAGTCTCATGGATTGCCCCATTGCATCACTGTTCCCATAGCAACAAACACCATTTACTCATGTTTGATTTGGTTTCTGTTCTAGTCCTGATTCTGCCCCAATCCAGTCACTGGGTTGTTGCCCAGTTGTGTTCACCTGTTCTATGTTAGTCCACGATTCATTTGTCTGTGTATACACCCTTTTGTTTCAATGCATTGTCTCTAAACCATATTATACGTTTAAAGAAGTTTAAGTTGTGATTTTCTAATTCAGCTTCCTGAAAAACTCCTTTGGAGCAGAGGTAGCCTAGTGGTCAGGACATTGGCCCTCAATGGGAAGGTTGTGGGTACAAGGCCCAGGACCAACAAGGTACACTGAGGTACCCTGAGCAAGGTACTGTCCCCAAGCACTGCTCCCCGTGCGCTGCACTGTTCAGCTGCCCCCTGCTTCACCCGATGTATGGGTCAAATGCAGAGAAGTAATTTCACTGTGTCACGTGTGATAATCACTAGTATCACTTCGATCACTTCACTTCTGAATCCATGTGTAGTGTTTTGATGCTAGTTCTGATTATGGATTCTCTCTGTTTAACTTTGGAATATGTTTTTGTTTTTGCCCCAGCAAATTTCATTCCAAGTCTTCCCATTTGCATTTTGCCTTTCACCACATCACAGGTAACAGCATCTCAGATCTAACATGAACATTTTACACTAAACAGAACTGACAGATCACTGTACTGTACCTCCTGTTTTTGAGCCAGCTGAACAGCCAACACAGGAGCAAGTACTAATTCTAAAGCGCAAAATGTCTTTTTGCTCCTAGTTTACAATTTAGCAATGTATAAAAACCTGCTACCTTGGTCACACCGTGATCCCTTCCAGCCCGGGTTGCAGTAGCATGTCCCAGTCATGTGGTCACAGGTGGAATTATTTAAGCATTCGCAGACCTGCCGGCAGCCAAAACCGTACGTACCAGGAGGACATCCTGACAACAGAAACAGATGCAGTAGGTTACCTTATCATCATTTCCTCACATCACATTGTGCTACATCTCCCATATTAAGTTAAAAAAAAAAAAAACACATTCAAAATCATTAAAAGCAGGGGTGTCCAAATGATTTTTACGGAAGGCTAGATGGAGAAAGAAATATGGACGCACAGACCACTTATTTGCCACAAACAAAAGTCTTATTTTACAGGAATAGCTTAAGGAAATATATAGGTTCTCTATACCACATCTCTAGCACATGTGGGATCACAATAAACTATTACATTCAACATTTTCTTGTATTGAGTGAAGAATTTTAGTAAAAGTTTATTAAAAAAAATGAAATTGTAATAAAAGGCTAAGGGCAGTTGTTGGTAATAAACTATTATGTGAAACATATTTCTGTAAAACACTTTTTTAGTTCTTCTGTTGAAGGTATTTGTAAATTAAGCTAACTAAACTTGCATAATATCATTTCATAGATTCTCATGAAGACTCATTTTTTTTATAGTGAAGAAAAACCTTTTTCAAAGCCTTTTTTACTGCACTGCTCCAGCGTATGTGTTGGATTTAAAAAAAAAAATCTGTCATTGTTATGTACCGGTACTTATGCCTGTCTAACACTAAAATTTTTATGGTCAGACTGTAATATGGGTGTTTTTGGGTCACAAATTATTAGCATTAAATTTTTAATATTTTTCTGATGGAAATCACTTACTTCCCTTAGACTTCCATCATAGGTGAGTTTTCAGATAAACAGATTTTCTTTTCTTTTCCATAATCAAAACTTTTTTGGTGCCAAGATTTTATGCTTGGTAATGTTGGCATATAAGAATAACAACATTAGAATGTTTATGAAGCAAAATAGGTACAGACTGTACAGTACTTAGATTTGATCTTATGCAATAGTGACACCCAGTGTTCAACCCAAGAACCTTATATTACAAACTTCCTTTCTGACCCCAGCATATTGCACTTTGGACACCCCAATTTTAGACCAAACATGATTGGCTCTATTCACTCTACCGAGCAGGTGAATTCCCCACCCTGCACACTCACTTTGTTCACAGTGTCGTCCCATGAAGCCTCTGCGGCAGGTACACTGACCAGAGATGTGGTCACAGTCTGCACCATTCTGACACTGACAGCTCTGGGAACAGTCTTTACCATAGAAACCTAACGGACAGCCTGCAATGCGCACACATCCACTTCAATCATATGCACCGAGACTGAAAGTGAATACAGTTAGAAACTAACTGTTTGCAATAACATACATGACTACTTTCATTGATTATGTACCAGTGCATCAATGTGGTGTATATACGAAGTATAGCAATGTGGCATAATAACTGCTTAGAAGTGGCTAATGTGCATTATATAAGCTGCTAAAAATATATAAATGCTAAATACAAAGATAAATAAATGTCCATGGAGTGAGTTATGCAAGTTATATAACATGCTATTACATTAAATCATAGTAAAACTGTAAAGGAGAAAATCACAAAGTATCAGTATGACACAAGCGACATTTAATGGTTTATTCAAATGCTATAAAAATACAAGTATTTCTATGTTGTTGAAAATGGCACCCAAAAATCACAACAGTATGCATTATAGTAGTGGTGCTAATTTCAGAAACGCAATATTAGTTGAGTTAGTGTGAAACTCCCATCATCTAGATAGACATACTAGAGTAACTGACACTTTAGTAAGCCATTTCCCCTTAAGACCGGTCTGATCCTCTTGCGCAATTGGGACCAGAATCGAACCGCTGATGAAAATCTACAAAACGCCACATTTTGTCCTTAAATGCCTGTCACACACATTTACACTGGTGTGCATTAGAGGATTGGAAATGTTTAAGGCTTTTATTTTAGTTCAGATATGAGCTAGCTGCCTCATGCACAGGGGAGAGAGAATAAGGACAGCAAGGCTGTGAAGGACAGCAAGGCTAAAGTGATATTCAAAACATCAAGACTTCATACTTTTATACTCATTTGGCAGCAAAGATTCGAACGCTGAGTCATTCTCATTTTTATTGGGATCTTCATCGCAACAAACTTTGTAATCCTGACATATGCGATTGTGGCAAAGTTAAAGACACACAAGCAGCGTCATCACTGTGAAGACATCATATTTTCACAGCATAACATTCTTCAGTGGATTAGCTCAGAAAATTTCAAGTCAGTACTGACCCTAATACTGACACTGAGTACTGGATCAGTGCACTGGATCAAGCTGTTTGCTTGAATCAAACTTCAAGCTAATGTGATGAAATGAAGACGGAATACATTGTGATTGGACACCAGTCCATTGCATGGCATCAATCACACACACACACACACACACACACACACACACACACACACACACACACACACACACACACACACACACACACAGTCCTTAACAACTAGAGGCAATTCAGCACAGCCAATCCACCTATCCACATATCTGCATGTTTTTTCGGGAGGTAGGAGGAAACCAGAGAACCCAGAGGAAATACATACAGACATGGGAAAAACATGTGTAACTCCACAAAGACAGCAATCCAAGCTCAAAATCCTATAACTAGGTGTATTCTGCGGACAAATATTTGTGGTTGTCAATGAAACTCCATGTTCTTTAGCAACTAGAACTATGGTAGGCATTTTTCCCCACAGGGATGCTTTTGATTTTTTACCTCTTTTTCATCTCTTGCCCACCTTTGAGGTTCACATGACGTTGTTTAAAATAAAAAATAACGCGGACATTTTACACAACGAGCAAGGTTCCCATAAATTTTTGCAAGGCAGTGTAGTAGTATAATTAGTTTGAACAGAGTTTATGAAATCCATGATTAGTGGCAACAAGAATGAGCATTTCAGGCATGCATTAGTTCCAGGAGTTATGCATGAGCCAGATGTTGTGTACTCTGCATTATAGCCAGTATGACAGTGTTTTTTTTTTTTAGCATAGTTAGACTGGATATTAGGTCGTTATTACATTCAGATTTGCCACACTATTTGTCCATTGTTGCATGAGTGGTGTCTGATAGTCTGAGAGAGAGAAAGAGAGAGAGAGAGAGAGAGAGAGAGAGAGAGAGAAAGAGAGAGAGAGAGAGAGAGACTCACGTTGTGTGCAGTAAAGACCTGTCCATCCTGGTGTACACTTGCATTCTCCATCATATGCACTGCAGTATGCTCCGTTATGACAGTTACATGTGTGGATGCAGTTTGGGCCCCAGTAACCTGGAGGACAAGCTACAACACCAAACACAACATATATTCTTACATCACTGACAGTGTATGCACTTATAATAAGTATATGTGCTTCGCTTGTTTTAAGCTTGACAAGGAAAATGCATCACTGAAACTCAATGAGCACCGAAAAAAGAAAAGCTGTTTCATAAATATAAGAACACTTTGGATGGATTTTCAGAGTACAATCAGTAGGGGGCACCAGAGACTTCTTTTTCAATACAGAGAATGTCATGTGGAAATTAGGGTATGTTGTTTTTAAGAGGAAGGGTAAGTTCCTAGGCAGTACTAACGTTGTGAGCAGTCACTGCCGATCCAGCCTGGGTAACACTGGCATGAGCCGTCAATGGGGTTACACGTGCCGTTGTTGGTGCAGGTGCATGTCCAGGCACAATTCTTCCCGAACTTGCCACTGGGACACACTGTGCAGACACAAAGGGACAAATAGCAGCTCTGGTTACATATTCTATGAGGGAGAATCAAAAAGTGAAAGCAATTTTTAAATTATGCGATAACCCAGACAGCAAAAGACAAGTCAGGAAGGGGAGACACCCATCTTCTTCAGCAAAGAAGAAATACAAAAGTCAGCCCCCAAGAAAATCACGTCAGTGTTATTTTGGGACATGAAAGGGGCCTATTCTGGCATATTTCCAAGTGCATGGGCAAACAGTGAACACTGTGCATTGCCGTGAAATGAACTTTAAACCTGCAATTCACAGCAAAAGAAGAGGACTACTGTCCAAAACAGTCTTGCTGCACCATGACAATGCACATCCTCATACATCAGCAGAGACAGTAGAGACAGTGCAACAGACTCAAGTTCAAACATCTTCCACATCCTCCTTACAGCCCGGATCTGGTGCCAAGCGATTATCACATCTTCGGTCCACTGAAGGAGGCGCTGCGCAGTCGCAGATTCACCTCTGATGATAAAGTAAAGGAAGTGGTGCTCACCTGGCTTTGGGAGCAGCCCAAAAACTATTGAACGATACAGCAAATGCATCGTCTTGCATGGAGACTACGTGGAAAAGTCTCACAGTTACTTCTATTAAATCCATTAAATTTATTTTGCCTTTACTTTTGGATTCTTCCACATATTTGGCACTAATCTGTTGGTTAAATATCTTATTTCTATTTTAACCTGGTGGTTATGTATTTTATGTGGTAAAAAACCTGTTAATTATACAGTCTCGGTTTTTTTTTCATTGGGTAAAACTTAATAATAAGCATAGATAACAAAAGTTTGATTTTTACTGGTATTTTAATCCAAATTGCATGCATCGTGCATCTGTCATGCAATCCTGAGCAGGCCGACTCTGAAATGCCACTTTCTGTAAAACAAAACTAATTCAACTATGCATATAAACAAATATGGACAGTAAGAAAGTTACTTTGAAGACTTCCCACTCACCTTCATTGCAAAGAGCTCCTTTAAATCCAGGAAGACAATCACACTGGCCTGTCACATGATGACATGGGCCGTTACTGTGCACGCACTGAGGACACGTCTGACTGCAGCGGTGCCCAAAGTAACCTGGAGAACAGACTGTAGGAATATTGGGATAACATCAGGAGACATCACCAGCCCAAACTGCCACGTGGATTCTATTCAATATGATCTCATTTTGTTAAATGGGTTTGTTTTATGGTAGTGCAATACAGAAAGCACATGACGGTATGATGGAACATACATTCACCGTCCACATTATTAAGAACATCTGTACACTTGTTCATTTATGCACTTATCAAATCAGCCAATCAGGTGGCAGCAGCACTATGCATAAATCATGCAGATACAGGCCAAGAGCTTCAGTTAATGTAGTGTACCTCATGCATGAAGATTACACAAGAGAACTAGCCACTTAAGTGCAGATAAATCTACATGCAAAGTATGATGTGAATATCATATATACAATGATGTTAGACGATAGATATAAAAAGAAATGACAAGATTTAATACCTTGTCATATTGTCACACGTCACATATTTGGTAGACCACAAGGGCCACCGTAGACATGCATACAAATACACACAGAATACTCACTGCGTTGGCAGGTGGTGCCTCTGAAGCCAGGGGCACATTCACACGTGCCTTCATCAGGTGAACAAGACGCACCATTCTTACAGTTACAGGACAAAGAGCAGTTTGGACCCCAGCGACCCTCAGCACACACACTGTCACAGTGGATCCCTGAAAAAAAGAGAAACATACAGGCACACAAGCTGTTTGTAAGAAATAGCCGAAACACTAATAGCAAATACAGGTGTTCCCCGAGGTACAATGGCCCGACTTACAATTTTTCTAAGTTACGTTGACGATTGCGATACGCTAAAAATTGTAAAATATTTAGGAATACTTAAAATTCGCGGACAGGCATCACTGGCAGGCCAGCGTAACAGCATATGATGTACGTGGACGTTCAGATGATGCCTGGAAGTACGTGTTCGACACCTGGAATTATGTGGACGACACCCGGAAGTACACGGATGATGTCTGGATCACCCTCCTCGCATGATGCCTGACTCTCTCCCGCAACTCACAGAGTTACCTTGTATATCAGTGTACTATACAGTGCATTACCGCGGGGTATTTTTGTGTGCTTCAAGAGCTAATTTTAATTCATAAGCATGTCTTCTACAGGAAAAGACTCCTGGGTAGGCTAAGATGGGCTAAACTAGACTAAGCTAGACTGAGATACCTAAGCTAGGCTAACCACAGTATTATTGAACACCGATATAAGTGTATTCAGCACTGGGATAAGTGTATCGAACACCGGTATAAGTGTATCAAACACCAGTATACGTGCATCCAACACTGGTATAAGTGTATCAAACACCGGTATAAGTGTAACGAACATGAGTATAAGTGTATCGAACGCTAGTATAAGTGTATCAAACACCATTCTAAGTGTATTCAACACAGGTATAAGTGTATCGAACACTGGTATAAATGTATTCAATACTGGTATAAGGGAATCAAACACCGGTAAAAGTGTATCAAACACTGGTATAGTTGTTTATAAGCCTCTGGTATAAGCCTCTAGATCAGAATAAAAAAATTGCTAACTTGGAACCAAGATAAAAGAAAGGACACAGCAGAAAAAGGTCCCTCCTTTACATACTTAAGATTGCTCTATAGTTTAAGAAAATTAAATCCTGTCCTTGATGGTGTGTTTCCACACAGTAAAGTGTACTTTATTGAAGCCCAAAGAAGTACAGAAAAGTGCTCAGACCTGATTGTCTCTTTAATCTCATGTATTCTCAGAATTGGCAACCATGAAAAACATAAAACGTTGAGATATAAGGAAGAAAATGAATTATCATATCGCTGTCTGTTTGTGCGTGTTCCAGGCTTTCCACCATCAGACTGGGTGTTGATAAGCAGCATTGCAAAGGATCGCTGGGCCAAGACACAGGACAAAGACCTCTTTGAGGACCCAAAAGTGTTGCTAGGTGATGGGGAAAAGCTGGCGACAAGCTATTGAGAAGTAGCACTGAAGAAATGCCCGTGTATTTAAAGGGCCAGGACAACACACCGTATCATCAGTATGCTACTCATATCTTAGAGGAGAAAATGAGAGAGGTGAGGCAAGAAGAGCAGAGGAGAAAGGAGAAGTGAGGAAAACAAAAGAGAGCAGAACTGAACAAAGGGGTGATAACAGGAACAGAACAGGATATGAGAACAGAGATGAGAGGAAACTAAAAGATATGAGACAAAAACAGACAACATAAGAACAGGGATGAGATGAGATTAAAGGAGTTGAGAAGATAACACCAAAGGAGAACAAGACAAGTAAGGATAAAGTTTTATATATAAAATAAAGACAAAAACACAGCAAAAGTAAGGGAGCCTAGTTTTCAAAAAGTTTTTAAAAAATCCTAATGATGCAGTGATATAAAAATCAGTGCAAACCTCAGAAACATGCAAAGGTGGAAACTGTGAAAACTGTGTTGTGTCTCTTTATATTCATCTTCTGTCGCTTAATCCTGTTCAGGGTCGCGAGGGGAAGCTGGTGCCAATCCCAGCTGACATCGGGCGAGAGGCGGGACACACCCTGGGCGGGTCGCCAATCCACCGTAGGGTGACACACAGAGACAGACAACCATTCACGCTCACGTTCACACCTATGGCCAACTTAGAGCAGCCAATCAGCCTAATCCCCTCTGTGAATGTCTTTGGACTGTGGGAGGAAACCGAAGTACCCGGAGGAAACCCACACGAACACAGGTAGAACATGCAAACTCCACACAGAAAGGCACCCGTGCCGAGTGTTGTGTCTCTGTTAAGAAAATACGAAATATGAGTGTTACAATCAATCAGGCAACCAAACTGTCTGGCGAAAATAAAGAAGACAAAACCCCGAAAAGGAACAGAAGACTCCCTAAAATGCCCAGAGAGATACAAACACAGCAAAGTCCATATCAACAAGAGCAATGGAGCACACACAGCCAACACATGTCCCAAATGTGAAAGCAATACAGTCTGACTTACAAGAGGACAAGAACAGCAGAGGAAGAAAGAAAACAGCAAGAGAGAAGAGAGAGATGAGGATTCTACTTCCCACTGATCTGTAATAATTGACCACGTTACCTCCAGTAACTGTATGATCTTAAGGTCATGTCATTACTCAAGCATGTTAAGATGTAACCACCATATTTCTCCTGAGCAGAGACACAGAAACACATCTTACCTGTCCAGCCTGGGAGACAGCGACAGTGTCCAGTTGCAGGGTGACAACCATCAGCATGACTGCAGTCACAGCGTTCTCGACAATCCATGCCATATGTCCCATCCTAAAGAGGTTACATCATCACACAGTACTGCTTACAAGTTAAGGTTTGGATTCTATTAGGTAAAAATAAAATGCCTCTGTATATCTAATATGTATTACACTTATTTGTAATGTGATCACTTTGATGCATATGATGCTCCTTCATTCACAAGCGTTAATCCCGCATCATGCAGGGTCCGCCGTCGGGCAAGCCATCCCGGCATTGCATTTGAACTCCACCTACCTATGGGCAATTTAGAGTAGCCAATCAACCTAATCTGCATGTCGTTGAACTGTGGGATGAAACCAGAGTACCTGGAGGAAACCCACGCAGGCACGGGGGGAAAACATGCAAACTCCACACAGAAAGCCCCTGGGATCGAACCCAGGACCTTCTTGCTGTCAGGCGGCAGTGCTAACCACTACACCACCGTACCTCCTTTTCAGAAATTATTACATAAACTGCACTTATTTTATTATATCTTTTATACCAAACTGTACATCAGGATTAATCCACCAAAACTGTGAAATACACTCCTTCTTTAAACACATTTTACAACTGTATTTGGTTTAAATTTGCAATGCCAGGATTTTGAAAGAACCACATTTAACCACTTGTATCCACACAAATCCCTAACGGACTTGGATAAAATAAAGCGATTAACAAACGCTTTTGTTCAAAGCAGTGCTCCTTCATTCTGAGTCTGTGATCTCTTTCCTTTATGCTTTACATGCCACTGCACACCATAAAAAAGCCTAAGTTGATTTCTAACATGTTCATTATGCCTAAAAGGATTCAGCGACATTTAAGACTACCTAAAAATTGATCACATGATTTGGAAAAGTCAGTAAAAAAAAAGAAAATCACCATAATCAGTACAGGACAGGACAGAAGTGTGTGAATTTCTTCTTGTGAAAACTCACCTGGCAGTGTACGTCACATCGTTCGCCTCTCCAGCCAGGAGCACAGGTACACTGGCCATCTAGAGCGTTACAAGCACCACCGTTCCTGCACATGCAGGTGAGGTTGCAGCCCAGTCCCCATGTACCACTGGGGCAGTTTATAGAGCAGTGCACTCCATGCCAGCCTGGGTTAAAGAGAAAGTGCATTAACAAAGTCCTTCACAGAATCCTTCTCATATCCAGTTGTATTACCTGCTTTGCACGTGCAGGATCCATCCACAGGTGAACACGTGGCTCCATTCTTACAAGTGCAAGCAGAAGAGCAATTTACTCCATATGTCCCTGCTGGACAGCGTATAGAGCAATCTACGCCCTGCAAAAAATATTATAAACAAATTAGTACCGCATTCCCTTAAATAGCTGCTTCTTCAGCAGTGATATAATAATTTGTGAGAGGAAAACACTGAAAAGAATTAATGGACAAGTATCAAACATTATAAAGTGTGAGTTCACCTGAAAGCCTGGAGCACAGATACACTCTCCTGTCACACTGTGGCAGTCTGCACCATTCTGGCACTGACACACCTGCTGGCACTCCTCACCATAGAAGCCAGGTGCACACGTCTCATTACAGTAGATACCTGACCATCCAGGCTGGCACAAGCACTCACCTGATACAGGGTGGCAGCTAGAGAGATACAATGCACTTTTTATCTAGCTATTCATTTTAACTTTTTATACAATGCACATACAAACAAGCACACAAAGGTGACAACAGAATAGGCAATGATGTAGCGTCCCATTAGATTCAGCAAAACCTAAGCTCATGATGCAGACAAAGGGGAAAAAAGTGTAATCTGATGTTATTTTATTTCTTAATAAATTTGCCTGATTTCGACTTTTTGAATTCTACATCTTGAAAATGCAAATTTGGGGGGGGGGTCACTTAATGAAAAAAATAATAAATCAGAAGAAAATTCAGGACTTTATTTAATAAACTGTGATGCCAGTTTACGAAGTAAATCCCCACTTTCACCCAAAGCGTAAATTCCAGTTTTAGCACTGATTCTTTTGGCGTGGTAAATGAGAATGATCAAAATGAATGAATTTAGAGACGTGACAGCCCGTGTGAGGATTATAGTTATAACACAGTTACATTTATAGTGTATAGCCACATATAAAAGTTACTCAATCACTGCAGGGTGGAGTAAATGAGATCACTTTCTAATTCATCAAATTGTAAAGTAAGTGATCTTGCTGCATTGCTGAATTTTCAACCTGGTGTTTTTTTCTCCTATTTTTATTTTTTTAAATCTCAGTTTCGAATAGGTAAACCAAGACCACATATACCTGAATACCTAATACTTGTATTAAAAATCTTCATTAGCATCAATAATAAGGTTGTTCTTCAAAGCATCAAAAGATCCGATTCTGGTCAATCTGTCTTAACTTCATACATGCTGCAATCAGGGGTGCGAAGAATGGGTTAAGTTACTTGCATAAGTACACAACAGCACTGAGTAGTGGGAGGAACGTAATCATAACATTTCTCTGATAGGAAATATCTACCAGCTGCCCCAGTCATCTGCAGCAGGGGTTTGCAATTTTTTCTTTCATAATTCATAAACATTATTTCAACGTGTGCAATACCACTTTGTCTATTTATTGGAGCCCTAGAACTTTTTATTCCTGAACTTTCCATTAACAAAACACATGAAGTCCAATTTGACATTATTTACTCCTTGTTAATTAGCAAGGTCTGGGTTAAAACTAATAATAAAGAAAATACCTTTGAGAACCACTGCTTTACTCGTGTTAATTCTGTACAGTGTTAATACTGTCGTTCAAGCAAGTGTAGTTCTGTTAGTGATTAATGAATTTATGTCTATACTTCAGGGAGCACTATGCATTTCTCTTATCGTACTTAGAACAGGAGGATCTCATAAGGGTTGTCATAAGGACAGTTTTTTAAAGGGTGGGGCAAACCATTTTAAACGGATAGGCGGGAAGGATTCGTTAGACATCTGGCACACTGGCGTCGGAGGTTGTTGTTGTGGTCAGTGGTCATGGCCTGTACCTGTTGGTTCGGGCAGCTGGTGGCACCTGAAACAGCCGTGCTATTGAGTGAAAGTGAGACAGCTGTCCACACACACGACACATGGAGCCACTCAGCTGTGCTAGCCTGTCTCATCCATAGGCCATAAACACAATGGGAAATTGTGTGTGTCTCTAAAGACATAAACAGACAGGCTTTCTCTCGCTGACTCTCATTAAAACACTAAACTGACCCCCGCATGTCTATACGTGCTGCCAGATTTCTCTTTTTGTCACTTTTTCTGACTATGTCCATATAAACACTATTCAAAAACATTTAGCTAGACACAAACCACATTCTTATATGCCTTACCTTTGGGTGTTTGGGGCATGGCATGGACACGTTTTATCACACTTGAAGCCGTAGATGCCCTTTGGGCAGATGCGGGTTTCACACATCTCACCCGAGTAGCCCGGCTCGCACAGACAAGCTCCGCTAATGTGGTAACACTTGGCTCCATTTTCACAGCGACACGTCTGGCGGCAGTTCACACCATACTTGCCAATCGGACATTCATCCTGGCACCTGCCAAAGACACACGCACGAGACACACACCTCTAAGCATCATTCACTGATTGATAGTGTGCTAAAGTTGCGCAGTTGTTGCTACTGCGTGTGCTGCATATGCTTGTAGTATCCATATGCTCACGTGCAAAAGGACGTTTTTTTTGTAAATAGATGGGGTGTGTCCTATGAGAAGTCAATGATCTAAAACATCATTTAAATGCTATCATGACTCTCTTAGTCTTTCTCAGTCTTTAGGCTTTATCTGAAGAAGGCAATTTAAGACATCTGGCACAGATATGTCAAGAATGATATGATCATTTAATATGATTATGGAAACTAAGTGGATTCTGACCCTGAGAAATCAACCTAATGAATAAACAGCCATATAAAAGGGTTATATTTCAGTATTAATATCTTAACAGGTACTGGGGACTATTTCTGTTACGTGTAATAACAAAGCATTAAATTAAACACATTACATACTTTGGTGGTTGATTTCCAAATGTCTTACGAACTTCTTGTTGTAGCTTTAACTAGATAATAAAGTTATAAGAAATGCAGGGAGAGTTCAGTAGTTCAGTATTTTTTCGGTACTTTTCTAATATCTGGCATGGCCACAAAACGTTGTTTTTTTTCTTTCTGAGCAGTCAAGTTACAACAATGCTCTTTTGAGAAATATTATGTCAATCTGTGCACAATGTCACAACAACAAAGCTCCACAGCATGCATATGGAGTCTGGTTTCAATAATGCAACAAAAGCAGAAGTGCTATTTCTAAATCTAAGCTTGCACACAGCCCCAAACAATCAACATCTGTTCAATTTCTCATGTTTATCCATTATTGAAGTTGCTACTACTTGTAAAATTCAGACAGGGAATGTTAAACTGGTATAATCTATGAAGGTTACAAAGAAACAAAGAATTCTGATAAAATCTAAAAAGCCCAACTCCCTTCAGCCCTGACTCCTAACAGGCGCCTGTGCGAGAACTGCAGCTCATCAGAACCCACTTGTTGATAACTCCCTCCTCGGGAAAAACTTTCTCCCCAAGCAATAGAGAATTAGACGCATTGGGAGAAC
The DNA here is from genome assembly GCA_030068335.1 of Chrysichthys cranchii. Lineage (NCBI taxonomy): Eukaryota > Metazoa > Chordata > Actinopteri > Siluriformes > Claroteidae > Chrysichthys > Chrysichthys cranchii. The sequence goes on from JAQMCW010000009.1 coordinate 12,908,333, forward strand.
CGGCTCCACCAGCCCACTGTTAAAGGATGCTCTGGTTTTGATAAATGAGTGTGTCAAGCTGGAAAAATTCAGGCCATGTCATTTGGACATGGCTATCTCCTCCATTAGCTGTGCAGATGGGCTCTGGCTAAACTGTTCCCAAAGCTGGCACTCTGCAGAACGGATGGACTTGTGTGGGAACACATGGAAGCTGACCAATCGCACAGTGATTCCCACTGATTTGAGTTTCATGCAAAATACTGTATCTCACAGTGCCAGCCATCTACAGAACAACATTCATCATGAGGACGTCTGTTATATCAACACTCTTTTGGTCTCAGTGAGTTTGAGAGCACACAGGTGCAGTTCAATGCAACTCTCTATCTGAAAGTGAGAGTCCGCCTGTCTCTTGCTGTTTTTTTCCCCCTCACACAAAGACAAACATGTCCCTCCTCGAAGCTGAGAGCTGATTATTTTCCAGCCCATAGGGTGTGGTGGGATGGGGCCTGCTTGAGTTGGTCGGAAGCTTCTTGTGACGTCTGTCCTAGCCAAAGCACTTATTAACTCATAAAAATGCACTTGTAGTGCTATTCCTGTAAGCCACGGTCTGCTTAAGTATACGGTTCACGCGCTGCAATGCTGGTAATTATGGGTACAGGGCTGTGCTCCCCAGCCCCAACTTCATTCCTACTCTAAGCCCCAATTTCTGTTTCTAGTCAACTCATTGGCCCCAATAACCACTGAGACCTGAAGGGTGCTGCCTACAGCATGCTTCCACTCAAGATAAACTAGTCTAAGATCATATGTTATGCCTCAAAACACACATATAGGCAAAAAAAACCCTACACAGCTCTATATAGTGATTTTTGATAATGTCATGTAGTACTCACTAGGGATTGTCAGCACAAATTTTACATTTAAATCCCATGTTCTGCTTTTACTCACCTTATACCTAATGGCATACTTTAAAAGATTTTCAATCAAAGTTTCTAATTAAAAAAAGAAAAAAAACCAATCGAGTTGAACCAAAGTGTCCTAAAAGTGATGCTACACACAGTGCAAGAACTTGCAGGATAAGGCACTTTACAGTTTTTCAGTGGCTGAATCTCAAATTTCTTTGTCATCGACATAGACATCAAATAGTCCACTATGGAGAAAAACTGGTGAGCATTTAAAGGATAAACAGCTGGCCCTGTTATGCCTTCAGAGGCATTTTGTGGACATGATCTGGGTTCATTTGTCCTATAAGAGGGAAGAGTCACTGCAAATCAATACATTTTTTCTGACTTTTATGCCTCTTTTAGACCCCGTTCCCATCCACTGGACACTCTGAATGGACCGCTGAATATGCAAATTATGTTAAAGCCAATTTCCAAAAATGTTGGAACACTGTGTGAAATGCAAACAAAAACAGAGTGCACTGATTTGTAAATAATGTAAACCCCTACTGAATTAAAAATAGAACAAAGACCACATATCAGAGGCTGAAACTGAGAAATTGGATTGTTTTTTTCCCCCCAATAGATAGATAGATAGATAGATAGATAGATAGATAGAACTTTATTAATCCCTCGGGAAGGTTCCTCTGGGAAATTATACACAGACATGTCAAAAGTAAATGGACACCATTCAACTTTTTTGGAAACAGGGTTGTAAGTCACCCTAGGGTAAATATCCTGTGACTTTTGCTGTGAATCAGCAGCTCTCAGTCCACTTGGACACCTATTGTAGATTTTGGAGCAACGTTTTAGGAGGCGCTCTTCATCACTAACAGCAAAACACCAATTGAGGGAATAACTTTTAGATGAATGATGTTCATCCCTCCACTACCTATATGTTAGTGCTAGTTTAAATAAATAAAATTATTAGTCCCATGTGAAGATATAGGTTAACAGTCAGAATTTAACCGCCAATAAGATTTACCTCTACTATTGACCTTCTCTTTTCCTACACAGACCGTGGCTAAAAACGTTTTTGCCACTAAGGCACAGTTCACTTGTCCTTTCTATACTACACAATACCATCAACTGATTCACCTCACAAAGACTGTTGCAATGAATTTCTTTGTCCCAGGATAATGTTAGGCAGAAACCAGAGCTTGTCTGAAAGGCTGCCTTAGATTAAATGGAACTTTGTATATCTGTCCACACGTCTTTTTGGGCTTGTGTCACTGTGATGAGATATTGACTCCAGTGGTACAAATGACCGATTTAGGGTTTCATTTGTTCTAGGCACAGCATAGTCTGTAAGCAATTAGACAGTAATAGTTGTTATTTAGTTCATGTAGTCCATGCAATAAATCAGATGCAGCGAAGGAAATGAATCAAGTTCACAATACCAGCTTGGATTTTTAAGGCAATATCTATCATCTGAGCAACCCCTACCATTTTCACTATTTCTAGTATAGACTCATGGCTCTGTCTGTCCCCACTGAAGGAAGGAAGAGTCACTGCAATGAAGAATCAGAAAGTTTTGACTCATCAATCTTGCCCAATGATGAAACATTTCTAAGCTCATGAAAGCAGTGTCTTGCACTTGTCAATTGTTCCAATTCACATGGCATAAAGGCTTTTGGAATGGTTTGATTAGTATAAAAACGATATGAATCATATTCTGTTTTACTCATTGATAATCCTGAGATAGCCAGGGGGTGTTTATGTTCAGTGCAAATTAAGAACAGTTGAATTCATGACTTAATTATCATGTGACCTTGCTGCAAGTGGTAAGTATTGATCCTGTATTCATACAAACCTTTATTGTACAGTATCTGACCAAGTCCTCATCCACCCAAATACCAATTACTATATCGAGCGACCCCATTGATCAATCAACACTGCCAATGTTCTCACATGACAACATTTATTACCATCATGAACTGAATTACTGTAAAACTAAGTTTGAAGGGAGAACTGTAAATATGTGGTGACAGAAAAATACAATGCATAATGCATAGAATCATATCAAAACTCTCATATGGCTATAGGTGTTTCAATGTCATGAACTGCTTCATTCAAATAAGCTCGCGTTCATCTTGTTTCTAAGATGGCTTCTCTCTCTCTTATTGCTGGCACAGGGCTCGGCTGACGTTTCCATAGCAAAGTGCATAGCCTAACGATCAGGATCCTTCAGTTGGAAGGTTGTGGGTTCAAGGCCCAGGACTGATAAGGTACAGTGAGGTACCCTGAGCAAGGTACTGTCCCCAAGTGCTGTGCTGTTCGGCTGCCCCCTTCTTCCCCTGGTGAATGGGTTAAATGCAGAGAAGTAATTTCACTGTGTCATGCTGTGGTGTGTTTCATGTGTGATAATCACTACTCTTCTTCTTCTTCTCCTCCTCTTCTTTGGGCAATTTAGGGTAGCCAATCCACCTAATGTGCATGTCTTTGGACTGTGGGAGGAAACTGGAGTACAAGGAGGAAACCCACGCAGACACAGGGGAGAACATGCAAACTCCACACAGAAAGGCACCCGTGTCGACCCCGGGGATCAAACTCAGGACCTTCTTGCTATGAGTCGACAGTGCTGACCGCTTAAGCCAGCGTGCCACCCTCTAAGATGGCTTATTCACCACTTTTTGAAATTTTCCAGTCGCATCAAGTTCTCAAGCTACAACGCAATGTTGAGTTTTCTCAAAATGGGAAAATCCACAAAAGTTTAGCATTGATTTTGGTCTTGTCTCAATAATATACCATGACAGCTATGTTTTGTCTGATTTCTACTGTCATTCTGTCTTATCGGTATCGTTCTTATAAAAGGCATTCCACCTAGCTAAATTGTCTCAGACATTAACTAGCTTATCCTTTGTGTCCATATTTCTAAGTTTCTTAGCAACAGGTTTCTTACAACTTTAACCATTTGTACAGTGCTGTGTATTGTGTATTCCCCTTCCCACGTCAAAAAGCACGTTCAAGAGTACTTTCGAATGGACAAAATGTCACGATCTTGCCCTTTACGCTTCATCTCATGACTCCCTCTGTAACAGAGCCACGTGCTTGTTTTTGTTGTAGCTTCTATTTTGTTGTAAGTACATGACCCTGTCTGGTCACCGTTTTGTTTATCTTTTTGTTTTCACCTGTGTCTAGTTTCCTTTTATTTGTTTGTGCATACGTACTCTTCTGTGTCTGGGAAGTCTGATGTTCAAGCCTTTATCCCTGTGCTTTTTCTACTTCTCTATATCTTCTTGTTTTGTCTGCTTGTCTAATTTAGTCTTGCCTATTGTCCTGTTTATAGAATAACGGTTAGCACTATTTGGCTGTGATCTGATTCACACTATGAGCATTTTTGTGCTTATACATGTTCAGAAGAATTAATGCAAATTTTCAAAAAACAGCAAAGCTTGTGCCTCACCTCTCCCCAGTGTAGCCTGGACTGCAAAAACACTCTCCTGTAGAGGATGAGCACGTTCCTCCATTGTGACACTGACACTCTTGAGAGCAGTTCTTACCAAAGCGACCCGGAGGACAGGGCTGTCCACACACAGTTCCCTGGACACAGACACCCAAGACATGTAAACAGCCCTTTGGAAAAATTATTGAGCAATTTAAGCACAGCTGTCACAATAAGAGCAAAAGGAAAGTTACATGGCCTGAGATCATTAAATCACACAAAAGTAAAACAGCCAAGAACTTGTTTCGCTCACAGTGTTACAATAAATGATTAACTGTATGATGAATTGTAAAAGTTGCTGGGCATACTGTTACAGGAAAACAATCAACTATGGGGTGGTAACAATAACTCCGCTTTGAGTCAGACTGCATCACACCACACAGTCATTGATTACATTACATTACATTATATTATTGTCATTTGGCAGACGCTCTTATCCAGAGCGACTTACATTTATTTTATTTATACAACTGAGCAATTGTAGGTTAAGGGCCTTGCTCAAGGACCCAGCAGTGGCAGCTTGGTGGTGCTTGGATTTGAATGCCCAACCTTCCGATCAATAGCCTTAACCCCCGTCTTAACCCCCCGAGCTACCACTGCCCCTGATTACATTCCTGTAACTGCAAACCCCCGAGTTTTTTATTCCTTACATTACAGTAAATGAAGTATAATGTGTGTCATTACCATCCAGCCAGCGGGACAGGAACATTCTCCGGTTACGTGGTGGCACACTCCACCATTCTGGCAGGGACAACGCTCCTCACACTGCTGCCCGTGTTTGCCTGGAGGACACAGATCCTCGCAACTGCACAGAAACAGCAAAGGGAGGATAATGTGACTTAACACATTGTTGTATATTTTTGTGTACACCTTCTGTTCATGCAAGTTTGTATTACATGTAGGCTACATTTTCTGTGTGTTTTGCACATGTACGTGACTTACAATGCTCCTGTGTAGCCAGGGCTGCAAGTGCACTCCCCTGTGACGTGATGGCAGGTGGCATTGTTTTGACATTGGCATTTCTGTTGGCAGTTGTTACCATAGGTGCCTGGCTCACAGCGCTCCTCACACCGCCAGCCACGGTAGCCAGTGGTGCAAATGCACGCACCTGTGATGGGGTTACACAGCGCTCCATTTTTACACTGGCACCGGTTACTGCAGTGAGGACCCCAGTGATTACTGTCACATGCTGCATGGAGAGGAAACACATCCAGATATCAGTTTTTCAGTGTCTTCGTGGTATTAGTATTTATATAACACTTAGCGTGTAAATGTCAGCCTTTGGTAATAATCGGTGTAAATATCTGTGTTGAATACATTGCTCCATATGTTTTTAATGACCAAAAATCTAATAAAAATGGCCTCAATATATTAACTGTTATTAAATACAGTATACGAGTATTGATAAATGTCCCAATGTCAACCAGCTGCTACTCCAAATAGTGAGAAATATCACTAATATTAGTGACAGCCAGTTAGAAAACTAACTCACATTTATCACATGTAAACAAGAATAGCAAAGGCAGTATGTAAGTCTCAGTTTGCATCAGCAAATTATTTTAAACATAATAAGCAAACCTGTCAAAACATACCATAATAATCAAATCAATGTTTTCATCCCTTATTCGTGAGCATTATTTTGGTGTCACCTTAACCCTTTATATGGTGAAGTACCATATATATATATATATATATGTGTGTGTGTGTGTGTGTGTGTGTGTGTGTGTGTGTGTGTGTGTGTGTGTGTGT
>JAQMCW010000009.1:12922924-12935611 GCA_030068335.1 Chrysichthys cranchii
GATTTTTACAACATTATTGTTGAAATACACAGTCCTGAAAAAGGGACGTTTCTTTTTTTGCTGAGTATATATACACAACTCTTAACGTTCTATGCATACACCAATGTCTTTGGGGTCCTTGTCTCCATAATCAGACAGCCATCATTTATTGTATTTGGAAATGTATAGTGTGTTTGAATTAGTAGCTACAAATGATCTCATAACTTAAATCATATCTAAACATACATTTCAATTTACAGTTTTAAATGCAAGCGTTGTCTCTCAGATATTAGCAGAGATAGCATCAGTCTCAGGCTGGAGCCTTTCAGAAGACTATCAACTACCGGCTATAGCTATCAGGACACCTGTGAACATTTAGCTGAGGTAAGGGTCTGGGTTGTCTAGTCAAGAGCTTGGAATTACAAGGCTCTGCAAGACAAATCTGTGATTTTAAAATTTCTCAGCGAACACAGAACATTCAACTCCGTTAGCTTATGGTTCTCCTATTGTTAGCTTTGCAAAAACCTTCTGCCAATATTTAGAGAACGTTCTCTCCAGGGTAATGTTAGGGGAACATTGGGAACAAATGTTGGGCTGCATCCAAAAACTAATGTTATATTTACATAAAACAAACTTTCCTGGCAAACCATAGGACAGCCAAATAAATATTCATGGAATATTCCTGTAACCAAAAAGTTGGGGAACAAAAATTGTTAGCATGGTTTGAGCCATATTTGAGCCTCAATAAAATTTTTATAACTTTAGACGTTTAGTACCTTTGAGTCATACTTTAATGTAAATGTCCCACATATGTACAGTATATCCAGAAGCATGTAAATAACCTACAAATTTTTGCAATAAAATTCATATAAAACCAAAGCATTCTGAGGTCTCAAATAAGCCCAAGTTGCTTAGAGTTGCAACAGTGATTGCAGCGTGGTTCATTTTTATTCACGAAATCAATGGACAATTATCACATGCTAACTCTCAAATCTTCATATGAAACAATCATTTCAACGTCCAGCTCGCATGTAGAATGAGGCTAATCGTTTTACATGATCCGAAGAGAAGACAGTCGACAGTTAAAGGTCAAGCTAGATCATGAAACTGATGTAGTGTCCCGAAATAAATTTCCAGCAAGTTTTGGTATTACTCAAACACAGGTATACATCATGCCTTACAAAGCCCCGCTAATGCTTCACAGTGCTAGTCTGGTGCCTCATTAGCATGACCTACTGGGTGCTTAGCAAGATTTATGCTACTTTAAGCCTTCCCCTCCCCCCCAAAAAACCTCTAAAACTAATACTATTTACCACTCCTTTAATTGAGCCACATTATATTGCAATGTATAAAAATAACAGGTCGTTTCATGTGTACCTGTATCCCCTTACCTCTGTCTTTCTTAACAATGAATCCCAGACCACTGCTAACTGGAAAATCTTGTTTAATTCCTGAGGGACATACAGAGACTGCAGACATAACAATGACCTTTTTATTGGGACCCTGAAACACAAGACAAGCTCAGTCTGGAGCTACTTTGGCACTCATCTAATTCATCTGAGCCGCCATCAACCCTCTACAGTCAACACACCTGGCCATGAGGCCACAGCGCTTGTGCCTGGCCTCAGGGAGCTTATAAACTAATAAAGATCAATTAATGAAAGAGGCGGAGATCAAATGGACACAGGCTAATACCTATAGACTGGATAAAGATCCGTCATGCACAGTGCTCAGAGATTAGTTTTTCCCAGGTGGAACAAAAAGAGGGTAAAGTGCTTGAAATATCAGACTTAAGTGGCCCAGACTATAAAAGTGTGGATGGATTGATCTACAGTACTGGTGTAAATTTCATGCATCAGATCTAATAAAAGCTTAGACGATTTTTCAAACTGCCTTAAAAGAGAGATAATCAGCCATGCCTTCCATCTTATGTGTGTCAGGCGATTTCACCCCAAAGGATATAATGGTGGAAGTAAACATAGCATATGTAAATATATAAGCCAAACACATCTCATTGTATAAGAAAAGTTTTGAGATGAAGTGTAGAACTCTGGTGACAAGCACAGAACAGGTTCATGGTGAAATAAAGAAAATACTTTGAAGTTTATACTATTTAAAATTTACCCAGGGCCAAAACCATATCAAATGTTTGGTCCAAGAGTGCTTATATGTAGTATAATCACACACTGGATCTTACACCGTTTCACTGTGTTTGCTATAGATGAGCGATAGTTTGTTATTGTGGATCGGTTTCTAGAGTAGAGTTAGATATCAGCAGACATGACAAACAAAACATTTTTCATGAATATGACATTTTATTTAATCCTGGAAGACCCAGACCACCTTATTATAATATAAAAATTATCTCCAATGGCTAAAATGATGATACAGACTCAGTGAACCCCAAAACAGTGTTTTTTTTTTTTTAATTAACCCTTTCCTACTACATGTTAGTAAATGGCCCTTATGAGACCTCCTGGGATGTCCACTAATGTCCACCAACCAATGAGTGGGTTGAATATAAGCATGAAATAAAAGTTAGGGTCAAATATGACCCCAGGGGTGCTACAGGGTTAAAAAACAAAAGAATGCTCGTAAGATAAAGTTGAAAAGGAAGAAAAGAAGCCGATTGCGTGGGAAATCAATGTGAGTTAGCTATCCAGGCAGCTGAGAGGGTTTAAAGTGAGTGTAGCTTCTTCTTCTTTAGCTATTTCCACCAACAGAGCAAAAAGAAAAACAATATTTGGCCATACTGCATCCGAAATGTTACTTACTCAATATTGATTTCTCAGTTTAATCCTTTCTGAGACATTCATCATTTTGGATATATGTTATAATTGCATAAAAATGTCAATTACTCTTTTTGAACAAACTTGAAAATTCTATTCTAAGAAAAACATGCTATATACAGTGATTAATAAGAAGTGTATATATCTTATCTATTTCAAAAAAATAAGTGGCAGCTTCTTTCCCCAAGCACCTGGTGGTAACTGTAAAATCCTCTACATTCCAGTTTATACTAAGGCTGACTCGGTCGCAGGCTTTCAGTCTCATGAGAGCTCAATATAATGGGCGATTAAATCTATGGGCAAACCTCGAGCTGAGTGTCCTCCTCAGCTGCTCTGAGATCAGTTAAAAATAAGTCATCTCTGCCCACTGGGTCTTAGATGGTACATGTTTTCACATAGTAAGCTACCGTACATTCTGGCACCACACAACCAGTACGTCATTGTTTTCATATTGAAATTGAGAACTTGGGAGAGACTGTGTGAGATGTAGGGGGGAAAAAAGCCATGAATTTGCAAAAAAAAAAAAATTTATTTTAATAAGTTAGCAATGAAATGTGGGTATGATTTAACAGTTCAAACATAGTCCAAACCTAAACAAAACAAAATGAACATAAAAAATGGTGTTAAAAGAACAAAAAAAAAAAGTTTTGGCCAAGCAATCTGGCAGAGTTAGAACAGATGAAAGACGGGAAATGACTTAGTAACAGTAAATCCCATTTTTCATTTTGTCCTAAGGGTATGCAAACTTTTGCATTTACCGGTAATTGTATGTTGCACACTTAAAATACTATTATTAAAAGTATTGTAAGGTTTTTAAATTGTATTTATTTGTAATTTTTTTGTAAATTATAAGTATAAAGTATTACCAATGGCTCAATAATGTAAAAAAAAAAAGTGTTTTGAGGCTTTTCTTTATCCTGGCACAACAGTCAAACCCATTGGCGTCACTCTGGGTGCCTTCCTTTGTGTGCTGATGTTTTGGAAAGGTTGACACAGCAGCCCTGTGTGTGTGCGTGTGTGCGTGTGTGTGCGTGCGTGCATGTGTGTGTGTGGTGTGTGTGTGTGTGTGGCTGAATGTGTGTGTGTGGGCGTGTTATGAGACAGACAGCTCCAGCTGGAGGACTTACCGCTGGAGCAATCGGCTCCTCCCCAGCCGGGTTCACACTGACAGGTGTTGGGGGCCACGCAGCGGCCGTGCACACATTTCTCGGCACAGTGTGCTGGGGAAGAAGGGATCAGCGTGGGAGGAAGAGAGAGAAAGAGGAAACAAGGGAAACTCGGGTCAGATTTCATTCCTTCAAATGGATGTAGCCAAAGTGAAGATGGGCCAATGGGAAAAACAAACACGAGGGAGAAAAAAACATGCACGCTAAACCTGCTAAACCGAGTGGCCACCACTCGGAGAGCACAAAGAGCACAATCGAAACAAAAACACACTGTAAAGAGTTTCAGCCTTTAGAAAACATTAAAGGATCGTGTCTGTGCTCCCGGCACAGGGGAATCTTTTGATGTCTTGTTAGATCTACTAGCATTGACGGCAATGCAGTGATTACAACTGAACAAGATTAGTAAAGGGTGGCGCAGAGGATAGATCTACACTGAGATCAGAACCAAATCCATTATGCCACGCAGCTTTACAGCAGAACATTACAGCAGAATTTCCATGATCTTGACTGAGCTCTGTGTTTCAAGCTGTCACATCCAGGCTGTGTTCTGAATCCTGAACTACAGAAAGGATTTAAATGGAAAATAAAAATCGACGGTAATCACAGCCTAGTGCGAGGAGTGAGTCACAGCCCATGTTCAGGCCACACCAAATGAAATGTCATTCACGTATGATATTAAAAGTAAAAAGGACACATTCGCTATGTGGCCAAAAGTATGTGGACACCTGACATTCATACCAATATGTGAGCCTTCCCCAAACTTCTTCCACAAAGGCAGAAGCACAGAATTGTACAGAATGTCTTTGTATGCTGTAACATTAAGATTTCCCTTCACTGGACCTAAAAGGCCAATCATGTTTCAGCATGACAGTGCTCCTGTGCACAAAGCAAGATTTATAAAAGACAGGGTTGGTGTGGAAGAAATTGAGTGAACTGTATAGAGCCCTGATCTCACTAAGCACTAAAGCTCTTGAGGCTGAATGAGCACAAATCCCCATAGCCATGCTCCAAAATCTAGTGAAAAGCCTTCTCAGAAGATTGGAGGCTTTTACAGGAGCATAGTGGGGACTAAATCTGGAACGGGAAGTTCAACAAGCACATATGGGTGTGATGATCAGGTGTCCACAAACTTTTGGCAATATAGTGTAAATAATATAAATAATATAAACGCTGTTATAATACATATGGAAAGAAATACTTGAAAATCATTTAACCACATAATTTCGTAATAGCAATATTGCTTGTAATGTCCTGAACACATGACTTAGTCAAGGATCAAATAACTTACGGGCTCAAACTTTTGGACCTTATTTTATATCTAAAAACATTAAAAGCATAATCTTCAAGATTTCTGTTCAAGGAAAATCTTTCCTTATTTGTCGCCAGTGTAAAATTAAAATCTACAATTTATTCCACTAATGGGGTGCTTCATTATAATTGATTTACTTTATTTAGCATGATTATATTTGATTGTTTCCCATCAAACATAAGAGGGTACTGTATTTCTGAAACTTGTCAAGATCATGACAAACCACCACATGATTATGGTCAAGTTTTAAATATAACAGCTTCTTTCAGAGCTCAAATTAAGCCCCTCTGAGCAACAAGATGACATTTGCACATCCACTGTATCATAAAAGCTGATTCATCACATGAGCTATCAGCCTATTGTCCTGCAAACACGTGCTCTTTAACAGCCGGACTTAGCTTCGCCTGTCCTCGCCCTGCTCTCTACACCAAGTCAGTTGAGGTAACGTGAATCTGTTTCAGGCTGCTAATATAAATCGGTGAACTATTATGAAAATTAAAAAGGACAACTGAGATGGAAAATGTAATCAATGCCGTAGTCTGAAATGATTTCAACTTACAGTCACTATATTAACTATATTATTAACTATAATAATAACAAATATTATTTATTAATATCTTTAAATAAAAGACTCTGCCATCTGGCACCTGACATTTTTACCTCAAGGGTATAATTCTCTGAGAACTAGTCCAAAAGTATAAATAACATTTACAGACTTTAAAGAAAGTGTAGTTAAATAGGGACTTGCCTATAAAATATAACCTCCTCTTACAAGTTTGGCAGCTCCTGCCTTTATTTTGTTCACATTTTGGAATAAATCTTTACAGACTTGTTTCAGTTTAGTTTAGTTTAGTGTTTTGATTCAGTGCTACATAAAAGCTGGAACACGCTTTAAATCAACTAGAACAAATGACTATTATTAATGAAACTCTGATATAAAACACGTAAAATTATAACGACTGTTCCATTCAATCAACAACACAATGAGTCAAAGATTTTGTGAGCCTATGTTCTTACAAGTTTTCCTTAAAGTTTTTTAAAGGAAGGAAGCGTTGTGTGGTTTATTTTAGGGATAATGTCATGGATCATTTCAAGGCAGGCTTTCTTTTGGGGAAAAAAATGCTTTCTGCAAAAAAAAAAGAAAAAAAAAAGAAAAGCTCAGTTTCTCAATTCCAGCTTTGTGTGTTTTTTTTTATTTTGTTGGGGTTTTTTTGTTTTTGACTTGACTTTACTTCCTACTTGCCTACAGGGGATGAGTGGGATCAGGTGAGTTAAGAAAATGGAAAATGGAAACTGGATGTGAAATTCCTCTCAAGTTAAAACCTTTTGTTGACAGTATTCATTAGAGTGGATGCTGATGCCATCAGTGTTTATGCGTTCGCTCAAAACTTCTTCAAAACTGCTCAGTTTTTATGCCATCAGTTTTTATACGTTCGCTCAAAACTTCTTCTAAACTTCAAAACTGCTCGTGGCAACTCCATTCCCAACTTACAGTGCTGCGTGGAATATGTTCAGAGAAATACACTAACTAAACCTTTCACAGAACGTTTCAGCATTTTACACTAGAAGGAGCTGTCTGGAAGCTGAATTCAGAGTGACAGGGACTGAGCATTACTTACGAACACACATCTCCTTGCTCTCATAGAAACCTGGGCAGCACTGAGACTTGCGGCGATACATGGTCTTGTTTCCTCTCCGGTATGCCGTCTTGTAGCTCACCCTGAATGCAAGACCGTAGACCATTATTATGATAACAAAGAAGAAAATTCTTCACCACATCTGTTGTTGCGATTTTTTTATAAATACCCTATACAAAATATCATATTTAAGGTGTAATGGCCTTTTTAATGAAACAATATCACATTGCTGCTGACAGTGAAATGAACTATTAAGATGCATATTGTACATCATGAAATGCTGATTAAATATACCAGTATATTTTTGCATTAAACAATAGTTGTGTTGAATTAGCAATAAATTAGCAATAAATTCAGTTTTTTGCTGAAATAACTTGAACACTGAAACACAATTGTACTACACTTAGTTATATAATTAGTTTAACAGAGATACAAAATGCTTAACACAGTGCTTTCATACCTGTGTCGTGTGCACTTGAACCATGTGAGGATGTCAGTGCAGCTGGTGTAATACACCTGATCATACGGGTGTGCGTACGACTCCTGCACAGTGACGGAGTAACTGTAAAGACACACAATGCACAAAGCACATGTAACTATTTGCACCCACAATCGGTGACTGGTTTATGAAGGTCGTGTGTGGTCCTCTGCAGCACAAATGGTGAGTAGTTTAATAGGCTGTAATGATGGTATCAGTGCAATGTCTCAGCTTTCACTGCACATGGGTGGCCTCCAATTAAATGTGGTGTGGCTTCTAATATGATTAAGATAAATAAATGACATTTGACACTGACAAAACTCTGTTGCCATAAGGTTTAAAAAACTTTTTAACTATATTTAAACTACATCCAAAGCATGCAGTCATTGGAGTGAATTAAAGCAATATTTCACTTATCTTTGAAAATTTCTCCACAATTCAGATGTTTAGAAGTACAACTGACTTCCTCGCATTAACGGACTAATTGAGGGGAGAGGTTGTCCGTTGACTTGAATAATCCGATGATGTGAAGTGTTTTAGTGTGGGGGGATAAAATAATGGAAATACAAGGAAAAACACCACTAAGGTCCATAAAAGTGCTACCCAAGTACTGTACACATGACAAGCAGCATAACGACCAACATAAATAGGTAAGTACACTGAGAAAACATTGAGGTGAAAAACACCAAATAATCGCCGAAAAAACAGTATAGCTTCACAACGACCACAGCTCAACCGATGATTGTAAGCAACTAGTAGCACGCATGCCACGGCCGCCTAGTGGACAATTGCTGAACTACTGGACTCAGTTCTCAACACCCGGGATTTTTAAACTTTCGTACCGGACATTCTGGCTAATGGATTATGCATTCAGATCAGCGGATTTTGTCCGTTGCATCCGATATCCGTTAATGCGCTGTCTGTAGGTGAGAGGATCAACTGTAATATAGAAATACGGTCATTTACTATGTATTGTATTAATGAAGATGTAACATTATATAGAAACTGAATAGGTCCTAATTGTTCATTTATCATGAACAAATATCAGAGGTCCAAAGAAAATTAATATGGAAAAGGTTACACACATTGAGACAGATTTATAATCATTTATATTGAAGGATTTGGCTTATAAACTAGTGCACAAACTAATTACTTGTGATTGTCATTCTTGGTGCAGTTGTCACATCACAGTCATCCTTCCATTCATCCTTTCTCATCATTTAACCCATCCTCATCTTGGTTTTCTAGTCTTTGAAATGTCTTGCACAAGACTGATCCTGTCCGCTTAGCATATAACTGACTCTTTTTCTTGTCTCTTCCTCGGGAGTCTGACTCATTTTTGCCTCCTGGCACTGATTATGTGAATTAAGATTTCCATGGTGGACATTTTGTTTGTTTCTAAATAAAATAACACTGCAACTGTATCCCATGCCTCCTCATTTTGTGACAATAATTAATGCGCACAAGGGCAAACCCTAACACCATGGCAGGCTTTTGTTACTATAGCATCTGTCCCGTTTACACTACATTAATTCTTCTGAATGGAAAAGAGGTAATACAGCATCTTGAATTTCTATATAGCCCATATATGTAGACTTGCACAATTTCTCATTGGATACAGACCAAATGATGGACAAACCAATAAAGAATCATTGGAAGAAACCCCTGGTGGTGAAGATTGCTTCAGTATGATCTTATGATGCACTTTTTACTCCAGGATTTTTCAGATTTGAGTGTGCAGGGGTTTTTTTTTCTGAACTATGAAGAATGTCACCTGAAAGGTTTGTGAAAGAGAGGCTGTAAGGAAACTGAGGGTTCATTCATGCATGGTTGGAGGACCGTAACAGAGGCTATTGCCAAGTCAGAGATGTTAAGAATGATGCTTCGGTAAAGTTTAAGGCACACTGTTTTGAAACACTACAAGGTTATGCCTTATTTCAGAATTTCTACATGCAGCATATATGCATATCTAAGAATAATCTGGAAATTGCTTCATTTTCATGATTGCATATTTCTATGTTATTTGTGTTTTTCTGTGCCATCCAACGGCGGTGACTAAGTGGCGCTAAGTACCATCCATTAAGAGACGAGCCCAGACCACACTAACACTATGTCTCTGCAGGCGCTGTTCAACATCCACCCTCTTCACGGCCGCTCAGAGCACTGCAGCTGTTACCACGCATTACTCAGTGAAAGTAAATCTATCTGGGAAAGCAGCCTCCACCTTTGTTCTTTTTCAATCTGCTTTAATGGATTCTTGACTCATTCCTTAATCTGGCTGTGGAAATCTTCTGCCTGTTAAAACATTGTGCATGTTTGTGGAAGAGGAGACCTAGACTGTGTGAGTACATGCATGTGAGTGCCTGTGTGTTTTCCTCTGAAGTGGAGGGGTGAATAAACTGAAAGCTAATTCCTTACACCTCAGGCTAAAATATTTCATCAGTTTAAACATTGAACTACTTTTAGTAAAGTGAAACTCACGCAATTTTCCAAAATGTTCAAGTTAGATAATGTAATAGATAATAGCTTGTTAGCCGATGTTATGCTAAGTGTCAGCTTCCCTGTGATAATGCTAGTTGTAGGCATCAGTGATTTCTTTCTGTTTACTTGTCCTAGCCATATTAAAGTTCTCATCCGTTATATGCTAAATGTTTTGAGGCAAGGAAAGACAAGCTTTATTTATATAGCATATTTCATATGCAAAGGAAATTCAAAGTGCTTTTCGTAAGTACAGGCAAAATTAGCACAAAGTGCATTGAAGGATGAAAGAGAAATTTGAAGATATAAATGTTTAAATTAAAGTGCATAAGGCAATGAAAATGAAACAAAAATGAGAAGATGAACATTTTATAAATAAATATTTAAAGTTTGATTAAAACATGATTTGAGCCGTATTTATTTATTCATTCATCTATACTACTTATTCACGGTAGATCATAGGTGGGCTGGAGTTAGTCCCAGGTGATGTCGGGTGGGAGGTGGGTGTGGGTGTGGGCGGGGGGAGGTGGTGTTGTCACCAGACTAACACAGATCTGGCACACAAACAAACAGCCATTCGCGCTATGGGAAATTTAGTGTAGCCAGTTAGCTTAAGCCACATATCTTTGGGCTTTGGGAGGAACCCATGGAGGCACAAGGAGAACATGCTAACTTCACAACACACACACACACACACACACACACACACCTAAAACGTTCTTGCTGTGAGCTAACAGTGTTAACCACTGTACCACCACGTCTCATGACTATAACACTTGATTTAACGAAGAAGAAAAAAAATTCAAATTATATACAAATTTAATTTAACATGAGAATGACAAAGTCTTATTTTAGGGTAGAAGAGCACTAGTGGAGTAGAGCTAGTGTTTTAAAACTGAGCTGAAAGCCTTCTCAGATAAGAAAGTTTTGAATTTGGATTTTAACACGTTTAGTGTCGGGGCTCTTCTGATGTCCTCTGTTAGTTACTTCCATTTAGGAGCAGTGTAGTGGCTAAATGCTGCATCTCCTTGCTTAGTCTTTACCTTACGCAGGACTAACTGACTCGTTTCTAATGATGTGAGAGTTCTGCTTGGCTCATATCGCTGCAGCATTTCCGATAAATACACTGATCCTGATTCGTTATGTAATTTACGGGCCAGTAAAAATATCTAGCAATCAATTCTGTAACACAGTGGTCGCCATTGTAAAGATTTATGAATGGCACTGATGTGTGTTCCCTTTCTTTACTCCTAAGTGAGTACTCTTTCAGCTGTATTTTGAATCAGCTGAAAGTGTTTGATTGTCCTTCCTAGGAGTCAAGTTAGGAGACCATTACTGTAACCATTCCTGCTAGAAATAAAGGCATGGGTGAGTTTCATTAGGTCTGCTTTAGTCAGGAAATCTCTAATCTTGACATCTTTAAGATGAAAAAATTCTGATTTAGCAACTGTTTGTCATGATTGCTATCAATCTGAGATCAGAGTCCACTGGGACACCAATGTTATGAGCTAGTCCTTTATATTCGAGGGCTCTGGAGTTCAGATAGGCAGGTAGTCTGTGCGTCTCATTGTTGAGAGAACTTATTCACCACTGCAGGCTCAGCCGGTGCTAGACACGCATAATATATACAGGGAAACTACGATATGCTTTACTATTTATAAGCAAAAACTTCCATAATTTTTATTCAAAACTAAAGCTACGTCTAATTATCAGAAGCAAGTGACTCAAATTTGGTCAGACATCTCTTATTATTTACTTGACTCCATTGTATTTGAATGACACTGTCCTTATTTTAAATGGCCTTATTCTAGTTCTTAGCACATTAACTGTAAATGAACTGCAGCTATTTTTAATTATTTTTAGCAAGTAACCCACTTATCTCTTCTGAGCTGATGATATTAAAAAGAAAACACAAGCTCTGAAATATCGCTGAATATATAAGATATTTATATGAAACAATATATGAAATTCTGTTGTTCCTTTGGGCCAGACTTTTGCTTATTAATAATTAACAGTGGGCAAAAGTCACATACTGCTCTTTTCTGCTAATTTTATGCCTTGTCTGGGTACACAGTTCACACTGATATAGCCTATTTTCCTTCATAAAGAAATTTCCTTCTTATATTACAAATAACATGTGAAAATATAGCAGGCAGGTAATGCAGCATTTTAAATGCCCGTTACATTAAAGTCTGTTGTGTGTGTGTGTGGGGGGGGGGGGGGGGGGTTAAGGGGTGGGATGGTGGTGGTGTACCTTTCCCAGTGGCTGCAGACATTAGGGTCCTCCAGGTTCAGTGATGACGTCACCCCCATAAGACAGCATGACAGACCCAGAAGGATAGAGGCACAGTGCCACAGAAGGGAGAACATCATTGTGGAGATATACCTTCAGGCTGTAAAAGACATTAAAACACATATGAGAAATGAAAAGCACTTGGAAAGTGTTCCACTTTTGTTCCAAACTGCAACTTGAGAGTTCTTACTACACAAAAAATACCAACATAGTACATTTGCCATATGCTGCAAATAACATATCTGTTACCGATGTCTGATCCGTGCATACATACAGTGCATTCAGAAAACATTCAGACCCTTTCAATTTTTCACCAATTGTAATGTTGCAGCCTTATGCTAAAATCAATCAAATAATTTTTTTCCTCATGAATCGACACTCAGTACCCCATAATGACAGCACAAATACGGAATTACAGAATTCTTTGCAAATTTATTAAAAAAGAAAAACTGCAATATCACATGGACGTAAGTATTCAGACCCTTTGCTGTGACACTGACATATTTAACTCAAGTGCCGTCCATTTCTCTTGATCATCTTTGAGATGGTTTTACACCT
>JAQMCW010000009.1:12956661-12968931 GCA_030068335.1 Chrysichthys cranchii
ACAAAAGAGGACCAGAAATGACTGAGCTGGAGGAAATTTTATCAGAACTACGTCAGCACCCCTCTGTGCATATAGCCAATTAACTGACAATTAATTTAATTTATTCGACCAACTTCTTATCAACAATTAATCGATAGTCGATTAATTGCATCCCTAGTATGAACAAATGTACAAAAAAGTTTTAATATAGAAAATGCCTCTAAGAATACCAGCATTCAGATGAGAGATGATATCTATTGTATCTATTGTTATTACAAGTTGTATTTTCTTACTTCCATGCTGTGAGAAATATGAAATAAAAAGCCAGCGTCAATGGAAACACTCCTTCACAGATACTTCTCAACACTGAATAACAACCAATAGCAGTGGTATCAGTTTCAGTATTACTCTTTCTGTACAACTGGCTTGCTTTTATAATATAAATAGGCATAATACTAATACTGTAGTGTTATGTTTCCTGAATCATAAATGATTGTGGGTAATGGAATATTACAATATTACCAGTGCAATAACACTGACAGGAATGACAAACTATACCTCTGTACAATAAGGTTAATGGAAAAGCTTAGCTTGGTAGTTACTTGACCTCTTATATTCTTGTTCTCACGGATTTTAAAGTTCATTTTCCATCTAAAGCTAAATTCATAATTGTTAGACTCACAGATTCCTATCTTTTAGAAATCTGTCATTTGAATGACAAATTTTGCTGCAGGCTCCACTTTTGATGTGACCTTTGCATATTCACATTTAACTTTTATGTTGCACATAACTTTACCGCTTCACATGCACAGTTGCAGCACTATAACAAGGGTGGTTAGCACTGGTGCCTCACAGCAAGAAGGTTCTGGGTCAAACCTGCCGGCCGACTGGGGGGTCTCCGTGTGGAGTTTGCATATTTTCCCCATGCTCTATGAGATTCCATTGGGTATTTTGGTTTCCCCTCACAATCCAAAGACATGCAGATTAGATTAACTAGCTAGTCTAAATTGCCCATAGGTGTGGGTGGTTTTTCATCTCTGTGTTAGCACTTCGATAGATTGTGGACCTGCCCAGGGTGTACCCCACCACTTGTCCAAAGTCAGCTGGGATTAGCTCTTACTTCCCCACAACCCTGACAGATAAGTGGTGTAGATAATGAATGGATGGACATGTACTGTTCCAGCTGTAGCTGCAACTTGTCGGATATTTTGCGTTGTCTCCACCCCTCAAAACATTACAAATCCTTGATTTGTTATTGTGCTCCTTGGCACCAATCCAAAGTATGATGAAAATGTGTTAATTGTGACCTGTAGTCAGTACAAAGACTTGCTAAATAGAATACAGGCTGTGGAGGTCTTTCTTGTTTGTCTTGGTGGTGTACTGGTTAGCATCATTGTTGGCTCACAGCAAAAAGGTTCTGGGTTTAAACCTACCGACTAAATGGGGCTTTTTTTGGGGGTGTGGGGGTGGAGTTTGTGTGTTCTCCACGTGCCACCATTGGTTTCCTTTGGCACTGCTTTTCCCTCCCACAGTCCAGAGACTTGTAATTTAGGTTAAGAGGCAACTTTAAATTGCCCATGAGAGTGAATGTTTCATTTGTCTCTCTGTTTGCCCTGTGATAGATTGACGATCTTCCCAGGCTATACCCTGGATCTTGCCCAAAGTCAGCTGGCATTGGCTCCAGCTTCCCCGCTCACCTTAAAAGAAACGTGGTAGGCATAACGGATGGATAAATAGATAGTTTTTGCTCATGAAAGTTGCATTGCATTCATGAAACCTGTCACACTATGTGATAAGGTTCTGGTTATTCATTTCTAAAATTTGGGCCTCATTAGTTCATTTACATATGGTTACTCTTGATAGTAAAATATCACTTCAGAACTTTGTGTAAGGTAGTGTGAAAGGCAGCAATAAACAGATCACTGAAGCTAGATCTTTTTTATGTTTCCTATTACTAGACTAATGACTATTAAAGGATACCATTTTGTGACAAAGGCACATTGGAAACAGTCTAATTCTCTTTTACAGATGGACAGAGCATTAGCCATTCCTGCTGCTAGCAGACTGCAATGTTTCACCATTCATAAAACATTTTTTCTTGCATTATAACTTGAAATATAGCAAAGCATTAGGCGAAGGCCGAACATAAAACAGCAGAACATTATGCAGAGACAGCAGCTGACAGGTTGCTGTCTTGCTCCTGTAAAATGAATCATATTTCACAGTTTTCCTTGGCTAGACTGTGTAATCTATGTGCAATCTTGTGTAAATCATAACTTTGGGTGGTTTATCTGGACATGCAAATGATGGAGAAATATTTGACTTTGCTGTTGTACAACACTGGATTTTAAGTGTGCACTCGTCTTTTAGGGTGTATCTTCCTCTTCTTTTTTGGTCGAACACATTTCCTGTATATAAAAGAGAGAGGGGGGGAAAATACACAAACACATCTCACAGCCATACACTGACTGTTTGAATAGGCAGGCTGTATTTTCTTTCCAAGCTGTTTTCTTCTATTGGTTAGACCAGAACCTCTTTGCAAACAGCTAGTCATACATAATCATAGACTTGCTGTGAAAGTGATGTGTTGGTACGCACTGATGTGTCATGGACGGGATTGATCACAGTGGCTGAAAAGAGCCATGCACAAAAGCAATAGGAGCAGCATGTACCAGAGTATCATTCAGAGTCTTATGTAAGAAAAATCATGCGTTCTGTCGGAGACATGGCTCAGCCGCGTGAACAAAGTTCACAATCTGTAAATATTGATTTGTGTTTTCCAGACCATGTAGCGCTCGGAAAATTGAGACGAACCCATGAACTTAATGAGTGGCAGGGTTAAATGTTTATGTGCAAGTCGTGGAAATGTTACTACTGATTACCATAAAGGGTAATTAAAAAAAAAAAAAGAAACCGCTTAATTAAGCAGAATCACATGAGAGGCTGTGCTATTGTATTGAATATCAGCACAGCTGGGTTTCAGCCTTAGCTAATATTGGCCCTAGCTGATATTTAATACAACAGCACAACCTCATGTGTGATATTGCTGTTATACAACAGTTCCATAAACAAAAACTGAAAAATATCGAATAAGTGATATTCTGGACACGGTATGGCCAAATGTTCTGTTTATTTTTACTCCACGAGTGGAAATAGATCCTGAAAAAAACACGCTTTGGCACGTCGTCTAGCTGGCTAGCTAGCTCACACTGATTTGTACACTGCCATTAAAAGTGCTTTCGGTAAACTTGGCATCCCTTCTTCCTTTTCATCTTTCATATTTTATGTCAGAAGGCATATTTATAAAAAGTATAATCTGATGATGTCGCTAACACTATCGTAGTAACCGTTTCGAACTAGGAAGTGGAATTTTACCTGTAGTACACGGATGAGCGGAGCGATACACACCGTGAAACGTCCCAGTGCCCTTATGTGAAATATTCTCACTTCTTGGAACGCTGTTTGAGCAGTCAAATTAGCGCACCAGAACAAACTGTTATATAATACTGCATTTAACAGTTATAAACATGAGGCTGCAAAGAGTTAAATGGTTTTAGTAACAAATTATCCTAAATGTACTTTATATAGGCTGAGAAAGGAATGAAGGACATCATACAAATCTTTGTGAATTTGTTCTTATCTTTCTAACTGTTTGAATTGCATCTAACCTAGTCCTTCAAGTGGTACCTTTTACATATTTTCCTTCATTCTGGAAATTGCTTCAGTAATGAAGTGCATTTGTGTGTGTGCGTTCCTATTGCTGACAGCAATTAGTCTGATCCAGGGATGATGATATAGTATCTTAATAAACAAATATGATCTGTATGCTTAAATCGTTGAAATATTGTCACATTTATTTTTAACCCCTATAATCCCATGATAGGTTGACACTATAAATACTCTGTATGGTCAAAAGTTGTGGACACCTGACCATGTGCGAGCAGCCACATGTGCTTTTTGAACATCTCTTCCACATGTAGTTCCCCCCGTGCTGTTGTAATGACCTTCACTCTTTTGGGAAGTTTTTCACTAGATTTTGGAACATGGCTGTGGGGATTTGCCCATTCAGCCACAAGAGCATTACTGAGGTCAGGCACTGATGTCGGCAAGGAGGCCTGAAGATGAGGTCAGGGATCTGTGCAAAACACTTCATTACCAGCCTTGGCAAACCATGTTGTCATGGACCTCACTTTGTGCTCAGGGGCTCTGACATGCTGGAACATGTTTGGGCTAGCCCCCTTAGATCCAACAAAATTATACTGCTACAGCAAGCAAAGACACACGATACATATGGGTGTGATGGTCAGGTGTCCACAAGCATTTGTCTATATAGTCTATTCAGAAAAAGAACTAACCTCTCTGCTCCGAAACATTGCTGAAATATAAAACACTGACAGTTTTCATATTATTTTATTACGTATTGTCTCAGTCTAAATGTATGAAAATTTTTCAGATTTGTTCAACATCATGTACTGAATGACTCATCAAAGACAACTAGTTAGGTGGGTGTCAAGGCAGCCGACAAATTTGCAGACATTTCCTAAGATTACCGTCCAAATGACAATAACATATTCATGTTAATGATGCTAATTGTAATATTCATGATATACAGTTTATACACATGTTGCTATAGTTATTCATTTTATGAATTCTGTATGAGTGAGTCAGGAAAAAAAACATTTTAGATCTCTAAACATATTATGTAAGAGACCACTTTACAGACAAAAAGCATAATGAAGGCTCCAAAAAAAAAAAGTCTCCAGAAGAACTGTGGCAGATTCTCCAAGATACTTTGAAGACTTACCAGTTTTCCTTATAAATTTATAAAGCTATTATTTAAGGATAATATTTCTCATAGCCTGTATGATTGAGACTCCAACATAGGCAATTGTGATAATAAGCATAATTTTTATTATTACTTACAGTAGTATATTTGATATAATTATTGATAAAAACTGATGTACATCATGGATACGGTAAAAGTAGTGACGATCCAATGGACTGGCATCCAGGGCGTCCAACATTCTGTGGAGTTTAGAGCAGCATTGCTCTTTGCTTACTGTCTCTATATTTATACAGTATCTGCGTAATTGGTACCGATGAACCAAACCAGAACAGCTGGCACACCTCAGTTCATGCCAGCAAATCTTAGCTGCAAGCTTGTGACCATAAAGGGCCAGTGTTTACCAAAAGGCTTGATTACAGCCATTACTGTGGTCATAGTTGTTCTGTGGTACTTTTGGGCCCCCAAACCCCCCACCCCCCTTTCACATACACAAGTTTGTAGTAATATTTGGCTTCAGACTCATACATGCATATCAGTTGGCGGGAAACGGTGTTGCATATCATGTGATTTCACAGTGTGTGTGTGTGTGTGTGTGTGTGTGTGTGTGTGTGTATATATATATATATAGGTAATCATGCTGCAAAATAACAGTGTGTGCAGTAACTGAACTATGTGCAGTTAGTGATGTTGTACTTAAGGCCTAGGAACCTTATAGGAATACTGTATGAAAAAAGTACTTGAAAATATGCTAGCAGTCACACTAGACTGAGATGGTGGGAGAAAGAGAGAGAGAAAAGAGAGAGAGAGAAAAGAGAGCAGTGAGCGTCACATATTTGACATTTTGATAAAGGCTTGAGGTTAAAATAGTGAAATGGCTAATACATTACATTTTTGTAAGTAAGTAGTTTTCATTCAAAATGAGTACTTTTTATTCGAAGGTAGCAGAGAAGCAATCAGCCTGTTTTTGGACCTTTAAGAAAAGCCTTTTGGGTGAAACTCCATAATGAAGCTGGCTGAGAAGATGCAGAGAGCGTGCAACACTTCATCAGGAATACTGCTTTGGCTTTAAGATACAAAATGGTTTAAAGGTGTTTAACACATTTCTGGGTCACTGTGTAGTTTTATAGTGTTAATGTCTTCATTCTTATGAAAATAGAAGAAAATGGTTATAAAAATGTAGAAAACTCTTAAGATCTTCCTAAGAGTTGACCTAAGACCTTGGACTGGTCATGTATAAAGATGCTGCTGGTGTTCACCAGTGTGCTGGCTTTGAAACAAGCACTACTTTGGGTACCCATTAAGTCTCATTTGTTAAAGAGGAGGGTCCTGAGAGCAGCACTGAGAGCTGGGCTGAAGTTATTAGATGTGGTCAGTGGGGTTGTGAAAAAGGGTTGTCTCAGGGTGGGGGCGCTTCTATTTATAAGCCTGTCTGCTCTCTTTCCCACACTGGTAAGGAGCCAGGAATGTAAGATCTTGTGATAAATCAAACAGGATTAGGTGTGATACGCTCCACTATAGATCGATATTTATATCAATATCTATACTGATTCTTCAACCATTATTAAAAATGGCTTTTTTTTTTTTTTATAAACTGATCATTTTAAATGTGTGTGTTTGCCCGGAACAAAGCTTTTGTATGCATTGTCTATCTTTAAATGTAGAGACACATGATCAGATAATCACCTAGCTCAAGTCCCAGCTTGGAAAAGTCGTCACTCAAGCACCACTCCTTTATTTTAAAAGACTTGCATAGAAGGGAAATTAGGGAGTGATTTCAGCCTCGAATGCTCAGCTAGACTAATTGGCCACTTAGGAATAACCACTAAGAGGAATGTTTTCTTATCTCACTGAACATCAAAATAATGGCACAGAAATAATAAACTTTGTGCATTACTAGCCATCTTGTTATTTGGTCACAGGAAGAGATTTGAGATGACCATAAAAGGCGTGAATTTCCTTTCAGCACATAATTTCCTCTTGCTTCAGAGTTCCTTTATACCGAATCATGACCTTCAAATGACAAATGTTTAATCTATTAAAAAAAATCTGGTTATAAATATGGCCTTTGATGGTTCTCAAACCAGTCCCCAGGGCTTCTGACTGTCCATATTTTTGCTCTATTTTGGGACAGAGCAAGAGATAGTCACGATAGAAAAAAAAAAAAAGTAGAACGGCTAGAGGGAGGGGGTTTGGGGTTTCCATTTGTAAAATTTGACACAACTTTGAAATGTATAATCGTATGAAAAAGTGTAAAACCTTAGAGCAGACAGGAAGAACTTGATCATTCTGATGTCTGATGAATCTTGGGTCTTGTCGTTTTTTTTTGAGCTAGTCACCTAGGTATGTGTATCATGTGCATATAAAATAGCACAATCCTTTGCGTGTCAGCCTTTTACAGGAGCTGCCATGCTGCTAGAGGCTGACACACAGCATATAGTTGAAAGAGAGTAGCTTGGTGTCTGTGTGGATCAGCTCTGTGTGACCAGCTGGCCCTCAGGAGTTTCACAGCTGTGACACACATGCAGCTCTGGCATTGCAACAACACTTTAGGCCATGACAGTAGATGCAATTCACACTGACAGCACTTCTAACACCCACTCGCACACACTCATACACACACTGTTGCAGTCCACGTTGTTTTGTCACTATTAGTTACGTGACAAGTCAGGAACCAAACGTGAATATCTTTCAGTTCACATGGATTTGGAACAGTCCTTTCCTTTCTGCCGTGTTTCTATTGACCATCTCGATTGGTAAGTGTAAGTTTGGTCTTGGGTACATTTTTTTAAGAGACATTTGGGTCCTTATTGGGTACACAGGACAGAGATAGAAACTCATTCTGGTCTGTTTATAACTGGGGATATATATATTTATTTAAAATAATACTAATTCCTGTCATGTTAAAAGATGCATTTTGGAAAAGTTGTCCAAATCATCGACTTATAAAAATTCTCCCAACTGGGTAATTTGCCACTAGTTAGTTCTGCCCTATCGCACAGCAGCTACCAACCAGGGAGGGTGAAGGCTACCATGTGTTCTTCCAAGATATGTAAAGTCTCCACATATTTTCAAACTGTTGCAGTTACATTCTTAAATGAATCCATTAACTGCCCTCTTCCATATACATGAGCTCAGAGATAACCATGACTGATTAGTATCTCTCTGATTGACAGAAGTGAGAGTTACATCATTAACATCCTCCAGGAAACCACCGGCAGTTTTGCGTTCTTCGACTCCCGGCCACAGACGGCTGTGGCTTTGTCAGGATGGGAATTTATATTCTCCTGATAAATAGCATATTTTATGTGCATCATTAGTCTTCTTTCTCTTCCTTGCTTCTTGGCTTTTATGAGCCTTACCAGTCTGAATTGGCAATGTATTAAAAAAAAGTGTGAAGGAAATTAATTAGTATTTTGTGAAAAATCCATAGCTGACTAAGTACGCCATTGCCATCAATGAACAATTATACCATAAACGGATTAGAGTACAGAAGGTCAAATCACTCTGCAGTGCTAAAGTGGCTCGTTTTGCACTGTCAGCTTTTACGTGCGTGGGTGTGAAAGTGCTTAGTGGGTGTGTGTGTGTTTGTGTGTGTTTGTGTGTGTGTGTGTGTTTTTCTATATGCATGACGTTCAAGGCCATGGAGCTTCTCCGTTTATCATATTCGGCTAAGCATCTTATCTTAAGCACACAGTCTTCCCACATTCTCTCAGTGTTTTTTTTTCAGGTCTCCCTCCAGTCAAAAACTGAAACACATTTGTCAGTCATTTCCATGTGAATATGCACTGTATATTTATAGACTTAGACTTGATGCAGTGGCATTGACATGAAATCTCTTAACTGAGCTTCTTTTTCGGTCATGTTTCAGTTGTTAATGTAAGACACTAAACTACTCCTCAAGTCTTTAAGCTTTTTTCAGTAGTGAATTTAGTGAATGTGGGTTGGTGACAGGATTGTAATGTTATAAACTGGCAATAAACTAATAATATACAATGGTACTTGAAAGTTTGTGAACCCTTTAGGATTTTATATTTCAGTATAAATATGACCGAAAACATCATCAAATGTTCACACAAGTTCTAATACGGATAAAAAAGAACCCAGTTAAACAAACGAGTCATTTATGTATTGAGGAAAACGATCCAATATTACATATCTGGGAGTGGCACAAGTACGTGAACCTTTGAATGTGAAATTAGAGTCAGGTGGTTTCATCAATGGGATGATAATCATGAGTTGAGTGCGTGCTCTGAATT
This sequence comes from Chrysichthys cranchii, assembly GCA_030068335.1. NCBI lineage: Eukaryota > Metazoa > Chordata > Actinopteri > Siluriformes > Claroteidae > Chrysichthys > Chrysichthys cranchii. The sequence continues at coordinate 12,965,683 of JAQMCW010000009.1, forward strand.
ATTTAAAGAACAGGGACTGATCTTTACAACACATGTTTGTGAATGCTTATCATGGCGTGAACAAAAAGGAGATTTCTAAGGGCCATAGAAAAGAGTTGTTGATGCTCATCAGGATGGAAAAGGGTTACAAAACCATCTCTAAAGAGTGGGGACTGTGCCAGTCCACAGTCAGATAGATAGAAAGAAAGATCAGTCCAAGAGCAAGGCTTGTAATAGGCCATGAGGTCTCAAAGGATAACTTCTAAGTAACTAAAGGCCTCTCTCACATTAGGTAATGTTAAAGTTCATGAGTCCACCATCAGGAGAAGGCTGAACAATAATGGTGTGCATGGTAGGGTTGCAAGGAGAAATCAAGTGCTCTGCAAAGAGAACATTGCCTCCCATGTACAGTTTGCTAAAGAACACATGGACAAGCCAAAAGACTACTGGAAAGAATTTGTGGACAGATAAGGCCAAAATAGAACTTTTTGTTTTAAATGAGAAATGTTATGTTTAGAGCAAGGAAAACACTGCATTCCAGCATAAGAACCTTATCCCATATGTGAAGCATGGAGTTTGTAGTATGATGGTTCGGGCCTGTTTTGCTACATCTGGGCCAGGACGGCTTGCTATCCTTGATGGAATAATGAATTCTGAATTATTCCGGTGAATTCTAAAGGAAAATGTCAGGACATCTTTCCATGAACTGTATCTTAAGAGAAAGAGGGTCATGCAGCAAGATTAAGATTAATGTTTTGGAATTTCCGAGTCAAAGTCCTGACCTTGGACCAATAAAAATGTCGTGCAAGCAATTCATGTGAGGAAACCCACCAACTTCCCAGAGTTGAAGCTGTTCTTCACAGAGGATTGGGCTAAAATTCCTCCAAGCTGACTGCAGGACGGATCATCGGTTTAGTCAATCATTTAGTTGCAGTTATTGCTGCACAGGGGGGTCTGAAAGCAAAGGTTTACATACTTTTGCGACTTACAGATATGTAAGATATGGGTCATTTTCCTCAGTAAATAAATGATCAGATATTTTCGTCACACATGTTTGACTAGGTTCTCTTTTATCTTCTTTTTGGACTTGTGTGACAATGTGATGTTTTAGGTCATATTTATACAGAAATGTAGAAAATTATTAAGGGTTCACAAACTTTCATGCACCTCTATAGCTTAAATTGTACTTTTAGCATGTTACTTACTATAGTATTAAAGTTGTTTCAGAATTCTTGGATGCATTCAGTCAGCTACCATATGCATGGGGTGTATTATCACATGGTATTCCTTTATCACTGGGAATAACATAGACTAGAATACAGGCACTACACTACAGTATACAGTTCATTTAACATGTTGATATGCTAGAGATACTGCAGATCTCTTTTACATAGTCTAAGGACAACTTCCTCAGCACTCCTTGTAATGAACTGAAGTGTCTTGCCTTGCTCTTGTGGTTTCTCTAAGTTTCTATCTGTAGTTGTGCTGTCAGAAGGCAGAGAGCAACTGCAGCTTGAGCATTTCATGTGGTCTCTTCTCACTTCTTTGCACTTTGGTTTTTTAACATATATTTCTCTCTTCCATTTTCTTTTCTTGACTTTGCTTTACTTCTCCTTGTGGCCATGACAGGAGTAGTTTCTTATTTTTAGAGGCTATTTTTTTTTTTTAGCCCAAATTGCATTTCAAATACCTCAAACATATCCCTTTGCATCTTGAAACTACATGTTGCATGTATGTCAAAAATATCTTATCAAATCACAGTATCTTTCAGCAAAACATGATATGGATCTCAACATTTAGGTTTACTGACAAACTGAAAACAGCAGAGAAAAACTGACTTTGATGATACTTTTACATAATATCCATCCATCCATCCATCCATCCATCTGTCCATCTCACACAACTGGGTACAGAACAAACACAGCCCTGGCCATTTTCCCCTTCCGCTTCGTATGTGCCAATGTTTTCAAAGGTTATTTTAATTTTATTCTGTTTTAGATAGATAGATAGATAGATCGATAGATCGATCGATCGATCAGTTCCCGACCAAAAAATCCGGCAAAATATTGCATCTGGTCACGACCACATAATTGGGTGCAGAATAAACACAGCCCGACTATTTTCCCCTTCTGCTTCGTATGCGCCAATGTTTTCCAAAGGTTATTTTAATTTTATTCTATGTTTTATTGCCACACATAAACCCATAATACAGTTTAGAAACATGTTTTGAGGGCTGAAACACATTAATTGTATTTACATTCATTTCGATGGTAAAAAATTTCGATGCAAACAAATCGGTTCACGAACAGAGTCTCGGAATGACATAAGTTTGTGACCAGAAGGTCCACTGTGTGTGTATATGTGTGTGTGTGTGTGTGTGTGTGTGTGTGTGTGTGTGTGTGTAATATATATGTATTAGTGTCAGAGTTAGCATCTTAGGATCACCATTTGTAACAGTTAAAATACACACACTGTATAAAATTCCAACTTTAGTAATAGTTCATTACACTGAAATCGCTGCCACTCTTACTATGGACTGTCAGTCAGACTTTCTGTTGGCATGGCAACATGCAATGCTCTATCCTGCTGTGGCTTCTCTAGGAAATATTTACACTGAGCAAAAATAAACCAAATATTACAGCAAGTGGGTTCTGTGTGGAGTTTGCACGTTCTCCCCATGTCTACATAAGGGCTTCCTCTGGGTGTTCAGGTTTCCTCCCAGACCACATTCTAAAGACATACAGATTAGGTTTACTGGCAGCTCTAATTTGCCCATAGGTGTAAATGTGAATGTGAATGGTTCTTTGTGTCTGTGTTAGTCCTGGGATAGACTGGCCACCTGCTCAGGGTGTGCCACACCTCCACCGAAATCAGCAGGGATTGACTTCAGGTTTCCCTCACAACCCTGATGGATAAACAGAATAGATGATGGATGGATGGAGAAGAATTTGTTTTGTATAGAAGGAATTTCACACTCCAAGTCATGCCACTGTACTGAATATTGGCAGATTGTAATTATCTAGGGCAAAATCACAGTAATGTCCTGATATTCAGTATAACAGCACAACTATAAGTGCAAAATTGCTTAAATATCATATACTGAACAAAAATATAAACGCAGCACTTTCAGTTTTGCTCCCATTTTGCATGAGTTGAACTCAAAGATCTGAAACATTTTCTACAAACACAAAAGACCCATTACTCTCAAATATTGTTCACAAATCGGTCTAAATCTGTGTTAGTGAGCACTTCTCCTTTGCCGAGATAATC
>JAQMCW010000009.1:12988034-13002198 GCA_030068335.1 Chrysichthys cranchii
TTTTATTTTTTATATATATATATATATATATATATATATATATATATATATATATCAAAAAATCAATCACAAAATACAACACGACACAGATCTTGGCTTCATCATGGCCTAAATCTCTGATACAATTCTACAATCGGGAAGTAGAACGTCGCACCACTGGCATTGACTGGGATGAATGTGGTCAACAAGGCTAGTCCTCCTTAAACTGCAAACTTGCAGTCACCTCGATCGTTTGGATCCATTCCAAAATCTAAACAGTTTATCTGCTGGTTAGAATAATAAAGCCATAAATCCTTCATACATTTAAATGTTCTTGAGATATCACAAGACTCCGACACAAGAGCAGACCAACAGGCGACTATTACGTTCTCAGACTGAAAAGACACCACCACCACCTAGTGGTCTAGCGCTATGCTTCCTTTATGTTCAGAGATGATGTGTTATGAGGTAAAAGACAACAGGTAGTGAATGTATGCAAACCAGCAGATGAACACACTGTGCGGGTACATATAACTACTCAAAGAAAGTTAACAGAAGAGGCTCAAAAAGACTCACCTTTCAAACAAAACAGAATTCAACATGTCCATACACATTAGAAGTTTTAAAGGGAAAAACGAGAGACTGACTAGATAGAAAATACAACAAAACTTTATTTCGCCTTACAAACTGTAAATGTTAGAGCAAAAGCATGCAAGTGACATGAAGAGACAACCCACAATTCTACAAGGTTAAGATGAAAAATAATCAAAAAGGTAGGCATAAGACTATTTAGCGTTAGATAAGAGGGACAAACTAGCATAAAATATCAAGCAAGTCCACCCAAGGCTAATTCTTAAGAGGTAATTAGATAGAAATGACACCATTACACTCGGCTGCTTTAGTGTCTCGTCCTGAAGAGATATATATTTGTGTAGCCAATTTACAGACTGCTTACATAAACTGCTGGCAAAGTACAGTAGCTCAAGAACATTATATGTTAGCCTCCATGTTTCTTCTCAAACTTGTCAGACATATTTGAACAGGGCATTATCGGTGTAAGTCAGCATGCTGGCACTTCAAGAGTAGAAAAACTGGCACTGCAGAAAATGGTCAATAGATCAAGATTCAAAAGAAAACAATCCAATGAAACAAGTGATTCTAGGCTGCCACCTTGTGGTGCAACTGTACTTGATTCCAAGACTAATATGAATATGACTATATCCAGCAGCCCTCTCTTCAAAATGGTATTCGAAACAGCAGTCTTTTATTTATTTTTTTACCTTCCCTGTGTGAATTTAGTCTACATTCCAGTAAACACAACCTGTCTGGCTAAAAACTACAAAACTAGTATAAAATTATAACTTTTCTATAAAGAGACCCTTAAAATGCTATGTTTAAAAAAAAAAATGAAGATACACAAGGTAAAAATCACAGCACCCGGAGGACTTGGTAATTATGCCAAAGCTGCCTACTCGTCACTGAGCTCTCGGTCTCACTACAGTCCCCCACTGATCGCAAAATTTTGGTTCTTAGAAAGAAAGTTTAGGAATTCACGTACAAAATAAAAATAGAAATGTACCAAAAAAGGTTCACAATCGATCAAAACTAAACGCAAAAAAAAGAAAAAAAAAAAAAAGAAAAAACGTTCACTTTGTTCATTATACACAAGTGATACAAAAATAGTTCTGAGGTGGTTGTAGACTTGGCAGCTGAACCTGGCTGTAGTGGAAGAGATAGGTGGTGTGTAGTGTTACTGCTCTCACATGATCATGCAGCCTCTCTTGGCTCCACCTCTAGGTGGTTCTCCCTGTCAAGGCATTAGGGAAAAGGATCAGTACATTTCTTGAGGCATGGAAGACACCAGAATTAACAACCATGATGTTACAAAACAGCTACCGTAATAAATTACTAATCTCTAGGGTTGGGTTTATACAAAAAAAAAAAAAAAAAAAAAAAAAAGATTCACCGATCTATACCGTATTTTTCGACTGCGACTGCGCAAGGAGAGCTATAAAAACATGAAACCAGTGAAACCGAAACCAAATTGAGCCATGGCTGACGCTGCTCCGCTGAAGTCACCGTCTGGCCTAAAGGCCGATGTTTGGCAACACTTTGGATTTAAAACTTATGAGGATAGAGAGGAACAGGATAAAACAAAAGCAATCTGTAAACTGTGCCATATCGAGGTAAAATATTGTGGAAATAATGTTGGATTAGATAAATTATACTAAATAACTACTTATCTGAAAAGTTTACTGTCCACAAATAACATTGTAGTACAGCCCATCAACATAGGGATATGCTCCACTCAAGTCAAGTTATTTTACAACCGAGCAAAACTAGTATTGACACAAAGAAACCTCTAAATAAATTGATATTGAATCGGACCATGACCTTGTGAATCGGATCGATTCAGGAAATCAGAAAAGATATCCAGCCCTACTAATCACTGGTGGTGAAAAGAACAGATGAAGAGATCACGTCCATAAAATCTGATATCTGTCCATCACAGGACACCATGTTATGCTCATTCACACTCAAGACCATTTAACATAACCCCATCCTGGCATAGCCTCATGGTATGTTTTTCGGGAGGGGGGGCCCAGAAGAAAGCAAAAAAAAATGCCGAAGAAACACCTATGGACATGGAGAGCATACAAAACTCCATCCAGACAGAATTGAACCTGGAAATGTGAGGTGCCTTCTCATGGTAGCACCCTCAAAAGAAAGTAAAGCTGGGCAAAAAAAACAAAACCAAAAAAAACCAAACAAAAACGCTAAGAACATAGCCAGGCTCTCACCACGAATGCAACATTGTTTCTTATAGTCCTCGAACAAGACATGGTATCTCACCTGCTGGAGAAAAAGTTCTTCCTCAATAGCCTCCACTCCATCATCCTCTTCCTCTTCTACTGTGGCAGTCTTGAACACTGTACTCCTTACAGCGACTTCCTGCAAACAGCATGACAGACACTGATGGACTTCATACTGCCCACTGTTGGAATTATATTTTCCAAACAAAACCATGGCAACCAGGGTATTTTTCCTTAGATTGCCATTTCTTACCACTCCCTCTGGGTTGGTCAGCACCACCTTGATGTTCTCACCAGTGCCCCAGGAGCTCTGATTCTTCCAGATGAGATCAGTGGGAGGGCTGGAGCTCACACCTGCGTTGGATGCCCAGATCTGCAACACACAGCATGCACTAGACAGTTACATAAATTAGATTTCAGATTATTAGTCAAGTAACTATTCCATGACCATTAAAATGCAAAGCTGGCAAAATGGGAGAATGAGCCAAATATCTACATTACAGAATAAGAGCAGGGGGGAAAAATGTAAGGGGGATTTGACCATTTATAACACCTAAAACAAAGACTTGCTCTCAGAAGATTGCAGGAGTACAGTGTTCTTGTTTGTCAGATTGTTTTTGTTGCGTTTACTCATTACACACAATCCCAATATACATCAAAAGGCAAAGCCTTTCCACTTACAGTGACTTTCTGTCCAGCCTTCAGGACATATTTGGGAGTGAACTTGTAGGTAGCAGATGTTTCTCCAATAATTCTGATGAGTTCAAACCCTACCATTGGCTGGTCCTGCAAAAGCCCATAGATTTTGCATAATGCATGAACTCGAACAAAATGCATGAAGTTATTTTTATTATTTAATACAGTTTAAACATTTTCCTGACCTGATCAGAGTTGTTATGCAGCCGGATGAACTTGCCATCCACGTCAAGCTCATCAATGCAAACGTTGCCAGTGGCGGAGGCCGAGTGGGCGATGCTGACACTGCTGCTGGCTTCTGACTCCTCCACATCCACACGCTTCCTCTTGCCACGTGTAGTACGAACGCTGCGGCTGGATGAGGCTCGAGAGACAGTCACGCGAGACGACGGGCTCGGAGAAAGCTTCAATCTAAAGGGGAAGAAAGGAGAAAAAAAAAGAAGGAAAAAAAGGCGACAAAGTAAACAGAAGGAAGTATGAAAAGTTCATGTTTAGTCTGTCAACTTGTAGCATCACAGACATGAACCATTCTGCACAAACATAAGTGCATGAGCACTTTACCTCTCCTCTTCTCCCTCCAGCAGCTTCCTATAAGCATTGATTTCCATGTCCAAGGCCAGTTTGACATCCAGCAGCTGTTCGTACTCCTCCAGCTGCAGCTGCATCTTTGCTCGAATCTCAGCGATCTCACGCTCTTTATCAGCCAGCATCCTGCGGCTCAGATCCTTCTCCTGAGCCAGAGCAGCCTCCAGTTCATTAATGCGATCCTGCCAGCCACGCGTCTGTTCGAACAAATACAAAAAGACATGAGAGAGGAAGAAAACAATGCAATATGGAAAAATTACAGAAATAACCCTTTTCCATGGCGTGGTACCGATCCACTCGACTCTCCTTTATTGGTTTTCCATCAGGCAAAAATCGTGGATAGTTCCTAGTACTTATTTTTTTACATCACCTCTGTTAAGGTGCCAAATGAGCTGAGGCCATCTCAAAAGGTGCCGTGTAAACACTGCAGGCTACTGACTGGGCAGAGAGAATAGTTACTACTGGCAGTGTAATTTGCACACAAAAAAAATATACTTTATAGAAAATTCCAGTCTCAAAGGGCTTTTTTCAGCCAGGAGAAATATCCTTCAACAAACTCCAAAATGGTAAAATGCATGTTAACTTCCCAGTTTCATGTTCCTGACAGTATTTGGGAAGCGAGGGAATCCAGCTCACAAGGCTCGGTAACAGCCTTCACAATGTGCCTGGATCCCAGCAGGTATACGAGTCAGGGCGCACCCACGACATGTGTGTGAACAAAAGTAACACCTTTATATGAATAGTCGTCAAGGTACAAAATGTCATCTCTATGCAATATTAGCAAGAGTTGTGGCTAACTCCAATTTACACACAGCATATTAACAGCATCAATCACCTCTCCTTTAAAAAAAAAAAAAAAGGATAGAAATAAGGAAAACACACCACCCCTATACACCATCAAGGAACAACCTGCATCATAGCCCATGCTTCAGGGAACACTTTACAAGCATCATGAAACTGAGAATTGTGTCTAAATTCAGGCAAAGTTTTAATTAGCTCAGGTTAAATTAACACCATGTCATGTTAATGTTGCAGCAGTTTCATGTGGTGTCACTACGACGTCCAGCTACACTGGCAGGGTACTATATCAGTAGTCGAAAATGATGTACCTGATACCAACAGTTAGTAGAGTCGCATAGAGCTGGTACCATGTTATGGAAAAAGGGGGGGAAAAGAAACTTAAAGGGATTTCCAACTAAAATTCATACCCTAGGAACAGTGATCACATGCTGCCTGCCTGTAAACACATTCCTTCCTTCATCTACCTCCCTTCTTCTGTCCACTCTTCCGTTTACCTGCTTCCGTTTCACTCGTCCTACTGTGCGTCTGCAGTCTCTCCTGTTTCTCTTCCCTGCCTAGTACAATAAACTCTACACTGCTGAAGCACATTAGACATCACAGTTATGGTCATGGATTTAACCAGTCAAATATCAATATTAAAATTCAGACAAACAATTTATAGGAGCATATAGCACCCCTTCTTCCACTGAAGCGACATAAGGCTTGAAGTTGCCTTTTATGAAAAAGTGGCAGCTGTGTCCTGATTTTGGTCAAAGCCAATTTTAGGGCCAGAAAAATGAAAAAAATGTAGGCTAAAAGAAACTACATGGATCCATTAAGATGGCAATACTGCAAAGTCAGTATTTTTCTAAGGCATCTTTACAGTGATTTGATTACATTGTCGGGAACATTAGCAGTTTCATATTACAGACTGCACCTTAAAAAAAAAAAAAAAAAAACCCAAACAAACAAAAAAATACAGATCTCCAGCTTGCCATAAATATAACAATGAGAGAAGAAATGGCATCAAGATATCCAGTACACTGCCTGGCAGAGGTCTCAAAAAGAAAAAACCCCACCCACAACCCCTAGCAGACAAGCATATGTCCCAGTTTACATCAATTTTAAGCACCCTACTTCTTCAGAGATTATTTTCCACTCAGCTCAAGGAAGATATTAGCCAGATGTACTGCTCTTTTGACACCATCTGATAATCTTAGACTGACTGATCTTTGAAGACTAACACACCCTTGTGAATCTTAAGTCTGCATCAGCTGCACTAAACAGGAAGTTCATTAAGCTGCAAAGGAGTGAGACACTGTTGCGCACTTTGCACCAATAAAGATGTTCACTGCAATCTTTTTCTCAAAGTTTCCTTTCCCCCCAGTGCCACTACCCATCTGTCTTAACAGTCATTAAAACATACCATTAAAAGAGTTTCAATTTTTTTTCCTTGCAGTATAATGCAGGGGGTAAATGTCCTAACAATAAAGAGAGGGTGTGTATGCGCATGTGTGCGTGTGTGTATGAGGGAAAGCATACCTCCTTCTGCAAGCTGGCCAGCTGAGCTGCCAGACTCTCCACTCTCAAAGCAGACTCCTTTAGCTCTTCGCGTGCCATGCTTGCTGAATTGCTGTTCATCTCTGAAGACAGACGTATGTTGTCCAGCTGAACACACACACACACACCACACAGGACAAGCTCAATACGACCGTGGGAAGTGCGCCTCAACACAAAGAGGAAGTAAAACAGTGTCTTCTGAGAGGCTGGAAGGAAGTGCAACACTGGCACTGCTGATGCTAAGAGGTGTTAAAACAAGAGAAAAAAAAAAAAAAAAAAAAAATCTGGGGGCAGGTTTACTATGCCAGATAAAACACTTACTGATTAAAAAGTTCAAGAAAATTTAAAAGATTAAAAAAATAAAATAACGATAATAGTAATAATAATGAAAAACCAGCATGCCCAATATGGTCCATTAACAGTAAACTCCAGTATTTCCACGCACTACAAAATTTTATTTTCTGGCTTTAATAAAATACAAAGAAAAGAAAAAGAAATAAGAAGTTATTTAACCATGCTATCATTCACAATCACTACAGGGTTTTATGACATTTTGTGTACATTTCTTACATGTTTACAAACTAGGGAAGGGGGATGACAAAAAACCAAAAACAACTATTGTCAGAGTTGAGAAAGACTCAGGGTGAAAGTGGAAATGCTTTCAGCGCTCATCGCTTCTGCTGCATGCAAGCACTGTGCAACACTCTGGGCATCCTTTATTGCATCTAACTAAAATTTCCCTCAACCTCACATTTATCTGCACCTTGCCTCATAATCACACCATAGCAGACTTTTTGGCAATGTGTGGCTTAAGTAGACCACGTGCAAGAAGGTTTTAAGGACATGTTATTTGTACATCACTTAACAACTAACTCCACCCTTTTATATACTCGTAGAATTAAAAATCCTGCTACTTGCCCCAAAGTCCTACATACATCAATATACACAATCCAAAAACTGTCACTAAGCACAGGTAAAAACTAAAATTCGGAAAGGATATTAATGGACAGAGTGATCAGTGGTTTATGTGCAACAACTAATACTTTTTAAATTCATAAGAAATGCCTGCGCTTCACCTTGGCCACATAGGTCTGCTCCATCTCTTCTTTGTAGAGTTTGACTTGCTCATCATGCTGCTGCCTCATGTCTGCCAGAGCCTGAGCCAGCTTAAACTCATACTCCATCTGGCGACCAGAGTCCACTTCCACCATCCGGGTCTCATGCCTGCGCCGGGTGTCCTTAATTTCCTGTGAGTTAGGTGAGTGGAACAAGTCGAAAGTCTTTGCACGAGTACGTTTTTACAGCACATATTTCCAACACTATAAAAAGTCAATAAAACTGGAGTGAGCGCCAGGTGAGGAACAGTGTGACATTTGGCTATTCTAAAACATGAATGTTCAGACAATACTATTCCTTTACTTAGTCTTAGACTTCCGCAGCTTCTGTATTTAACCCTCGTGTTGTCCTGGGGTCATTTTGACCCCCCAAAAAATCTTTTGCCAACAAAATGTGTTTTTATTCATCAAAAGGTCTGAAAATTATGGGGGTTGGAATGAAATAATTTGTGGTAATGTGTTGGAATGCAGGTAGATTAAAGGTGTAACAGAATTAATTGACAATTTTCACCTTATGTTTTAAATAACAGTCATAGGAGGTGGGGTCATTTTGACCCCAGAGGACAAAAGGTGTAAGTCAAACGGGAGGACATTACGAGGGTCAACAATGGTGGTGCACCCAAAAACATCCAGCATGTAGGATTATTTGTGTGCCTTTTTATTGTTAGCATTATTCATTTTCTTGGAAACTTGCATACATCTTGTATGAGTCAAGACTTGAGTTCATGTGCATGCGTTTAAGCTTGATTTGCCAGGTCATGTTTCTGCAAAGACATTTCGGCAGTGAAACTAAAAATGTATTTTATTTTTAATCTCACTGTTCAGTGCACCTTCCCTTGTAGGAATACACATGAAGTACAACTACCTCCAGTTCCTTAGAAGATGACTGCACAAGCAAAGGAATGTGCCCAACCCAAGATAGGAAACCACATCATCCACACTACATTTTTAAAATCTTCAGACACATTTCTGATTCTTTACACTGGTGTGTACTCGTCTGACGGCAAAAGGAAGCTGTCGAGTGGCTTTCTGGGTTTATTTTTTTTTTTTTTTTGGAGACAGCTGCATGGTTGTGGGTTAGCAAGTGCCATCATTCAACCAGGTTTATTAGGCAGCTTTTAACACCCCAGTGTGTGGGCAGTTACAATCTGTTAACTCCTTACTATACATTTAGTTGATGCTATCTGTCTGCAGAATGGTACAGTTCCAGGATCATGAGCAAACTGGTTGCTGCTACAGTTTTTCTATTTCATAAGCAGAGATGGTATCGACAGTACATTAAAACCCAGCTGAATCAGATTTACAAAGAAGGACTGAACTATTATGATTCTTGGTTCAGGGTCAGCACCAGCTGAGTTTTGACTGGAAAAAAAAAAATCTAAGACTGGACAAAATGCATCAATACTTTCAACATATTGAATAATGAAGGTGATGCTAAGGGGTAGAAGGGGGGAAAAAGTGGGTTAAGATGCTAGACTTAATCTCCACAGGTAGCAAGTAGTGTTTACCTCTTCGAACATGTTTTTGCGGAACTCTAGCTCCTCCACCAGGCTCTGGCAGCGGTTCTCCACATCCACCCTCAGTAAAGTCTCATCTCCCAGCTGCTTCTTCGCCGAGATCAGGCCTGCCTCCAGCTAAACACACCAGAGGTAAAAAGGTCCCATTATCGGAGAGCTTTTGCTACAAAAGTTTAAAATGTTAAGAGGAGAGACGTACCTCCTGGATCTGTGCTTGTAGATCTGCTAGCATGGCCTCCAAGGCCTTCTTCTCAGAGAAGGCTGTGGCCAGACAAGCCTCCTTAGTGTTCAATAATGCCTCCACATCCTTCAGCCGGGCCTGACAGCCAACCAGGTCAGCGTCCTTTTTAGAATAGCTAGAACCACAAATACACAGCACATCAGTGTCTGAAGACATGAGACAACATTTTGCTGAACAAAACCACCAGTTGCAAAAAGGCAAAATTGACTCCGTGAGAAAAATCACGTTTGATCAAATGGCAACTAGGGCATCGTTTGATGAGGGGGAAAACGTAAATGTTATTGGCACGTTCTCATTACAAAAGAGCCACACCTGTAACCAAACCACCTAAGGATAAAATCCTGTTCTTACAACTAAGCATATTGCTGTGGCTGCCACGTTGTCTGACAAAATGCCTTCATCCAAGTATTCCCTGATGTTCCAGTGTTCTCTCTCCAAGCAAAATCATGCATTCGTTGTAAGGATCAAGAAAAAACTGAACGGGATAAATTAAATATTCTATTCTTTCCACTCAAACATTAGATGTCATTATTTATTACAAAATATATATTTTTCATACATACACCCAAACATCACTTGTAGGTGATTTGCCCAACCATGTCTGGCAGAAGCATCCATTTATAAAACACAAGGACAGCTTCCTCATTCCAGAGGTTATGTGAATGAAAAGGACTCTCATAAAAGACGCTACTCATACAATAACAGGAAATGGGATTCTTCGCCACATACTTGTGGCACTCCTTCCTCTGAATGGCTCATGGGGACATGCACAGACCATACATAACAGCTTTAGATATTATAGGATTTTCAAACGTGAATTTGTTGGGAGCGTGGTATGACTTGGAACAAACTCAGATGTTCGTCATGTCATATCTTGTAATGTAGTAGACTTCAGACTAACATTTGAGCTAATCTTCCATTGGAGTCCATGCATACCAAAAATGGATTAAAAGACAAGAAAATAACACCTTACATGGCAGTTATAGGAAATGGGTGGTGTAATGCAACTAAGAGCAAAACTGATCAGTTTCAGCAAAAACAGCAGTTTTACTTCTCTTTACCTTTTATATGGCACCAATTAAAATACTTGGAAATTAAAAATTGAACCCCAAAGTGTTGAAGGATATTCCAAGACTTTATATTACAGTGGACCCTCGACTCTCAAACTTAATTCGTTCCAAGACTCTGAACCAATCAGTTTATGGCTTGAATCAATTTTTCCCATTGAAATGAATGTAAATACAATTAATGCATTTCAGCCCTCAAGACATGTTTTTACATACATACATGTTGTTCTCAAGTTACGATGGAGATACGTTCAGCCACACCCACCGCAAGTCAAAAATATCGTAAGTCGAACAACTGTATTGAACCACTTAGCCTACCTTAGGTATCTCAGCCTAGCCCAGCTTATGTAACCAGGTTGAAATGTTTATGTAACCTTATGTAACCAGCTTATGTAGCCAGGTTGAATGTTTATAATTTGTTTTTCCTGTTTATTGGAAACTTCAACATCTCAAATGTTCTTTTATTTGATTAGTTAAAATATGCGTTTTCAAACTACAGTTCCATTTAAGAAAAAAGTGCAATTTGGAAGTGTGTGTGTTTTGGGTACTGTCACTTTAAGACTGCAGTCTTTATACCGTTATTTACTTCCTGGTTGAGGTAGAGGGGCGTTTTTAATGCTGCTCGTGCTGAAAATGAATCGTAAAGTTTTAATATAGTAAAATGAGTGTAGTCCTGTTTTATAGAATATGTATTTATGTTATCAGTTGAAGTTCAGCTGTGGTAATATTTATTTTGTAGAGTTTCATGTCATGCTCCACGGTGCTATGAGGTCTTTATGCGCTCTGTTTTTGCTAACAGGGAGACCAATATTTCATGCTGTGACCGAGTTAACATTTAAAATCACACCTCTGTCAAAAGAGAGAGTTTGCCAGATAGATCCACACACCTGTATGATGTGGGCAGCAGCACTATCTGAGCTCCGTCCAGCCGCGACACCCCACTACAAACACTGAACTCCACCTACAGACAGCTGTCGCTAAAGCTGTTCCATTAATAATCGCAAAAAACCCTGAGGTAACACACTGTACAGTACACCGATACACAAGTTAACTCCGAGTTATAAGAAAGAGTGTGGCATTTCCAGGGTCATCTGAACGTCCGCGTAAGTCATATGTTGTTACGCTGGCCTGCCCGCAAATTTTAAATATTTTACAATTTTTAGCAGATCAGTCATCATAACTTCGAAAAATTGTAACTCGGGGAGCGCCTGTAAAATACACACATACATACGTTAAATTAAGAAAAACAAACTTAAAGGAATGTTTATAAATGAAAAAAATCCAATGTGCTCGAAAGTTTTTCAAAGATATGTTGAAGGTGCTCTTTGGTGTAAGGAAAGCAAAAATTGTTAGAGCAACATACCCTGAAGGCGGCTTTGGCCACTACGTGTGGGTTGCTGCCGAGATGATTTGTTTTTAACCATATTAAATATAGGCATGTGAAATAAAGGCTTTTTAAATATATTGTCAGAAGAAGTGTGCCTTGAATTTCCCTTTTTTCCACGATTAAAGGAATGTTTATTTAAGATGGGAGAAATCCATGTGGTTTCACAACCTCATGGACAGGCATGAGGGGCCATTTAGAGGTCTGTTAGTTACCAAATATGATTCTTCACCCAATAAAGGAATAAATCAAACCGATTTGCCAACAATTACAATTTTACTTAATAAAGAGGGACACATGATAAATTGTCCTTTAGTTACATTTCAGTTACCTTATATAGAAACAATTATCTATTAATGAGTACATTAACACAAACCGTTTTAGATCAGTGTCGTTTTAGATCAATTTACATTTTTATTCACACACGAGATATAACTGTGCTGAGTTGTTGAGGGTCATGCTCAAGGACCCTACAGTGGCACATTGTCAGTACCAGGAACTAAACTCAGGACTTCCAGTCAGTAATTCAGAGCCTTTACTGCTGAGGTGCAAAGTGTAAACGTTTGCCTTGCAGCCGCCACCATTGTCAGAGCCACAGTTACAGAAAATTCAACACCTTCTGACCAATCAGCATTAAGAATTTCAGTGCTGTGGTACACATTTCTTTAATACTTACACGTCTTGATTAGCATGAGACTGCTGTAAAAACATGAAAGCAGTTGTAGTCAACATAAACCTGCACTGGGACTCCAACAGCACTCAGGCTACAGATACATCACTGCTCATAAATACCTGACTAATCACCGCAGATCAGAAATGAGCTTGTCAGAAATCTCAAATCCCAGCACATGACCAGTAATTGGTTTTGCCAGCTTGCTAAGTTTTTGAAGGGCTGACCCAAGGAGCTAACGAGCGTCGACTTGTGCGTGTGCATGCGCCCATGCATGCATACAGGAGAGATGGAGCTTGAGGCATAAGGTACATATAGGTTTTAAAAAAAAAAAAAAAAAAAAAAAAAAAAAAAGGTTTCAAGTTGTAATATACAGATAATGTAGCGTCATTACCTGTAATGAAATTCTTAGGCTCGTGTTCCTTCAACTTTGCACAATATTTAGAGTAAATATATATATACATATCATACATACATACCCACATACATACATATACACTACGTCATGCAGCAGGTTGTTGTCATGGCACCATGACAAAGTGATGAGGGGGGAGGAAATGTATGATGACAAACTTTGAACACAGCTCCTTGTTTGGAAGTGTGCAGTGAGCACCAGCATATTTTAATGCCATTAATGAATAAAAAAATTAAAATGGCAAGTTTTGCGATAGTGCGTATTTAAACTGTACTAATCACACTTTGCTAATCACAACGACTGAATTTAGGTCCACAACACATTTTCCTCCACCCCCCCTTGCTTTTTATTTTATTTTTAAAAAAAAATCATTGAAAGAAAAATCTGAAGGCTGTATCATTTTGTCAGATTAGAAGGTGAGATCACAGAGGGTGATCTACCATGACAATTAATTCATGTGCGACACTGTTAAACACATGCTTAAAGTTCAGTCCTTTTCTTGTAAATGGTTTGTTCGTATTCAAAATTGTAATTGTCCAATTTGTTAAAATTATAGTTCATATGTACCCGTTTAGGCACAATGATTGTGGTGATTTAGTGCCCTGCCCAGTCACTGCAGGAAAAGAAAACAAAATGCTTTGTTTTGTGTGATGTTGATATGAAAAGTGATCGTACAGTCAGTGCTTGCCTTTTCTTTAAATATAAATGCACAAATAAGTTTGTGCTGTATATTAGACCCAATTATTCCCTTGTGTGTTTTAGGGGGGGGGTTTTTGGCCTTAAATTAAGGCGTGATCAAAACATCCCAAGCATGTTCCTGTTGCTAATGAATGGAGTGCGGTGCAGTTATGTGCATGCAAACAGGAGTAAACAGTAACTTGTGCCTCGTCCACATGTACATGGGCATTTTTAAAAACTGAGGTTTTCCCCTCAGTATAAAAATAAATATAAAAAAAATAAAATACCCCGTCCACAAACATTGTTTAAAAAAAGATCTGTCCAGATTACATTACCATCATTTGGCAGATGCCCTTATCCAGAGCGACTTGATTTTTTTCTCTCATTTCTACAACTGAGCATTTGAGGTTAAGGGCCTTGCTCAAGGGCCCAGCAGTGGCAGCCTGGTGGTGCTTGGATTTGAACTCCCGACCTTCCAATCAGTAGATCTGCCGTCTTAAGCCCCCTGAGCTACCCCCTGCCCCATAGGGGACCAAACACATGCTGTCACTCTAGGTAAATGAAGGAGGTCCTTTTTTGCACTTGGCAGTAGTGCTGCCGCGATTAGTCGACGTAATCGACTATGAAAATTAGTCGACGACAATTTTATTGGTCGACTAGTCGG
>JAQMCW010000009.1:13031529-13046195 GCA_030068335.1 Chrysichthys cranchii
AAGTAATATTGTTACCTGGGGGCGAAAAAAAGAAAAGAAAACAACTAATACGTTAAACTTAGAGTTTTCCAATTAACACAGGTTTGATTCCATGCTATCAAATGTTAACGTCCATAAGCAATCTGTCTGTCTGTCCAGTTAGATTGGTTTAATGGTTTCTTTTGTTTATAGTTTGAGTTTAATGAAATTTGAGTTGGTCTGGAAATACCCTGTTCTAGTACTTTGCAAAAAAAAAAAACTGACATGGGTTTAAAAACAAAAGCACTTCGTGATTTCGTAGTATGTCCTTAATACTCTTCATTGTCAATGTAATCTTGAGGTGATTTGTACAAATAAATCTTGCCTTTATTTTTGAAGGACTTTTTTTTTTTTTTTAAGTGTGGTTTTGTTTATGTTTTTGATTTTCGATATTATTATTGTTATCATCATTTAGATCACTTTATCCATGGATCTAGTTTTATATTCTGATGAGATCTGCTTTGGATAAACGTCTCCTGTGTATTTAGGCTAAAATTCAATGCAAGGACTTCTCCCCTGGAATGTTTGTTGTTATGAGAGAGATACTGGTTTAATAAGAAAAAGCTGTTTGGTCTAACCACTTTACACACTTACTCCTAACACACTGCGTTGAATGTTTCTGCAGCAATGGAACTGAACAGCACTTGCTCACAGATATGTGCACATTATGTAATGACACAATCATTCCAGCAGGGGGTGACATTGCTGAGAAATACTTAATGCTGCTCAGAAAAGTGCACCAGAATAGCAGTCAGCCATCGAAAGGAATACAAAAGTTCAGATGTCAGCAGCGTCACAGCCAAGAGCGCTCATCTATCCTGCCTCTGCATGGGTAGGACTGCCCACAGGTCAGTGATGGACAAGTAGCAGTGAGAGAGTTGAACTACAATTTACGAGAAGCTCCTAACACTGGAGAGATCAAGTAAATGTTGGTGTAAGCTACATAAAATTATTTGGTTACAAAGTGAACAACTCATATGACTAAATAACAGTTACTTAGGTAACCATTATTGGTTAACCATTATTTTATGGCTATAAATAAGATATCCATGTGCAGTGGAATTAACAAATATGTTTGTTTTATAGTTATGCTATATGTTACATTTTAACAGCAGCGCATACTCTTAAAAGATGTGCTTTTAAAAACACATAAAATTCTGTTCATTTGTCTAAATGCTGTTTTCTGAGTAGTGAAAAGATTTAAAAAGTTCAGCAGACCACAAGATTAAATAAATAAATAGATTATTTATTTAATTAATTTATCAAAGTCTGTGAAATGCTTCCCTTTTCCCATGAGCCGCATTCAGATAAATAATTTGCGTTTCCACTATATTCATATTCCTACTACTGCATAGTATATTTCAAGGAGGTGGCACGGTGGTGCACTGGTTAGCACTGTTGCTTCATAGCAAGGAGTTTCTAGGTTTGAACCTGGCAACCTTTCTGTGCCAGGTTTTTTCTTCTGTGAGTTTTCATAATCTCCCTGTGTGGGTTTCCTGCCACAGCCCAAAGACATGCTGATTAGGCCGACTGGCTGCTCTAAATTGCCCACAGGTGTGTATGTGTGTGTATGGTTGTTCCTTTCTGTGTTAGCCCTGTGATAAATTGGCGACCAGCTCAGGGTGTACACTGCCTCTTGCACAGAGTCAGTGGGGATAGGCTCCAGCTTGTCCATGACCCTTAATGGATAAGTGGTTGGATAATAGATGGGTGGGTAAGTACGTTTTGAGTGCTTGGTGCAGTCTGCGGAGTTTAATTTCCTGGGTCTGCCTACTGAAGATTCCTGTTCTAGTGTATGTTGGTGGACCAGATGGCTCCATGCTAACAGCATGAATGTAGAAATGAACTGATGTTTAGATTTATAAAGCCAGGATTCTCAAAGTCACTTATAGGGACCGTCAGGAGTCGTTCAAGTCTACTCAGGAGGGCTGCAACCTTTTTACATTTGTAGCAACCCACTATACTGTTACTGTATTTATTGACTCTTGCTTGAACAACAAAAATCTTCATGAATTCCATAGACAGCAAAACCTTATTTTACACATTGCACTGTCGCCGCACAGCGAGAAGGTCCTGGGTTCGATCCCCGGGGTTGATCTGGGTGCCTTTCTGGGTGGAGTTGGCATGTTCTCCTTGTGTCTGTGTGGGTACTCTGGTTTCCTCACACAGTCCAAAGACATGCACAGAGGGAATTGGGTTAATTGACTACTCTAAATTGCCGGTAGGTGTGAATGGTTGTCTGTGTCTGTGCGTCACGCTGTGGTGGATTGTTGACCAGCCCAGGGTGTACCCTGCCTGTCGCCCAAAGTTGGCTGGGATTGGTTCCAGCTTCCCCCCGCGACCCTGAACAGCATGGAGCGGTAGAAGGTGAGTGGCTGACCTGAATTTATGAATAGCTTTGAACAAATGACCTTTAGGGGTCAGTGGATTTTTGAAAGGGTCACTGGCTGCAGAAGTTTGAGACCTCCTGTCATGAGCAACCTGGGAAGTGTAAAAGCTGTCTTATTATAATTGTATAACTTAACATAAGGCTATATTATGCTGCATATAATGATAAACAGGCTACTGCTGTACTGAACGATATTTACTGGATGCGACTGAATCCAATAGTCTTTCCCTTCACAATGGTAGGTGTGTATGTGAAAGTATGTTCAGCTGTCCTGTGACAGCATTAGTAGCAGATGTGGTAGTTAGCCTTTGGTATTTGATTTTGATGTTGCTGCTCAAGTATCACTTTTCATTGCTTTCAATCTTCAATCACCCAGTATACACACTGACACAAAGTATAAATATTTTATTGACAATTCTAAATTGTAAAAAATTGTCACAAAGCTACAGTAAGTAATCTGATTTTTATTTCTGAAATGTTAAACATACAAAACCCGAGTCCTTGGGACTCATTTATTCTTACTAGCTTAAAGCTTTCCATTCTACAGTACTAAAATATAAAGCTTATTTTTTTTCTCTCTTCATCATGGATGAAATGCCATGCCATTATTCAGGTTAAAAAAAAAACAAACAAAACAAAAACAAACTGTGTGCACTCCTGAGCAGACAGAAAGGCTGTGTGGTGTGGCTATTGCACAGTTAAGTATCCTCTTGTTTGTCGAGTCTTTTGAAGTGTTTTTAAAAGCAGCTTCCGTCAGGACTCTCAGCTTCCTTCAAGCAGCTTTCGCAGGTTCTTCTGAATCTGTGCATCAAAGAACAGTATAGAAATGGAGAAACTGAGCCAAAATCTGAAGAGTAAATAAAATGGAAACTGTTGAACTCTCACGCTGGAACATGTTTGAGCCTGTTAGTTCCAGTGAAGGCAAACTCTAACGCCACAGCATTCAAGTACATCCTTTACAGTCGCACGCTTCCAAATCTGTTGCAATATGGTGTATATAAGAAATACAACATTTGTGTTAAAGTGCTATCACAGGAAGTGAGTCGACTTCAGGGTGGTAATACATTTATACCACTCTGTTGTTAATCACTTTCCTGTAACAGCATAGCCTTAAGTTTTTATTCCTTACATAATGAGCTTGGAAATTAGCCAAAAATGTTGATTAAAAGACCAATCACCAATCTTAAACTGTCACTTCTGGTTAGAAATAACTACAGTAGTTATTTTGCTTTAAAAATCTAACTAGAGGCTAGGGCTGCAGACTAGCTTTCAATACATACAGCCGTTTTTCCTTCCTGTAGTGTGATTTTTAAATAAATGTGAACTCAACAAGGAAGAAAAACATCTTTCTTTCTCTCCGTGTCTCATACACACCTTTGCCATAATGACATAACTGGTGCGTGAAACCTTACCTGCTTTTGTCAGCAAGATGACTGAATACAAAAGAAAATAAAGAGGTTCATCTTACTGTTGTTGTCCAACAGAGAAATCAGTCTGTAAATGATTTAGTAGGAAAACTCAACCCCGATGCTGCTCAGGCTGACAGTTAAACCAAACAGTTCACTCACCTTTTCTAACTTGAACAAGTTTGTGGACAGCTCGCCATAGATCTCCGTGCTGGCCGCTGCTTGAGATCGAGGATAAAGCGCATTCCTGTATGAGAATTGTTGTGGGTTATTTTAACGGAATATGTATTTTGAAGTAACAATGGTAGGAAGTCTGCACTGAGACAGTCCAGAAGACTACTAAGCAGAGTGTAGTATATTAGGAATAAGATCACCTTTAACAGAAACACTGTTATGGAAAAAAAAACCAAGCAAATTTAGGAGCGACATGCTGGGTCTTTTCCGCGCATTGTTCAAACGTTAGCTTGTCTGAAGTGAACCTATAGTATGATATGCAAATGATACACAGTCAGGGCTGATTGGTACAAATGAGCTAGCTGAACAAAATGATTTGCTGTAAACAAATGGCTTGAAGTTATTTTTCCCTTTTTTGTAATAAAGATGAAATTTTTAATTTTGGGGAAGCAAGTTCAAAATACAACGATAGCAAATTGATTCCAATCTCACTTGGTTACACATTTACAGCTATTTAAAATTTGCCCACACTTGCTCCTGAAGAATTCAAAATATCCAAAATGACAGAAAACATGCAGTAGCACTGATGGTTGTTGCATGCAGAGATATTTGACAAAATAAGTTAACCCATTAACTGCCAATTTTTTTTTTCCTGAAAATTTATACATTTCTACTAATTTACATCCAAATAGTAACAAAAACATCTACTTTCAAGAAATATGACCTAATATTTCTGGAATTTCAATTTTTAGTCAAAGTCCCAAATGGGGATCATGGCACATGCCATCTATTTTTTATGCCATTCAGTATATGATCCCCAAATGGGGACCATGGAAGCTAATGGGTTAAATAGATTTCAGGCTCTCGTCTTTAATGGCAAAAGAATTACGTTGCTTCAAAAATGCCTCTGAAGCTAATTTTACAGTTCATCACATCAGATAAAAAAAAAAGGAGGGGGTCCAGAAAATATTAGGCCATTTCCAAAAAATAATTTTACTTCATAGGTTTTTATGGTGCGTTGAAGACGGGGGATTTTTACTGATTTTCTCAACGAGTACGGACTGTCTCAGACGGTGGGGTTGATCTGGGAACCTACTTGTAACCAAGTACAACAGATTTACCAACAGTCCTAAGTAGAGAACTGCCTGTCTGCGACTGACTTCTTTCTAGCCTAGCCTGTAGATTCACACAGCCTGTTCTTGGCCGTTGTATTTACTAATTCCACTTTGTGAAACTTCCTGTGGGAGGAGGTTCACCAAAACACACGGACACATTCAAAAGTTAAACAACTCACTCATGTGAATAGTCTCCCAACGAGCCCAGCGAATTCAGCCGTTGCTCAAGAGCCAGGATCTTGAAAGCCATGTAACACGAGGACATGACGAGAACACACACCCTGCCGAGAGACACAACACCCTCGTTCAACCAAATGACAAATGCTTCTCAAACGGTTATGGTTAGGAGAATAAAGCAATAGCAAAACTAGTTTTGACATGCGGAAGCAGCCGAGCAGGTCAGTCGTATTACTGTAAACTCATCACACGCAACACACATGCAATTACTCACAAGAATAGATAGATGAGTAGAAGAGTGTTGAGTGACAAGGGATAGAGAAACTTCTCCTGCTGACTGACAACAGCTGCACCCTTAACCGAACCTGTGGATGAATACATGTACACTGAACAATACATTTCTTGTGTTTTTAATTATCCACAGACTTGTAGTAAGGAAGTCTAGCAACATTTCTACACCACTACCCTTTTAAAGAAAAAAAGGCTCTATAAATATGAAATATAAAATGCCAAGAGGTTACACTGATCCCGTGTGCCTGATACACCAACAGCAGAGAATTGTTGACATATCAGCACGGCAGGATCAGCTGTCCACTTGTATACACTAGAATCATTCACTGCTACTGAGCAACTCTATAGTATTTATACTTATCGCAGTCCTGATATCCATTACTGCATTCTTGGCAAAGCTGATTTCTTGGCTCCGATTGGTCAGACGGTATTGATTAACTGGCTGCGACAGAGCAGCTCTGACATTAGCTCCGGTTGCAAGGCTCAATCACAGGTTTGTTACTGTGCTTTGTTCTAATGTTATCTTTTTCTTCTTTTTTTCCTTTAGTAAGCACGACTTTCCATTAACTAATTAAAAAATGTGTAATTGTTGAAAGTACATTTAGCGTTTTCATAAAGAGTCTTGAGATGGACAACTTTGCAGTTTCTCTGTAACATGCCAAGCTGCATATTTCCGTCTTATTAACCTCAAGATCCAAAGAGGCCGGTGAAGGAGCGGCTGTTCATAATTGTTATAATTAAAAATAAGGAACCATTCTAATAATCATGTGGGCATTCCATGTGTAATAGGAATTGTATACAAACCTATACAATAACTGTATGCAAATATAAATGGGTTAAAGAGTATGACGTGTCGTATGATCATAAGTAAACAAGTCGAACTCAACACAGTCATCCAAAGAAGCATCAAAAACCTTACATGCTTTCAAGCACTAAGGAAGCTAGCAAAGGACCACTTTCGATTTAAAGATATTTGACCTTGCTATGACCTTATCCCTGTTTGGATCAAATCTCATCAATTCATCTGCTGGTTATAAGACTAATTCCATCTAAATCCAACAAGCATTCAAGCGCTTGTTCTTCAGATGTTGCACTAATCACGGACGACCTAAAAACCATAACGCCTGCATGAGTGGGAATAAAATGTGTGTGTTGCATCACATGCTTTGTCCTGTTTTATTTTCTGTATGCGTCATCTAAGTTTTGCCTAAATCACTAATACCAGCTAAACTTGATCAGGTTTGAGAGCTTTGAGAATTTGAGAAATAGCTGGTTGGATCACAGACCAAACTCTGACGCAACACTTTTCTAAGAAAATCTATTTTAAAAGAAAAAGGGAAGGAAAAAAAAAAGTGAAACTACTGGTAGGGGCGCTTCACACACCGTTGTGTTCCTTTGTGCTGGTGGTCTGCAGGTGAATGTCAGCATGGACTGCCATCTCTCCGTTCTTCATCACATCCAGGAAGTTTTCAGTGAGGGAAGGGAACTCTAGAGGTAAGAAGAGAAAAGGGTTTATAAAGTAAATAATGCAGTTATATCTGCTGTTGGGTATAATATACACAATAAGAGTCATTAGCCTTGATAAGCCCTAATAAAACACTTCCATTTTTAAATGAACATTTAAAAAAATGAACAGACTTCTGTGTTATGTCAGTATAAGGCCGGCTCACTGGAATAATTTTCCTTTGGCTGATAAAGCCAAAGTCTTGTCTACAAAAGAGTATTGTTGCCCTTAGTCCATGAAAAAATTTTTTTTTTTTTTTGTAAACACTGGCATTTTCCACTGTTTTCTCGAAACTGTTTTCCCATCCGTGTCACCATGCAGGTGAAGAGTGCAGAGCTAAATCTCAATACTGCACTGGTCAGCAAAACCTTTAACACGTTCATCAGAGACAGAGATTAAACGCTCGCTTGTTCTCTTATAAAAAGAAAATGGAAAAAACGTCTAGTCTTAAGGTTTAACTTTCTCAGGTTTTAATGCTCTCAGAGCTTGACTGACACAAATGAGATTCAGTGCAGCACAAAAAGCCCCCGGTGCACAAAACAAACTAAATTCCACCACCACCAATTAACTGAATGCAAAATATATTTGAGTAAATAATGCAGGATATTTGAATTTTAGGATTATTAGCTATCTATCTATCTATCTATCTATCTAGCTATCTATTTATGAACACCATCAAGTGACTAGCTCACAAGTGATCCGTGTTAAACGCAAGTCAGAACAGGGTCCAATGCATTTTGTGATCCAATACTGGATGCATCCAATCAAAAGACCATCAGGTTCATAGTTTAACAAACTGCTGAACAAAATGCAACATCATGTCCCTGACAGTGAGTGTAAAGCTGTTATTGACCAACCTAAGAGGCTGACAGTTTTGTTTTTGACTTTTCATTTGGCATTGGGATAGGTTTTACATTCCAGTTTTTAAGTAATATTGGATTACTTTTGGTAAATCTGGCAACCCGTCTAATCACAAAATATGACCAAGCGGTCTCGGATCTTAATTCCCCACTCTGAACTGGGATTAATACCAGAATTACTGCTACTGAATCACGATATCCTGCATTAATGTTTGTAACCTGCAAACAGTATACCGTAGGTGGCAGCGACAGACAGAAGTGGGCAGCTGATGATTTTAGCTCTCACCTACTACTGCATTATCCTGCATGAGATCAGCAGGATCTCCTGCTCTGCTGTGTAGAAACATTACAAAGTGCTTCACCAAAAAAAAGCTTTCTTAGCTGCCACACACACACAACTTTACACTAAAATCACTATAAATTGTAATAGTAAAATAATTGTAGAAATCATTATTTAAAAAAACCTAAATTACAGTGGAACCTTGGATTGCGAGTGTTTTGCCAGATGAGCAATAAATTAATTAATTTTGACTTGATAAGCGAGCGAGGTCTTGCAATACGAGTAGTATGCATGTGCTTCATCTGCCGAGCCTCACGTGATCACAACTTCTCTCTCACTCACTGCAGGATTGTGGCTCACTCGTATAGTCAACATCCGCACTAGCATGTACTGTTAGTGTGTGTGCACAAATGACCCCCAGGAAGATGTGTAAAATATGGGAAAGAGTGCAAAGCTTTGTAGAAAAGCACCACCCAAATAATGGTGTAGAAGTGCGAGCGATGAATGTTTAATGACAATGCAATGTGGGGTTGAAGAACAAGAAACAGAAACAGAAAGCAAACACAGGAATAGTAAGGCTTGGCAAGAGCGTGGAAAATGGCCACTTATGCTCCGCAACCTTGGTGTGCTTGCGTGAGTCTTTTTATAGCTCCCGCATTCAGTCCCAATCCGGTACACCTGTCGCCATCAATGTCACGCGCTGTGGCATTGTGGAGGAAAACCAGGAAGTAGTCTTTAGTGGTGCGAGTTCTCTGACATGCACCACTATTGTGAGTGCTCAGAACAGGTGCGCTGCACACGCACTCCGCACGGGCAAATTCATGACACTTTTATGTATTTTTACTTTATATTTTGCATTAATAATTTTTAGATAAATATTTGTGGGTTCGGTCGTCTTCTTCTGCTTAATCCTGTTCAGGGTCGCAGGGGGAAGCTGGCACCAATCCCAGCTGACATCGGGTGAGAGGTGGGATATGCCCTGGGCGGGTCACCAGTCTACCACAAGGCAACACAGAGACACAACCGTTCACACTCACATTCACACCTACGGCCAATTTTGAGTCGCCAATTAGCCTAATCCCCACTGTGCATGTCTTTGGATTGTGGGAGGAAACCGGAGTACCCGGAGGAAACCCACGCGAACACGGGGAGAACATGCAAACTCCACACAGAAAGGCACCCGGGGCTCGAACCCAGGACCTTCTCGCTGTGAGGCAACAGCGCTAACCACTCAGCCACCGTGCCGCCCTTTATTTGTGGGTTGTGAAACGAATTATGAGTTCCCATTATTTCTAATGGGGAAACCTGCTATGATATACGAGTGCTTTGGATTACAAGCATGTCTCCAGAATGAATTATGGTTGCAATGCAAGGTTCCACTGTATTTTCTTAATTTTAAATACATTACTGAGATCAGAAATCCTCAAATATATTTACTTGTAAAGCATCTTAAGAGCAGATTAGTTAGTTGTTAATAACCTTAGTTCATTTATCCTTCCAATCAACCACCAATAAAGATAACAAATTAAAACTCTATTGTTTACTTTAGGAAAATGAAAAATGTAGTCTTTATCCACACTTCTTTAGTTTATGAGGTACTTGGTTTAATTAATGATGTCCCACCACGTTATTGGAGAGTAAACTAAGAGCTCAGCTACTACTAGCAGGGAAAAAACCCAAACACAATTAATGACTGTTACAGTTTACACATTAACATAGAATTTAATTATATATGCATATAAATGGCTGATTGCATCATTGCTGATTATTTTTTCTTTTATAATAATCATCAGACTCTTATTTTATATTTATTTTATACACTATATGTGGACACACTCACTGAGCATGACTGTAGAGTCATTAAAATAAGTTCAAGGTGGTGATATGCCATTTTTTTGGGAAATCCAAAGGATCATGACCTTTGTCTGAACTCGTAAGAGACGATAAAGCTTCTCTTTGCCACATTTGTCTATACTCTCTGCGGTGCTGCTCTCGAATACTCCACCCTCTCCACCCTTAATGACCACAGCTGCTAACCCTAACCATCTGCTGAATTTATCCCCCATTTCTAGAGAATTATCAGTATTCAAATGGGCCTGGTTTCAAAACACACTTTCACGAAAGCACCCCACATTTCCCCGGTGCACCATTTCATCCCTGTTAGGACCAATCTCACCCAGGGTTAACTTTGACAAGAATTTTACATATATTTTTAGTCTTAAATCGCTCACTTTAAAAATAAAAATTGCAGTTACATTTTGGTCTTTTTGCTTTGGTATGTTTTTTTTAAATCAAGATTTAGTCAGCGAGACTCCGTTTCAATTTTAGTCAATGTTTCAGTCAACTTTTGTTTCACAATGGATTTCGCTGAACTACGTTTCTCTTGAAACTTCCTTTAAGAAGCCATTTTAAGACACTTACGGTGTTCAGTATAGGTCTGCTTTTTCTTTTAATTTAGTCATTTGTTCAACATGAACATAAATGCTTAGCCCTGATATTACTGCAGTTAAAAGTTACCCCTCTGCAATGGTGTGTTTTTCTTGTATAGGTTACCCCTCTGGCTAATATTGTAATGGTACATTCTATTTAGCATTCATGGATATGGAAAAAAATAAGGATTAGGAGTAACAGTTTTCTGATCAAATTACTAAGAAACTGATTGTAATCTGGAACTGTCCTTATTGGATTAGTAAAGATTTTTTTTTTTTTGTTGCTTGAATGTTTGTTCTCTGAGTAATTTTTCACAGCACACTTGACACAAGTAAAAGTGAATGCCGAGGTAGCTTGTCTGCCCGAACGGACCAGCTACTTCATCCAGTCTTTACACGTCAGGACATAATGAACTGTGACTTGGCTGCAACGTTCGTTGTCATATGTTTTTCATTTACGTTGTTGCTGTTGTTACAATTTAGTCATGAAATAAAAGGTTGTCAACAAATACGTATCAAAATTTCCGTTGACAAAATGAACCCTGCTCTCACTATTGTTGTAGTATTGAGAGATGCGTACGTGTTGAAATGTGTACGTGTTCTGCATTATAAAGCATAACTCGTGTGCTAACATTAGAGTGACAACACTGTACGCTAGGTCTGCTCCAGAACAAATATAGTGTGTGTGTGTGTGTGTAGAGTGTAAATTGCACTTGAACTGAGGATACACACCTGCCATCTTTTCATAATCTGGCGTCTGGGAGCCTGAACTGCTACTGTCCAGCATGTCCTGCCTTCTCTGACGCACTACTCCATCGAGATCGGAAAAATCAGCTGAGTAGTCCTGCACGTGCACAAAAACACGCACACACAAATCGTTTATGCACATGCCATGAAGGCAGACATATATTTACGCAGTACAAACCACATAAATCTATCTAAATCTAACCTGTATCTAACAGCTCACTTTACACGGTGACATCATGGAGACTTTACACTATGGGGGATGTTCGTGGAATATCATGACAAACCTACTTGAGGCATGGAAATGAAGGAAACCACTGGCAAATCAACACTAACCAGAGGAAGCGACGAAGGGCAGCCCCCTCTGAAGCTGTTCTCTGCTGACGATGTGATCGGGGTACTGCCTGCATTCTCTGCCTAATATGGAGAAGAAAAATCCGTGTCGCATTTCACGCTGTTGCATCCAACACATGAAATGTCATAACATGGCTTTGCTGTGTTACAAAGAAACGAGCACTTACATGCAAATGAAGGCAGACTGATAGCAGGTACTTGTATGTCGTGTCCCGGGACAGAAACGACACAAATAGATGCTAAATAAAATACATTAAAAAAAAAAAAAAAACAGCAACCCGTGAGGACATTTTGTCAAAGATGATTCCCAGGGCATGTTGTTTAACATGGTTCCAGATTCCAAATGATCCACTTACCTTTTCGGTTGTAGTTGTGATAACAAGTGCATTTGGCACCAAAAGGGCAGTTTTTGTCTTCTTTATAAGGGTGATTGAGAGAACTGGTATGGCAATCTGCGGCAATGAAAAAACAAGCCCCATTGTTATGTTAATGATCCTTCCTTTTGGTCTTAACTAAATTACCCGGGAAGCCCGGCACGTCTGTAGCAACTTGTGACTTCATACCTTGGTGTCTCTGCCAAACACTTTGGAATGGAAACAAATCCAGTTATCAGAGACAAAAAGCCTTCCTTGATAAAGAATGTCCTTCTGCAGAGCACAAGTATAACCTAAGGACAGACATGGGCTTTAGATAAGATAGAACAAAGTAAAGAAATTCCTTTCAGCACACAGTACTGATAAGTTTGTAATGATGTAAAATACTCAGAGAGAGAGATAAGGAAAGAGTCAAAGTAATCTAATGAAGCTTGTTTGAACACAATATTGACTTACTTTGTTTGAGGATCTCATCATTGCTTATTTCTTTAAAGAGTTTATGATACTGTCCGTTTGCTTTGGAGAACTAGGGGGAAAAGTTCACACACACAAAGTATATAAGGAATTAAACATGACTGAGGAGTGTAATGTTATGGAATGAGCGTTACAAAGCACCGACACCTTGAAGAAACCTTTACCATATCAGCAAGTACGGTTGATCCTCTCCTCTACGGACACCGCATTAACGGATATTGGATGCAACGGACAAAATCCGCTGGTCTGAATACATAATCCATTAGCCAGAGTGTCCGGAACAAAAGTTTAAAAATCCCGGGCGTTGCGAACGGAGTCCAGTAGTTCAGCAATTGTCCGCTAGGCGGCCATGGCGTGCGTGCTACTAGTTGCTTACAAGCGTCGGTTGAGCTGTGGTCGTTGTGAAGCTATACTGTTTTTTCTGCGATTATTTGGTGTTTTTCACCTCAATGTTTTCTCAATGTACTTACCTATTTATGTTGGTCGTTATGCTGCTTGTCATGTGTACAGTACTTGGGTAGCACTTTTATGGACCTTAGTGGTGTTTTTCCTTGTATTTCCATTATTTTAACCCCCCACACTAAAACACGTAGCATCATCGGACTGTTCAAGTCCCAGACAACTTCTCCCCCCAATTAGTCCATTAATGAGAGGTTCAACCGTATATGGATTTCTCTGTTAAAAAACAACTTAAAAAAACCCCCACATCTGTTTATTATTAATCTTAGATTATGAACAGCATGCAATATTTGAGACCCTGTGAACTGGTTGTTGTTACTGTAGAAATGATCACATTTTAAAACAAGCACATTAATACAAAGTTCTTATTTGTTTCACGGGCCATTAAAAAAAAAATCTTAGAATGAAAGCAGTCGGCTCACCCTTCCCAGAATCCACTGCTTTGTTTTTGTTTTGAAAGGACATGACGGCTTCCTGCTAGCTCTCTGTGCCGCAAAACCTGCCCAAATCCATTGTTAGTAATCCATTCAAAACCCCTCTCGAACTTTGTCTTCATCTATTTGTCACATGTGGAAGCTTTCAACAAAATCGGCCTTGTATTTTCTTTCCTTCATGGCCACCCACGAGATAGCCGAGGTGGGTTCTGGCCCGTTACATACGAATAACCATACGAAAACGGGAATGGATCAGTCGAGAGAATTTAAAACATAGACCCTTTGACAAAATATCTTCAGTTTCACATTACAAATTAAGATCCATGGCCTAGGTGGTCACTGGATTGATGCTTTTGGAATCAATGGCGCTGAAGACGCAGAGGATTGTGGGAAGGATGAGTCAACTCCTTTAACCAACACCTTCTGACCCCAACCACAAGCCAGATAAAACATTTATTTTTCTAACACAAAGAGTACCATTTTGTCTCAGAAAGCATAAATCGCTTTCTGAGTCCGGAGTGTGTGCTTCAGTACGCACCTGGCTGTACTGTGTTTTCTTCCTCTCCAATTTTGACTCGGAATCTGTTGGACTGAGCGTGAGCAAGGGTTTATCGGCCAGCTTAATCCTTCAAAGGAAATAAAAACACAGAACAAGGCATTAGAAAACTGTAAGCAAAGTTTTATACGATCAGCAAAACTTGAAGTTCTGACTCTACTGTACATTTAAAACCCCAGATGGGACCAACTGCACCTGGAAACAAAAACGACTATGCAATATGCATGCCTACTGGGTTTTAGTGCCGTGCCACATTTAGAGACAGTCACATGATGGTAGTGGCACCGTACCAACAATTCGGCACCAGGGATTTTAGGCATGTTTATTTTAAGAAAAATCTATTCCAGATAAAATGTTCAGGAGAACGCTATAAAATGTTGCGCAACACAGGCTGATGATTAGACAACTTGTTGGACAACTTCGAAATAATTAGGATTAAAGTCCAGGGTTGTGTTAACGGTCACACCTGTTCGTTTTAATTTCTTTCAAATGAATCTTGCCCTTTAAGTTACTTGGGTGTTGTCCAAGGTTGTTTTCTCAACTGATGTTTGCTTACTTTTCTTTTCCTGTCAGCATGTTTGGCCTAGGAACGTTTGCTAGCATGAACCTGTCGATTGTACTCGTCCGG
>JAQMCW010000009.1:13057054-13067360 GCA_030068335.1 Chrysichthys cranchii
TATATATACACACACACACACACACACACACACACACACACACACACACACACACACACACACACACACACACAAAATGGGATTCCAAATTTCTGGGGCATTTCTGAGAAACTAATCACAGCCGTTCCCTTTCTCCTTCCATTTATCTTCCTTAATTTCTTCGCTTGTCTTCTATATGTAACTTATTCCAGATGAGCGCTGCCTCGTTCTCACTTGATTTCCAGATTTCCAGGCCCTGGGGATTGGTTTTAAACTGGAAGCTTTAGAGAGTTCTTTGGTTTTTTTGTTATTTTTTTAGTATTTTTTTTCTTTTCTTAGAAAGTCCTCACGAGCCGGACAGAGAAATAAGAAATAGGCTGCGAGTCCTAGGAGGATTTCAAAAGCCTAGTTCAGACCAGTAGGTCCTCGGTTGTCATGTGAAATACGGCTGCTTCGCTTCTCCAAAGAATAAATCTCCATGTTTGGTGTCCTTACATAGCTCGGAGGTTTTGGTTTCCCTGTTTCCCATCAGTACGTTGTTTTTTGTTTTTTTTAAATATTTTCATCCAAAAGAATATTCAACTTTCACGAGTACGTTAAATCTCTGACAGGAGCGACTTTACGTTTGACAAACAACATTGCGGTTGTTTGATGAAGTTCTACCACTTTAGCTCAACAGCTGTAATTATTCTTGTGGATCCTGTGGAGCATGTTAATAGATCAAATGGAGTCGGGAGGCCAGGAAAGAATGCAGGCTTTTTTTTTCTTTTTTCTTTTTTTTTTTTAAATAAAACTCTTTGAAGACAAATTGTAACATGAAGAGTGAGTGTAATTCCTATTTATTTTCTACCTCTTCTGGTTTTTTCTATTGCAAGCAAGCTCCCCTGCTGCAAGCTTTTCCACAGGCTGATTGAATCAGACACCTTCATTTGTGCAGAGTATGAGGTCAAAAGGCTGGAGCAACCTGAGAGAGAAGGAAAAAAAGGGTGATGCAAGATTTTTTTTTTTTTTTTTTTTTTTTACTGTGGGTTCATGCGTTAATACTGGTATATTTGTAAGGCTAATCCATGTCGATTACAAGAAAAAAAACCCCCAACAAAGTATATTCCCTTATGAATGACGTGTGGACTGAACTGATGAAACGTGACACCATATACAGATGTTAAAAGAAAAGAAGATGAATATCTTCTCAATTGTGCAAGCATGTGTGGACATTAACTAAATTACTTATAACTGAAACTGATTTATCATGGCACATGAACTGACAGAGCAATTTTATATTTTCTTGTTTAATGAGCTGCAGTTTCACCAAGGGCAAAAGCAAACACAATGCAGTCTCTCTCTCTCTCTCTCTCTCTCTCTCTCTCTCTCTCTCTCTCTCTCTCTCGGTTCTATTCTGTTATTTTACCGCAGTGTGCTCAGACCCCACCTTCCTGCTGTTCAAACCACAGCAGTGCCACACACACAGGGCCTGCCATAAATCAATGGACAGGATCGTGTCTGCCAGTCAGACTAAACAAGAGCATTTGTGCTGCTTCGCACTCAGCCATTAATCATCTTGACAGTTTGAAAAACACATTTCCCCTTTAATGACTGTATTTGGAGAATCACGTCTGCTTCCTCTCTTTGCATTGCTCCTGCCCTCTTTTTTTCCCCTGAAAGGAGCTCTTTTCTTACCAAAAGGCTACAGAGAAAGGGGGAGAGAAAGTGAGTGTGAGTGTGAGTGTGAGTGTGTGTGTGTGTGTGTGTGTGTGTGTGTGTGTGTGTGAGAGAGAGAGAGAGAGGCAGGCCATTCAGTGTTCTAATAACAGTTGACAGCAAAGTAAATGTTGATATATGCAACCCTTTGATTACTCAATATTTAAAAATATATAAGAAGCTACTATAATGATCATTTTATTACCTAAGGCTTCTCATATTATTACACCAGCAACAATTCACATCTTATATCAAAAAGATTATTTCATCGTGATTATTTCCTTATTTCACACACACATCCACACAGGTTTTCAGCTGGTACATTGCTCACTGTCGGGTCAGTAATGCACTCACTCATCAGTCGTGCAACATGCAGTGAAATCACTGCCCGTGCTTCCTCCAAAAAAACAACAAGCGTACGTGCTGCAGACAATTTGATTGAAGACCAATCTCCAAACCAGAGGGAGCGGCTCTGATTCGGGTCAGCACAAGCATCTGGGCTCAGTTATGTCCATGAAAAGGGGCCGAATATACCGTGAGGAATGTTCAAACGAGACTGTGAGACGAATCAAGGCCCAGTCGGTTAGCCGTGATGCTGCCAAAGCACGTTTCTTCACAAAAGTCTTGTGCGTGACGCATACAAGCTGACAAGTCAGCGGCATTCCCTCCGAGTGTAGGCAGATCTAAACCAGCTGGGGCCGTGCGTATTAGTGGTTGGCCATAATTGCCATTGCCCTTTCGTAGGCCGTCGAGGCCAAGCCTGTATGTTTTGTTGCGTGTCAGAAGACGGCCAGCGGGAGAACTGTGGAAGGAGCTGGCTTTTTTACGCAAACATGTACAAGGCAAGTTAATTTACTGTGGCATTAAGGCAGTTCACTGCAAAAATACAGTTAAAGACTTAAGAGGGTCACAAAGGATTTGGTTGAACAGAGTTTTAATGAGGGCATGGGGTAAATGGCATAATCCACACACAGACCTTGATCTGCTCTTCCGCAAAGCTGTGCTACCACCAGGCTTTCCGATATTGTGAAATATTGGTTTGATTCGTCCAGAGGGAGGAAGTAGGATCAAATAAGGGATGGAGGCTGTGTCCAGATCTGATAAGTTTTGTGTCTGGATTTCAGTCGAGCCCAAGAAATGCCGAACACTTGCAGGCCAATGAAACAGTGACTTTAAAGCCAGTCATCATTCATCACTGGTCCTCGTCAGTCTTCTAAACTCAGACCCCAATATCATTTCCCATGTTTCCCCTCATCATGGGAGAAGTGCCTCATAACCAATAAGTGTACAAGAACCTCTTGATGCGGTGTATTTATGAGTTTAGCCCATCTCTCTGTGTACGAATGTGTGTCCATCCAGGGCTTTTACCAGTAACTAATAACACTGTAAGGCTCCACAGAGACACAGCAGTCCATCTTGTGTCTCTGCCTTGGGCCCGCAGTGATATATCTCCTCGGTATGAGCAGCAGGGATGACAGAAATAGAGTGTGGGTGTTGATTCCTGCCATTGCTGGGAGCTGGGGAGGAGAGGGAGATGGACAGAGTGATTGATGAGAAGCGAAGGAGGAAGAAAGGGAAGATGGATCAGATGACAACGTGATGGACGAGCTACAGCAAAATGGAAAACGGCGCCACCATTCATCTTTCCCTCGAGAGCAGACCTCTGCTCTGGAAATTTCATCTACCACACCTTTTATTCATTTAGGACAGACAGTCATCAATGGGCATGTCATGTTAGCTTAGATTTGCTCTGCGAGTTCACTATTGCCTAAAGGAAAGCCTGGAATGAATGACACGCACCCGAGCCACTGGGGGTTATTGGAATACGAAATCTAACAGCTAAAATGATAATAATATGTGTGGTAGTGTACTTGTCTGGGCCTGTTTTTTTTTTTTTTTTTTTTGTGTAGAAGTCTCTGTGGTATGTCAGTTCCCTTGACAGGCAGATCACTTGCTGGGAGGGGAAGTAAGGTGACCTGCTTGCCTGACAAATATGTCCACTTATGTCCAGCCAAGTGGATCTGCTCCTTCACTCAGCATCACAAATAGAGATTCACAGAATGTCTAGGAAAAGTGAGCTTAGGTGACATCTCAGGTTACCTGGCTGGAACCGATGGAGACCCGACGCCATTTCTCTTTAAGCCTGGATCAGTCTTGGAAGCTTCACAGCCGATTGCATTAAGTAAGCAGCACCTTCCAGAGTGGTCCCAGATCAGTCTGGATAAGAATGAAACCAGATTCTGAACTTCGAGGGGCCCAAGCACTGTAACCTTGCAAGCATGCTGCTAGTATGTGTGAGTGATGATATACAGATACTGACCTGACAGGCCCTGTTGTGGTTCTTTACAAGGCTATGCAATGATCTTATTGCCAGTCAAACTGCGTCAGCCACGGCAATGGGATAATGTTGTCCAAACCCGACATTCCAGGATCATCTGAGTGTTTTTATGCCTTTCCTTTTCTTACCGTTGGTGACCTGGGACCTGGGACAAGTCAAACCAATACGATTCGCTAGTCGGATCTCATTTGAGCGTAAGGAATCCCGAAGACTTGCAGAGTGATGGACGAGTCATTCCAAGCCATCATTAATCACTAGCCCTCATCTGTCATCTGCCCAGAGGAGGCTTGAGACACCACCATCATTTACTTTACTTTACCCTCACCATCATCTACCACTACTGGCTGCACAGCAGGCCTGACCCACGATGGCAGTTAAAAGCCCAGATTATTTTCTGGATGATGAAAAAGGACCTAGAACACACAAACATGCCTGGGCAGAAACATCTCCGGTTCCTCTTTGGAACCTGAAAGGCCAGGCAGCTTTCCTTAGGGAATGTAGGCGGCTTACACCACAAAGTTAATCTGTTAATTACAAAATTGTGATTCATAGTAGCGAAAATGACTCGGTGTAATTAAATTTAATTGAAATGTCCACAGCATGGCACTCCTGAAGGATTAATTACTACACACACGGAAGAATGGGGAACGAAAAATAACATGTAAAAGCAGAGACTGTAATAGCACACTGGGAACAATAACCTTTAAGGCAAATGTTTGCATAAGTACAACTCAGCTGCAGGTACGTCAGCTGACATCTGCCGTCACACTAACTGACATGAAAGCCTTTGTACT
Source organism: Chrysichthys cranchii (assembly GCA_030068335.1). Taxonomy (NCBI): domain Eukaryota; kingdom Metazoa; phylum Chordata; class Actinopteri; order Siluriformes; family Claroteidae; genus Chrysichthys; species Chrysichthys cranchii. Next base: position 13,061,864 of record JAQMCW010000009.1, read on the forward strand.
GGACAAAAAAAAGACAACAACGGTGGGACAGTGGTATTCTCAGGCACAATTACACACCTGAAAGTTGTTTAACAGCAACTCACTTAAAATATGCTGATGACAGAGAGGCATTACAGTGAGGCAGAAGTCAGTTGCATGGCCTGCAATACGACTGGGTTCTATATTTATATCTTTATAGCCAAACACAAAAGCATAGGGTGTAGCAGACAAGTGAAATGTTAAATACAGACCTGTACCTATTATGTACAAGGAGCCTGAGATTGACAAGTGGCAGTTGGCTTGAGTAGGTTAAATCTTGCAAACAGACAGCTATAAAAATGGCCTGTGATGAAATCTGTGTTTAATCAGTCCTTAAAAAGTTGTATTAAAACCCGAATTAGCAGATTATGTTGCCAATTCAACACTAGTTTTAACTGCACCACTCAGTCAGTGTGTCATGACATGAGACAGGACTAGATAACTAGATAAGTGCAAAGGAAAAACCATTCGGGTAAGCTGATAGATATCGCACTTCCTGATATGGTCTCCAGGGACCTGCCTTATGAAGACAGGCTTGGACCAATCTAACATGTTGCTGATAAGATTTCACTTTGGTTCCTGCTAATGCTCAGATGAAAAAGTTTGTTCTTCTATACTATAGTCCTAGACATGCGCATTTTTTTTTTTTTTTTTGGTGAAAATACACAAATTATGTGCAAGTCCTAAATAGCAAATATGTAGCACGGAACATTAGTCATAGATAACAATTATCATGACATGGAAGGAAGGATAAAGAAATACAAAAGCATGGAGTTTAAATATAACCATTTCATTTATTTAACAAAATTATAACTCCAAAGTTGGACAGCTCTGCCATCGCTATTTTTTTTTCCTGTTTTCTTTCTTTCTTCTTCTTTTTTTTTTTTTCCATTGAAGCGGCACCTTAACCAGCCTAGTAATTTCAAGACTTTACAAAAAATATTACAGCTCTTTAAGTCATTTATTTGTAAGCTGTTAAAAATAAAAAATAAGCATTTAGAAAGGCTAGAAGGACTTTGACATGCACATTCATACCGCACAGGCACAATAAACAGACAGGACAGAGTCAGACAGGACAGATTAATGAAAAGGAAAGAAACATCCGAAGCTTAAGATCTGCAGCATTGTGTGTACAAATAATGGGCAGAGAAGAACAGTTAAATTAAGAGTGAAATGAATAGATGAACTCGGTACGTGTGAAAGTAAACTGTTTGGGATTATAACCTGGAAAAAGCCAAGCGCTTGTTAAAAAATAAATACAATTCTGTTCGAAAACTGCACTGATGCTTCAGTCTCTCACAGTCTCAAGCTTGCATGCACGCTGGAACGCCCATCATTTCAGCCGTTAGAGAGTTCGTGGATTCCTTTTATGTCCACCATTTCTGTGCCGTTCACGTCGCTTTTCCCGTTATTGGGAAACTGAAGACAGGGCCAGATCCCAAGTGGGATGTCTCAGCAGTCATCATGCAAGTGCGCTGCTTGTTCTGTTGTTGTGGCTCTAGAATTCTGAAGCAATGGAGTCCATTTCACTGGTAACCAAGGGCTGAGGCAGATCCCAGTCTCTGGCTGTAGAGGGCGTAGTGGGAGTAATAGGGTGCGGAGGTTGGTAAAGAGTGCATGGGCAGTGTTGGTGCTGTAGGCAGTGGCATTTTACTGTAGGGATGGTATCGAGCCAAGCCCAAACTCGGAGGTGCCCTCAATGAGAAGGACGCAGGAAGAGAAGCTGGACTGCTCTGGGGGGGCAAATGGAGGTGACATGAGGAGGAGGAGGATGGGTATGAGGACAGGAGCTTTCCATCCACGCCTGGCAGCGAGGTGTGTGTGCGCAGGTGGGCTAATAGCTCATCGGAGGTGGCAAAGCGTTTATCACACGGACCGCTGGCTGAGACCCAGTTGCATGCATGTGGTAGAGGCTCATTGGGCAGCATGAAGCCGTACGTGTACAATGGATGAGAGAGTGACGGTGTGATGCTGGAAGACAATGAGCTCTGGTGGAGCGAGTGCAATTGAGGATGAGGGGGGTAAACCAAGGGGAAGCCAGATTTTAGTGAAGAGGAGGGGTCGTGAACACATGTGCCACAGTTGCCACCCAGGTGTGGGGCACCCGGGTAGCTTAAACAGTACGGGTCCCGACACAAACCCTGCATAAAGGAAGGTGGAGATGCTCCAGTCAGTGGGCTCGAGCTGGGGTGTTTGCCTGTGACCCCTACGCCAGCTCCTCCGAGGCTGGACTTGGTAGGGTCTAAACCAGGAACAAACTGACCGGGATAACCAGCGTAAGTGCCTACTATAGAACCGTGGTAGCCCATGCTGGATGATGGGAGTGGGAAGACAGGGTGACTGGATTTAAAGGGAGAAATAGAAACAGGCCCGAGTCCTCCAGCTTGAGATGGTTGTGGGTCCGATTTGCCCTCGTTGCTGGGGCTGCTTTCAGAACTTGAGCTACTGGAGTTGGCACTCGCTCTGGCATGGCTCGAGTTGGCCAGCTGGGGACTGTCCAGACTCGCCTTACTCGACTCTGCTTCCTTCTTCAGGTTGCTGCTGCTGTCGGAGAGAACCGCTTCTGTGTTTTTTGCCTCCCCGTTCGCAGTCTGTGAATGTCCAGTGGAACGCATGGTGCCAGGTGAAAGAGCGTGTCTGTGTGCTTGAGTCTGTGAAGGTGAGCCCACTCTGGAACTTGGAGAAACAGTACGTGCATGGTGGGACTGACAGCTTGGTGTGCTTCTGCCACCACTGCCTCCACTCCCAGGAAGACAAAAGCCAGGCTTGTTACTGCTGCTGATACTCCCATCCCTCTGGCTGTCCGGGCCTGTTTTGGAGTAAGGCTTGAAACTGGACTTGTCATCCGACGAAGGCCGCTGCTCTGCAAGTTTCAGGGACGAAGAGGAAGTACGAGACGACCCTTCTTTCTCGCCCAGTCCACTAGACGTAATGGAGGCCAGTTTGGAAGAGGACGGAGGATCCGGTTTACCTATTTGAGAACATGTCTGAGCCAAGAGGGCCAGTGGACTCTTCTTAGCATCCAACTGTAAGGGAAATAGTATATTTCAGTAAAAGACAATAGTTAATTATTTTTATTTTAATTTATATAATTATTTTTGTATTTTAATGCACAGTACAGTGGTCACACAGATGCCAAAAGATATACCCCAACATGCATTTACTTAAAGTAATATCACGAGTAATGATGTCTGTGTCCTTTTAAGCATTATAATTTTAAGATTCATTCCCTATAAGTGCCCCAAACTGAAAAATAAAGCAAAATATAATAAATTAGGACTTGACAGCCCGGCACTGTTTATTCTAATTGCACGAAAGACGTATTGTGTCATTTTTATGTTCAGCTAAAAAAAATGAAACCCCCACATTTAATAGTGACCACCATTAAAAACGATCTCCTCATCTGTATCCATAACTGTCTACATGTATACATACAGGAAGACCGCGCACAAGAGAGAACCATATATCTTACGAACAAAAAAAAAAAAAATTCCAAACCTCTTGACTGCCTGTCAAATATAAACATAAACAAAAAAGTTGATGCCTAAAAATCTACTTGATACTTTTTATTATTGGACTAGTTACATTCATATGTATTACACTGTATGTTTACAATTCATGTTCATATGTATTTACATGATTATCCAATTATATTAATACAAAAATGTCATCCAGTGAATGACCGGGTCTAATGCCAGAGCTCTACGGAATACAGAGTAGATCATTTTATTTTTTTCCACTATGTTTTAACTCCTGCGTCGGAGGAAACCGCAATGATGTGTTAAAGCGGTTTAATAATAAGGCATAATAAAGGAATATAAATGTACTTTACTTATGAATTATAAAAACATCTCCGGTCAGTAAAAGCCTTGGCTGCATAGTGTATACTGAAATGACCGATGTAGTACAGTGTACTGTAGTGTTATGTAGCTACAGTGTGTCATAAAATAAATAATGCAGTAATTAGGCTACTATAGATTAGGCCTATGATAAAGTCAATAATGAACCCCATATCAGTTGAGGGCAGAATAAAGTGGATAACGTGGTGTCTAGGCTACTATAGTGGGTGACTGGGGTGAGAAGGGAGTGGTGTGCTGTGGTGTGGTGTGGAACCTACCTCGATGCTGACGGGGGCAGATGTGAGGGGCTGCAGGTACTCCGGGTGGAGCAAGTGGCCCGAGTGCGCGGTCAGCATCTTGACCAGTTTAATGGGGAGACGCTTGGCCTGACGCACAGGATCCGAGGGCTTTAACAAAGCGGTGGACGTGGCCTTAATTCCAGCGAGCTTTCTGAAAGTGAAGTTAGCGTGCTGCCTGTGGGAGCTCGGGCTGTGCAAGGCGGAGACTGGAGCTCCACTCAGAGTGTGGTGCATTGGGTGCGAGGCTGAGCCGAGGAGCTGCGCTGTGGGGACGATCACACGCGACACATCGTTATACTACACGACGAGCTCACCGGCTGGCTTTTACGCACATGGCGCGTCTGCGTCAAATAATCCACACCACCAGTGTGTCCAGAAACGGATTTGTTTGTCTTTTTTTGTTTGTTTTGTTTTTGTTTTGTTTTTTTTTAGAGCTGAGGGATGTTTACTCCAAAGCCGATCATAGATCCGGTCCGGGTGCGCACTGGGAAACCGCAGATCATCCACACCGGCGCACTCTGGTTGCTTTGGGTTTTCATCTAACAACAGCGGATGACTTGATGGTATTTCAAACTGCTAGCAGGGAAAGAGGAAAGCAAATCCACAATAAGTCAGAGACCAAGACGGAAAACCTGCAAGCAATAGCAGGCAGCTCCCCCCTCGACAGGACGATGCGCTCCGCGCTCCGGCGCTCAGCTCTCCAACGCGCTCCTGCTCCGTCTGCTGTAGTGCAACTCGGACAAACGCGAGGAGGGCCGAACAAGTCCGCGAGCCGCCGACCAATCAGCGCTTGGTGCATTCCTAATGACGTGGGAGGGGCTATCCGGGGCGGGGCTATCGCCCCTGACCCCACCCATCGATCCTTTGTCATATCCATGTTCATTATGGCACCAGAGTGACAGCAAGGCTCTTCAAATGTCATCGTAGATCAGCCTCTGCGCGCACATGGGCTTGATGAACGAGGTCTTACCTGCTTGAGGATGCACAGAGCAGCAATAATGGAGCAGCGCAGGAGAGACAGAGGGCGCAGGATTTTTTTTCTTAAAGAAGAAAAAATACCCACCACCCGTACACAAATCCCCAGCAAAGGGGATATCTCTCTGAGCCGACACTTAAATTGGGCTATAAATCTAAAAAACCAACAGTGGAGACTTGCGATTTGTTATATCCTAGATCTATAAGTTTGAACCAGGAGAACCCCTTTGGAAGAATAGCCGGCGCACTAACATCTCTGCCAAATGCTTTGGAAGCAATGTCCGTATATTTTCCATGGCTAAGCTTCTTTTGTTTCCACCAATCTTTTTAATCATGGTTTAATTATGGATGTCAATGCGTCACCAT
>JAQMCW010000009.1:13074482-13096441 GCA_030068335.1 Chrysichthys cranchii
TTTTTTTTTTTTTTTTTTTTTTTTTTTTTTTTTTTTTTGGAGCTCTACAGCGCTTGCGAAACAACATGAGAGCTGGTGATCTACGTCATAAGAAGCTCAGCCTAGAGGCATAAATCCCTGTTCATCCACTCTGTTGTCAGTGCACGGTGGTTGTTGACAGATGCATAGATATCCATCATCACAGATGGCTTGAAGGCACAGGGAAATAAAAGACCAACTGCCTTTGATTTAGAAACCCTCATTAATACCGAGCAGATCCATAAAACTCACTTGACCTTCACAATCCCTTAAAGCTCACTCAGTGCCTGTCATTTATCAATCCCACTAAATTAGCCACTGTAATGGAGAAGTCAATAGAGAATTAAGGGAATTTTAAATTGAATATAATGTCCTGTCCTTCCATGCATGGAAAAAGGAAAAGTGGAATTTATGTAATAGCTTACATAATCACTAAGAACAAGATGATTCTTTCTAATACACACATTTTTTTTTGCTGTATTGGCAACATAATCTAAATCTCGCTAAGACATTGGACTGCCGTGTATAGACTAAAACGCAAAATTGACTTTTTCCATTCAATAAAAGCCCCTGGACTGGAGAGCATGACCACCATTAGTGTATAATTCCTTTCCTATTTCTTTCATTTTAAGGGGCAACGCTAGCCCTTTTGATATATGAATGCAATTCTACAGATAATCATGTTATATTTTTCCACGACTGTATCACATGACAGGGTCTCATTTTATTTCATTATTATCTGGCCACATCATAATGTTGATCATTTCATCGTTCTACAATCCTCTTTCGGGAACAAATCCACTCAGTATTAGTTATACATGTGTGTAGCAGCCCCTCTGTCACCATTTGGAGTCTTGAACATGCTGTAGTGGAGAGTAGGGTGTCATCACAGTCTGTGTGTCATCACACTCTCCATCTGTTAGCACTAAGCACAATTTTAACCTCTGCATAGCGTGCCATATGGGTTCTGCCGACAGTTTGTCAAGCACACCTCTGCACAGAGACTAGGAAACCGGACCCGGAGATATCTGTCTTTGAGTCTTTTATAGCATGCAAAAAACCAAAAAAAACCCCAAAAAAACAAATCCTAAAACGTGCCCGAGTTACAGCTAATGCCTTTCAACAGGTGTTGTGTGAAGCCATGTTCCATCTCAGCAGCTTGATTTCAGGGTAGGGTTTATGCCCTCCCTATGGTGCTCCCTGACCTAAGATGGGATGGATACTGTGAGAGAACGAGAAAGATTACAACACTCAGGACCTGTCAGTTAGCACATGAGTGAGAAGGGCGGGTGCTGGCTGACGAGCTTTGAAGTAAAGACGGCTGCGGGCCTCCAATTAAAAGTCCACGATTGTGTAAGTAAATCAATTCTTATCAGGCCTGTCACATCAAACAAAATCATTATTATGAGGTTCCGCCTTCATAATTCATCTCAGACTTGACATCTGACAGCTACAGGTTGGCAAATTGCATAACAGAAAACTCGGGCTGGAGTTCCTCAAGTGTGGAATGGATGAAATGACTCAGAAATTGTTTCCCGCTGCACTCCATGGAAAAAAAATCAGACCATGTTTTGGACAGATGCATTCTTGGGGGAAAAAAAGGTTATTCAAGGTTTCTCTAGACAGTTAGGATTTCTTAGCTAAAAGGTTTCCACCTGGTATCCTTTCTGATAGGGATTTTCCCCCCTTTTTAGTCAGGGCCAATTCCCGCCCACCAGACAGCTCTCCCCTACCAACCACGGAGGACGAAATCTTTTCTATCTGCTGCTCAGGCAACGAAAGGGAGTGGCACAATACACTCAGAGGAAAGTGCTATCCACCCAGTTCCGAATGCATGAGCTCAGCGATGCCCATGATTGCTTAGTGTCACTTGTGACTGACAGGGGAGAGAAAGTATGCCACCACTCCCTGCTGAGAAGACAGGACAATTTTCCTCTCCTAGGCTCCCGGCCACAGATGGCTGTGGCAACCCTGAGATTCGCATGCGTGATATCTGGATGATAGAGATCGTATAAAAACTACTGAGTATTGAGGTTAGGGTTAGAAGTTGGGTTGGATTTACTTATTTCAGGATATGAAATGTTCTCCCCGTGTTCGCGTGGGTTTCCTCCGGGTACTCCGGTTTCCTCCCACAGTCCAAAGACATGCACAGTGGGGATTATTATTGTCTATATTGGATATAATTGGCTGCTCTAAATTGCCCGTAGGTGTGAATGGTTGTCTGTCTCTGCGTGTTGCCCTGCGGTGGATTGGCGATCCGCCCCAGGTGTGTCCCGCTTCTCGCCCGATGTCAGCTGGGATTGGCGCCAGCTTCCCTCCGCGACCCTGAACAGGATTAAGCGGCAGAAGACGAATATAGATTAGATTAGATTAGATAACAGCATGGCTCCATAATTGTAATCCTAGATTTAATGTGCTAGGTCTTGCACGTTATAACACTAAAATGTCAAATCATTGACAGGGATGTGTACTGTAGACACTTTACAATGTTCTAAGGCTAATAAATGCAATAAAATATGGTATATTAACAAAGAGGAATGGACAATCATTAATGCGGTGAAGCTATGGCAAAGATTGTAAACACTTTTATTAAACATTTATAGAGACAGAGTCTCCAGTGTGAGGGCTTTGTAGCAATCAGTTTTCTTCCAGGTGAAAAGGTCTTTGTACTTTCCAGTTTCTTGACAAACTGCATTTTTTTTTGTCTTTTTAACTTCAAAAGAGAGAAAAAAAGAGATAATGATGTGGGAGCAACTGTTTTAGTTGTTATAGTATACTTTATAAGAGGCGCGAACATGTGTTACAGATATTATAAATTGCAATCTTTGGCAAATTACTTTGGTACAAGAAAAAGAAAACTTTTTAGTACATTTTTCGAAAAAATCATCACTGGGTAGCAACCGCCCTGCTGTTGACTATTTTCCTGTATAAACATGCCCTGTCATGCTTTATTCCTTACCTACAAGTTCGATTGCTTAAAAGCAAACAAAATGCAGTCACGTCACCTTTGTTTTAGTTGAATTTTTACAAAATTCACATAAAATCACAAGATTAGGTAAGATAAGATTACTCTTATACTAATTCTATCGCATCACTTAAACATATAAAAACCGGGAAATGGTACTTTAGTACTAATGGTGCTTCTTGGGATCGAAGCAAACATTTTTGTCTTGTTCCACCTGAGAGTTTTTCCTCAAGTTTTAGCCTTATATAGCGTTAATCTTAAAGAACCCCAACGATATCATCCCGACTGTTAAATATACACACTCGTTATTAATTGGTATTACAGACATATTTCACACGCATTAAATCATTTTCAAACCTGACAGGAGAGTCTACTGAAAAATAAATAGTACACCACTGTCATTTTTGTAAATGTTGTACCATGAAAAGGCAAAGATTATTTGTAACCTTCTCTTGAAGTTCCCCTTTAGTCGCCTCCCTCATTTATAAGGACACATCGTGGTACTTGAGAAGTGAGATTGAACTGTCTGAGCCCTAATTAATTTCCTCACGATGAATATATGAATACGAACCAGCACCATATTTTAGAAAACGCCTTCGACGCCGCTTCCCAGAATGTGATTATGCTTGGCCCAGAAAGGCGGCAGAAGTCGTTTTTCACCTGAACAAGCATTACTTTGTCATGTTGAGCATTATTCAAAGTCACCGAGCTGCTCTAGCACCTATGAAATATTTCCTCTATTGACCTCAGCTTCTGCTGAACTAGGACAATCATTCCCCCAATGAATGTGTCCCACCCTGTAAAGGACCTGGCATCTCATCCAACCTTAGTGAAATGCTAAATTACTCCCTCACATTCGCGCGCTTGGTTTTAATTATGCAATTCCTGGATTTTCTCCATTTCCCCCCCTCACTTTCTGCCTAGCTGTGCTATATGTAGCTGCAAAGCTAGGACTATGTAAAGTTTAAATTAAAAAAAAAAAAAAATCTTCATGCAATAAAGGATCTGCTGGTATGTTTATAGACTTAGCTGTGGCCTACATTTGGATAAAGTTATATAAGCCAGGCGATGGATGAACCCAGGCTTTCCTGAGTTATTTTCTTTCGGAAGGTTATAACGGCGAGCTGTCATTAATAATTCTGACATGCTGAGCTACGGGTCGGGAGAGCGAGGCTGGAAAAAAAAGCGAAGGGCCAGGAGTAGGAGCCATTTTGGTTATTGTCTGGCTTGACGAATGGCTCTCAGAACAAGGCAGAGCATACATCATATCACCTTTAATGGCTCCACATCTCAACGGCCATAAGTCACCTGGCTTAAACAGAGAAAGGGGAGTGAAATATGGTGTTGTATATTCCACCACAAGACACATTTATGAGTCCTCCCTGCTGTATAAATGCAGTGATTGCACTTTCAAAGTAGCATGTCAGCCCACGCCGCTGAGTACAACCAGCTGCCCCGGCACAGAGACGGGCGGATGCAGCGAGAGAGACAAATTATAGTGCTGGCCGTGTCCAGCGTCTATTCAAAAACTCTCTCTTGCGGCCGTAAATTTATAGTGTTTGTGCTTACTGCTATTAAAACCAAAACCGTGGTTGGGTGACGGCCATCCGTTTCAGGCCGGCAGCTGGAGGGAATTCCTCACTGACAGCTCGGCCCAGAGGCAGAGGCTTGGAGAGAAAACAGCCGAGCCTGACGGTCCACGTCCACACACAAACGCGTATATGCACACAAACATGCACGGACGAAGAAGTCGTCTGGATATGTGAGTGCGGTGTTTGTTTTAGAACAGCACAAGGCCTAAAAGAAAACTTTAATGGCAGTCATTTGTCATGGCTGTCACTTTGATCACTCACATCCCTCAAAGTTGATGAATGAGGCACTGCTGCAGTAACAGATGGAGACATAGTTAGGCTAAAGTTGTGTTTGCCTGAGCAAATTTGTTTGCTGATTAAAGAATGCTTTTCTTTGGCTGTCACGCCGGTGTACCGAGTGTACTGAAATGCATAGAATTACAGATATGATCGTACTCAGGATACGCACACATGCATATACGAACAGAACATTTCGCCGCACACCTGTGTTCCTCATCTGTCTTCCTGTTACAGTTCAGATAAAATCTGCACTTTATCACTCTTAAGCATCAGCTATACAACCAGCATGCTTTTATCCAGCTCGAATTTTTCTGTCGCGATTTTTCGGCCGAATTTGTGTAGCTTGACTGTTAAAAAGCACATGGTTACTTTTCATGCCTCCCCTGCATTTACTCATTTGCACCCTCCTCCTCCTCCTCCTCCTCTTTCTCTCTCATTCTCTCTGGTTCTCTCTGCCTCTGGGTGTCTGTAGATATTAAAATTAAAATCTATTCTGGAATCCTGCCACCAGCACATCATTTATTTTAGCCAGGGCCAAGAAGATTTATTGTTGTGTACATCTTCAAGCCTTTTAGGAGATCAAAGTTGCCAGGCATAAATCACAGTGCCTTGCAAATCCAAACAAATTCTCCATTTCTTTCTGCCAGGCCGTCCTCCCCTTTCCCTCCCCTGAGACCCAGGAAAGATTCTTCCTCTTGTACACATCGTTCATTCGTTTCTACATGCTAACTTAGTCATAATTAGTTATCCTGAACGATTTACACTCGCTTTATGAGGACATCACAAGACCTCATCAGGTTACACTCCTGTCAGCCAGGGACAGGAATCCGAGGCTAATTTAGGCACAGGTTCAACAAAACAGGACAGCTGAAGATTGGAAAAACATTGCCTGGAAAAACTGAGCCCACGCCTACTGTTTTCTGCTATTTTAGCTCATCCGGCTCAAGTTTCAAAGTGCATTCTGAGATGCTTTTCTGCTCACCATGGTGGTAAAGAGCTGTTGTTTGACTCACGCTAGCCATTTTGGCAAACATGTCCGTACAGAAGCCTTAATTGTTCTTTTTGTCACTGAGAAAAACAGATGTTGTTTTTTAAATAAAGGGTTTGATTCCGAGAACGTAACCTGAGATACATTGAGGAGTGCTACTTTTTTGGGCTTTACTTAAAGACGGAGAATATTAATTATTCATTATTTCCTCTGCATACATTTCACATACAGTACATTTCACAAAAAAAATAAAAACACATACACTATATATAGGAAACAAAATGAAAGATGGGAAGATATAAAGGTTGTGTAGTAATTTAGAAAGAGCTATTTGTTTCCACTGTTTCAGACAGATAGATAGAGTAACTATGGAGGCTCTGGGAGTAAAATAGAAGCAACAAAAATCAACAAATCAAATGAGATCTTCAAAATGTGTCTGCCACCCGGGTTTCACTCTGGAAGATGGATCTGATACCTCAGAGGCCCGCCAGGGACAGGCTCATCGTTTTTCATGTGTGATCCACTGTTGTCTGGTTGATCTTATCAAGTCGCAGTGGCTGCAAACAGAGAGTGAGCAAGCCTAGTACAGACTAAATAAAAGAAGGGGGCGGGTGATGAAAATGTCAAGGATTATCTTCACTTTTGCAAACCCTGTGATGTCGTATCAAACCGGATTTGTTGTAAACGATTTGGCAGCGAGGGAGATGATGATATTGGGTGGTGCAGAGGATGAGAGGATTTCTGTTGAATAATTTATTAATTTTTTTTTTTTTGGCTTCCGCCTTCCTGTTCTTGCCACATGCCATCTTTCACGAATGTTTTGTTTTAGTCAGATTGTACCCTCTGAGGAAGTAGTGCAGAGTGTGAACAACGTCGTCAGGGCATGCTGTTCTGCTGTTTGGATATAGAGGAAAGAGAGGAAAAAAGAAGGAAACACAAAGGACAGTATGATTTACACCTGATACTCCGGCCCACCATATGACTATAGTACTGTCAAAGTGACATTATACTGCTAAAAGTCACAGGATCATGCCAACCCATAATTGCTGGGCATGTCACTGTCACTCTTTCGTTCCACTTATATTGATATAAATGGCAGTTGTGTGCTTTTCCTTTTAATGTCCCTTTCAATTTAGTCCAATTTAATTTAATTGAATAGACTGCAATTATTTTAATTAGGATATAATTTCCAAGCAATTTTAAGTGCAAGAACAAAATGTCTTGAAAGCATTTTAAAAATCTGATAGTGTGTGATTAAAGCAGGCCAGAGGTGAGAACACAGTAAACACTTGCTCTGCTGACATCAACACTTCTGGGCCCAAAATGTCACTCTCTGCACCCCAACATGCTGACACAAGACGAATGACTCTTATAGATGAGGTCGACCTCAGCCGATACATATTTTACAGTACTGGTCTTGTTCATGTACACTATAAAGCATTTCACTTGTCTTGGTGTTTGTGTAGTTTTTCAAAACGGTCAAGTCCACAGACATCAGTCTGCACATTTTGAGAGAAAAAAATTATATATATATATATAATCTTTGGGTTTCCGCCAACATTGAACAATATATACAGATTTAAGCTGAGCAAAACCTTCAAACCAGCTCAGCATGTTTAAAAATGTCATATAAACTTTTAATAACTCACTAGGATATAATCACAGTTCCATTCATTTAAAAGTCAGGCCTGATGTTACGAGGCTCAGCTCAAGTTAGGTTTTAACAAACTATATTCTATATAAATGTCCTGTACATTACAACAGGAATATTTCACATCAGTATTGTCCAAAAATGATTCCTAAATTAAAAAAAAAAAAAAAGTTAAGGAATGCAAAATGCAAGTCGACGAAGGTTCTGAAGGAATTTGTTCCATTGTTATTTAAATAGCAAGTTCCAGGAACGGCAGGATTCCACTGAAGGGATATGTCTCTTCTGGCTAAAACCTTTCCTGTGTATATGAGCAGTACATTAATTTGGAAGATCCAGAACCAGACAGAGTACCTCAAAGTTAGCTTCAAATGTATTTTCTTGATTTTTCATCATTAATTCTTCTTATTATTATCTTTGGAACTAGAAACTAAATGTCTAAATATAGATTAAAACAGTATCTATAAAACAGCACAGTTGTGATTTTGGACAAATGGTAGACTTGTGAGCCAGAACACTAGCTTTCACTCAAGAGTCTGGTTCTTTTCATTACTAAATGGAGCCAGTAACCACCTACCTTCACAGAAAGAGGCAATTTGACTGGCATCCAACCACACCTCCTCCTCTGTAACCCATTGGCAAATGCGAGAGATTCATGTTTATTTGCTACTAACAGCTTCCAACAAAACCATTGAATAACTTTTAATGACAGGAAGTTGTGAAACTTTCAATCCAGTCACTATATCTTGCTCCAAAAGTTTGTTGTAACTCAATCTTTAACAATTTGCACAAAAAGTTTGGACATGTTGAAGCTTGTATCCAGAAAAGTTTACAAAAGGTATCAGATGAATCCAGACAAACCTATTGTCCATGCATTTTAACATGTACTCATTTGGAAGCAAATGGTCATATTTATCACCAAAAATTCAAGAGTTCATAGACATCTCAAAAGTATATAGACACCCCTCATTAGGTTTTATCCATGTCGACACCACTTGGTGCTGCAAACTTATTAATGTATTATTATTTGTCATTTCACATTACGGTATATTAATTGTTTATAGCAACTAGCCATGCCATGAACACCAGAAGCAAAAGAATTGCCTGATATTCAAAGAGTTTGTATTGTGGGTCAGTCTGACGGTGGACTTAGCCATCGTATGATTGCGCAAAACCAAGGGATTCCTCTTGCCACAGCCAACAGAGTGATTGCACAATTCAAAAAGCAAGCTCAGGTCGACCTGGGACCTCTGACAAGTGTCTTCAGACTGTCGATCGGATTGTCGAAAAAAGGAAAAAAAATCCCTGTGGTAAGGCCGACGATGTTGCAGAGCAACTCCCTTTGTTCCTGAAACAATCCCCAGATCCTTCATGACCCTAACAGAGATAAAGTGCTTACTGAAGGTGAAGGACTGAGTGAAACACTTTAGATTAAGGTGTTTTGACTTTGGCAGGGTCCCGAACGTAATATGATAAACACTATGTTCTCCCAGCAGTGCAGGAGAGTCACGAATCGGAAGTGTCAGTCAAACTACCTAAGCCCGCTGACATAACATGGATGTTTTATGTTGGATGTTACTTGTCAGACAAGCCTGCGTTCATCTGTGTGTGTTAATCCCACAGACTGTCTGTCTTCACTTAGACAATGCTCTGCGAATGCATAACTAATGTGTCAGGCTTTTGTGTGTCTCACAGCTTCTCAGGAACTGCTCTGCCATCTGTTTACAATTGCTCTCTCTGGCACTCTCTCTCTCTCACTCTCTGTCCTCCCCTGAGATGGTAATGAATGGAGGTGTCAGTTAGAGCACCTTGACCGCTGAGTAGTGAACACTCACATTACTGAGCTATGGCTTTCGACACCTGGCCTTATTGAACACATTAGGTGGTTTACAGTATCCAGTTGGTCATAGCTTCAAGGAAACAACACACACACACACACACACACACACACACACACACACACACACACACACACACACACACACGCATCAAGCCTAAAACATCCTGGAACACCCATAAAGTCACTCAAAACATCCTAGGCTTTGTCACAACCATCTGTTTTTCCTAAAATAGCACTGGGGTTTTTTGCTACAAGATACCAACAAGGCGGACATAAGCACTTACAAATACTACCGCGGCCAAAAGAGCTCACGGAAGATAAAAGTCAGTCACAGACACCAAGAAAGAAAAAGGAGCTCAAGGCCTCAGGGCCAGCATAGGACAGGCTGGGGTTAAAGTGGATATAATTATCACTGTCGTTTTCGTATCTCCCTCGGGGACAGGATCTTAGCCTTCTCTAGCCGTCTTTTTCATTCTCTCATCTCCTTTTCTAAAAGCTCTCATGTCTCTCTGCCCTCGCAGTCTCTGACACCACTGTTCTTTGTGCTGGCCCAAAGCGGGGGATTAGCTGGCTCTCCTGCTGATGGCTGCGGGTCAAAGTCGGTACCTCGACCCGATAATGACGCTGCCGCACGGAGGACGCTGCAGGCGACAGCGCCTTTATTACATTTTTAACACCACTCACTGGCTTTGAGTCTGTGTCAATATCGGGGCTTTGTTCCTCTAGTGATCTGACTGTCAATTACCGTTGGTATACAGTAAATGTAGCATGCTACAGATAGTTGGACTTGCTATTAGTTTCCCTGTAGTTAATGAGTGATTTATAGTTATATAACGTGATGAATAACTGACTAATAACAGAGGGCCTTAAAGCATTAAAAAGCAGCATGGTTGTAAAAGGTTGTGTGCTTGAACTGCTTTCTACATGATGAGGAATTTCTTCTTCCAGAGAAGTGACTCCAATAGCTCAGAAATTGTCTGTAGATAAACATGCATTTTTTTATAGCATATTGAAAGCTAAAATAACATAGTTTATTACATATTTAATTATTTTATGTGATCCCAAACTGGGTCGGCACAGCGGCGTAGTCCCTGGCACTGCCGCCTCACAGCAAGAAGGTCCCGGGTTCAATCCTCAGGGTCGACCTGGGTGCCTGTGTGAATGCTTCTCTGTCTCTGTGTGTCGCCCTGTGGTGGATTGGCGACCTGCCCAGGGTGTACCCTGTCTCTCGCCTGAAGTCAGCTGGGATTGGCTCCAGCTTCCCCCCACGACCCTGAACAGGATTAAGCGGTAGGAGATGAGTCAGTGAGTGATTCCAAGCTTCAAAGCAATATTTTTTTTATCCAGATGTTTCATCAGACCTATTTAACTTACTGTGTGCATTCCAAATACAATATAATTTATTCTTTATTTGCCTGATGTATTCTTCAGTATTGACACACTGACAAAGGCCTAAAAGGCAGTACAGACTGAAAAGGCGGGGTCAGCCTCTTGAGCACATGTGTATCAGTAGGAAGTAAGAACCCCCCCTGTGGGAGCACAGGACTGTGGGACTGATGTCCCTCTGGCTGTAGAATGAGCCCTGTTGAATGTCTACCATTCATGCAACTTGAACTTGTGATCTTCCGTTGACCACTGAGCCACCATGGCCCCGATTTAATCCAAAGGAACTTCAACCAAGTCCAATGCAAACATCTAGCTGAACAGTTTTGGGGTTATGGGTTTGATCAAGGGCCCAACAATAGTTCTTTGGCAGTCTTGGGATTTGAACTCAGAACTTCCCATAGGGCTTCTTCACCATACAGTGTGGCTTGGCATATGTCTCCAACAAATCCAGGGCTAAACCCATGGGCTATGCATATCCTGCTTGAGCGTGTTTGTTGTTTTCACATCCCATAACTATAGCCATGCAAGTATAAAACGTTCTCTGGAGGTGACTTGATAGGTACTAAAACTATTTTACAAAAAAATGAGATGAGTTTGTTTTAATGGAAGAATCTCCACCCAAACACAAGAGTAACAATACTTGAAAAGATTCACCTAATGGCTACACACACAGCCAAACAACAGCCAAGTGTACCAATACTGTAGTTCAGAGACGGTTGAGTGCAAAGCAGCATAGTAAAAAGCCAAAAACGAACAAAAAAGACATTCATTTGTGACTGTCTGAAAATCGAATGCTTTTCTACCCCATACATAAGGGCACTGAGTAGGTTGTATAGCCCTTTTATGTTATATCCATCATATACAAAGTAAATAGCAAGGCTTAGAGGATATCTTAAAATAGCTTTAGAATATGGCACTTAGATTACTGGGACAAATACAAGATTAAACTAAATAGTGCTTCTCAGTGGAAAATTATTACTGTTGGTACATAAAAGTTATTAAAAGTTGTTTTTTTTTTTAAATCTGCCAAGACATTGGAAATAAACTTTGCCGTACAAGCCTTCAAACTGAAGGTTTTTAGCTGGTAAAAAAAAGTGACATGAGCCAGAAACACGAATCAGGATGGGTTTGTGACAATTTAATTTAATCAATTGAAGGTTTGCACCATTTTATAATCCCATTTATATGTCCCTGCTTGACTTGCATGGTACCTGGGCAACAAGAGAAACCAAATTTGGCATGCGTGCTTAGGTTTAGCGCAGCTTGGATGGTGTCAGTAAGAAAAACATTGAGGAGGATTGGTAAGGGTTGGGCAATCTGCTGGAAAAGTACTGCCTGTGACCAGTGCAGTAACTTATGTAACAAGTTGCCAACTCACTAGATATATTACCACTGCTCTTATTTACTTGCTCCGACTTGGTTATTCCTCATACATTAAAATCAGTAGGACTTACACCTTACCATAAAACAGAAAACAACACATCTCAATTTGAGGTTTTCAAGTATTTTGGGGGCCACAAAGTACAAGCATTGGAGGGAGATTAAAGAAATCACAGACTGTAACTCGTATCATTCAGCCAGCATCAAACATTGGCATGGCCATCCATGCCTGGTACACTGGTGCTTTATCATTAAAGTGGTTTTGCTTCCATTTCTGACTGCACCATGTCTTGTTCTTTTTAAAATGTCTATTGTAGAGTGAAAGCTATTTTAATGAGCTATCATCTCCATAATACGCCGCCTCCCTTTTCATCCACAAGCCTGCCTGGGAAATGACAGGACGTGACAAAAGAGGTGAGGACCCGTGAGTGGGAAGGGAAGCTGACAGAAAAACAAAAAGTAGAGCTTTTTGAACCTGAAAACACCTTGAAAGGATCCATTGTGTGCACGAGGAAACACTTGAGTGTGAAGTGGCTTTGAAGTGGGGGGATGAGAAGAGGGAAGAGTTGCTAAACTGCCAGTTCCTCCCTCTCTGTTGCATGCAGGCAGAGAGCGACCCGAAAGTTCAGAGCTTTTAAACCTCTCCTGCTGGGAGTAATCCACCATGACTGACCTTGGGTCAGTAGGAAAAGGTTGGCTCATGTGCATGTCTCCTCTCCAGCAGAGATGGCTTAAAATAACACGTGCGCTTCTGCCGCACTACTGTGCTGAACATATTACGTTTGGAAAGACAGGAAACACAGCAAGGATGACACACAGACCTTATCTCTTTGCATGCTAGTCATAACAGAGAAAAGTGGAGGAAATTAAAAGTACACACACTCATACTCTGGTGCGTGCTCATTTCGAGCAGCCTTGAGATGAACCTCTTAGATAATCCACACAAAAGGCAAAGCCAAAGGAATGAGATGAGATGAGAGGGAGAGAGAAAGAGAGAGACTGAGCGATAGAGAGAGAGAGAAGCTGGAATGACAAAAGGAGCAGGGTGCAGAGGCGGAGGACATTGAGGAGAACTTCCACCCAGCCCGCCCTTCTTCCTAATTCTCTGCCGCTCATCTTAGAAACCCACAGCTCAGTGGCTTGATGGAGCACAGGCAGCACTTTGATAAACAAAGCAGAAGTACAATGGCGCTGAATGGGAGGCTCCCTCATGCTGGCAGGATCTGAAGGAGATGTTTACAGAGGCGCTTGTCAGATGGTGGCGTGGGGTTGTTCTAGCGTGTGTGGAAGCTGTTGGGGTGAACCGTGTGTGTGTGTGTGTGTGTGTGTGTGTGTAGGGGGAGGCTTTGATGTCTCCTCTCCTCCTGGCTTTTGATGGAGATCCTGTGAAGTATTTCCTCACAGCAGGGACCGGGAGGTGCTGACACCCACGCGGGCCAGGGTGAGCAGGAGCTGAGCGTACACTTTTGCCCACTTCCTGCCTACACCAATAAGCTTCAAAGTTTGAGCGCAGACTCATAAATACACCCTCCTGATGTGATCAATAAATAGATTGCACCGAGGAAGCTGAATAGCTGCTCTGAAATGATCAAATGCAACATTTAATAGTGGTGCTCAGAGGTCTGATAGTCCACGGTCAGTACTCAAACAAAAACTAACCCAAAACATGGAGGCCCACAGCTGACTAATGTGTGTTTAGCATATAGGTTACGTTGGCAGGTATCATAAGAATATGTATGTCAATTATGACAGCATCATAAGCAATATTTGACAATATTTATATTTGCTTTTATATAGCTTTAGCAAAATCTTCACAGCTCACAACTCCAGGGTCTCCCAGACTACAATGGAAAAACAATGCACCCTAAGTTTTATTATTATCCATCGCATCTATTGATGAAATCAGTGTTTATTGTGCAAATTACTATATATTGTGTATAAGTATAGCGCATGGCTGTCAGATTCACCAGTTAAAGCAGGATGCATTTGCGGATAAACGTCTTTAATAAAGAGCAGAAGGCAAAGGTACAAAATGACTTAAGCAGAGAAACACAAATAATGTCAAGCAATGGGTGAACGATGTACTAAGGGAATAAACAGGATCGAAAGTCAAAATACAAACACTAGACTGAACCAGGTAAGCAAATACGTTCATGAAAGGCTTGGCATAAGAATACTACAGGAGGTAGACTCATGCTTCGCAACTTTAACTAGAGATCAGGGTACGTATACAGTCTGGAGGAAGCTGATCGATTGCACCTGTACCTGATTGGTTGTCAAGTGATCTTGAACTTGTGGGAGTCGTTCGGCCATATTGGGAGTGCCTGCAGAATCCGGGGAAGTGGAGGTCTGAGTGAACCGGGCATCCGTGGAGGTGACAATGGCATACTGTATATTGTGTATATTGTGTTCGTTGTTGCCAACTGTACAAGACAAATTCATTGGGCACCTGTCCACAGCAAATAAGAGAAACTACGGATAACAGTGCTTAATGTTTAAGTCAAGACACGTCTTTTTTTTAGACTGCATAAAAATGACGTGGATCCTGCCCAATTTTCTGACTGGGAATTTTGACAGTCTGTTTCCGAATTCTTGGCCAGAGGTTGTTTTTGTCTGATTCTGAGTACAGTGAAAGGAAGCAGTACTACCCTTTTAATTGAATGACTACTCTTACCAAAATTACGCAGGTCAACGGTAAAGGTTTGAGGCTGGAATCATGGCCATGAGTTAATGGGTTAACTGGGTGCACATGTTGCGCGAATACTACTCGGAAGATTTTGAATACCTGTGGAAATGAAATGTAGTCTACTCTGTTTTTCGTATTATGTAGGTGGTGTGTCGCTTTAGTGATTCATATACGGTTTTTGTTGGTTCAAAACCTGTTATAAAACCCCATGATTCAACTCTCAGATATAGATTTGTCCTGTCCGTAATGTAAAATTACTTCCCCTCTGTGGGTTTGGGCCTGGTTCCTGATTCTGTCTTTGTAAACAAAGGCATCGCTGCTGTGGTCAGATTGAATTACACTACTCATTCCTGTCTGAACCCATTTTTGCTCCTACACTCTCCCAAACAAACTCCAATGTCTCATTTGACAAATTGCATGTGATGGCCCAGGTCTCAGTGAAAAGAAGTGGGTTTGGTGAATAGCTTACCGGCCATCGATCACGTCTGCGGACGGGAGCGCACGAAGACGCTTCTCAATCCATCATACTGACGTATGGAGCAGGATTGGACTGAAGTCAGTGCGATGAGAATTGCATTGCTGTTTTTTGTTACCCTCTTTTGAAAGAGCCTTCCTGGCACATCGTAGACCATGTCCATGCCGTAGGGACTGCAAAAGTTCTTCAGGTCAAAGTTTTCCAAAATCAGTGAGTTGCTTAATAAAATTACAGCATTGAGGGCTGTTAAAGAAAAGAAATGCTCCCTGCTGCAGCAGGTAAAGATTGTCGGGATTATCATGGTGGCAGATATATGGGTTTTGGAAACCTTGAGTCGTTGTACTGGTTCAAGTTGATATTCAACAGACGGTAGGATGAGTGGCTGGAGAATGAGGCGAGTTGAAATGATGTGGAACAAATGCACTTGGTAGAGGCAGAGGGAAACGATGGCCAGAGACATGCAGGATCAGAGGTAAGAGTGGATATAGTGGTAGCCTGAATTTCCATGCTTCTCGGTGGAAAAAAACTGCCATCTGGTATTAGTGTTCCTGGCCTCAGAGGTTAGTCAAAACCCCCTGGACTTCAATACACATTTCCTCAGCAAGCAGTCACTGAGCTGACACCGCAGGAGTTCAGAGGAAAACAGAGAAAGAGCAAGAACAGTATAATTTTGGAGAAGTAGAACATACAGTGTCTCTAAAAGGTCAGCACTTACATATACTGCGTACGAAACACTACGTACGTACGCATAGCAGAGCTGGAATTTTTGCCTGTAAGAATGCAACCAACCGTGTCTACTTTTGGTGGGACATAGCCCTGGCCTCCATGAGCCTTGTGGTCTTTTCGAGGACTCAAGGTATGTACACACACGTGCAATTGTGCGTATGTGTGTGTGTCTGAAGGGAAACGTAACAACTCCAGGAGGACATGTGTGCGTGCTTTGACAGAGGTCAAATTGAGCCTGTCAGCATCACTGTCACTTTAATTTGATATATTAATGTGAGCTGTCAGGGGCAATAAGTCAAGACTAACAGACAGCAGTCACAGCACATGTGTGCATACTTAAATGCCTCCATAACTTCAGCCTTCCTGTCAAAAGACATGTAATCTCGACTTGGAAGTGCTGAGTGCTTTAATAAACTTGGTAGTGCTGAGTGCGTTAAGAAACCCTCCAATTTTCCCTTCCCTCGGATTTGATACGGCACTGGCCGCTTTTATCGGAACGTCTCAAGTTGTTATGATGATATGTGCAGGCTAAATATCATAAATGAACTGCTGAAAGGGGAGATTTATGCTTCCCTTAGTGCTGGCTTTCCTCCTGCATTCCAAATCAGCTCAGATCTTTGGATCTTTCGGAATATAATGGAAAACATAAATATGGTCAATTGCTCCAGGCATGTTTCTCTAGGGACGTGGATGTGCTTTGGCTTTTATATGAACTTTCTGGCTATGGATGACTAGTGAGCCAGTTATGATTACACAAAGGAAAGTTATGGCATTAAAATATAATAGCTGAGAAATGTTAGCATCAGGATTTACTCATGACACAACATTGGTCCCACCTCGTTTATTAAAAAGACTTTTTTATTTATTTATTTATTTATTTATTTATTTTTACAAGTTATGGCTGCAGTTCTCTTTGATTTTGCAAAGGTTCAAATGAAAGAGAATGCTGATTAAAGCAAACTTTAAAAGTACATGATAAAGCCCGGTGTTGAAATATGGGCCAATTGAAGAGAAATTTAGAACGTTAGGAAAGGTGGGGGTGCGATTCAAAAGGTCAGCGTTCCTGTTTAGAATTGTACTCTGAACTGAGCAGTGAATATGAAATATGAGCAGCAGAAGAGCTTATTTTCAGTGTTGAAATGACCTAGTAGCCTCCTAAACACACTGGAGAGAAAATGCGAAATAGGTCGGACTAAGCCGCTCCGGCTGTGTTTCCATTTTAAGAGAGCTCTGTGAAAACAAGAGTAACATGGATGGCCTGGAGCTATAAACCCTGAAGCGGGATCCCAACTGTGCAGTGTTTTCATAAGGCTCACTAGTAAATCTCTTTGTACAAGTGTGAAATGCCACTATTACAAAAATATGTAGCATTTGATTTCCTGCCCAAGGTCAGGCTCCCAGATCCAGTGTATGATTATCAGGGTTACAGTCAGGGGTGAATAAGGCTAAGTATTATGCAGGGATATTTATACCTTACTTGAGAACCGGGTACTCATACTTAATTACATCTACATAGAAAGGCTTACCTTTTTTTTTTACCAAGAAAAAGGCATACGTTTTATATTTTACTACCTCATATACTACTCGTCATGATTTTCTCGTTCTACAAAATTTAATAAGTGCTTCAGATGTCCATGTGAGTCCGAATATGGATAAGTCACCACACTGTAGTGGGGAAATTCAGGATGAAAACCCACTAATTTACTGTAACTCACTAATTTACTGACATTAACAGGCTAAATTTACCTAAGTCGGCCAGTTTCTTCGCTAATGCCAGGTTATAGTAGCACACGCTAGGTTAGACGAGGTACGACTAAGATCGATTCCAGTAACTAACACAAATATGTTAGTTATGCAGCAAGTTAAATTCTAGCTAATGGTAACGATTGCTTTCTGTAACTTATAGAAGGTGAAAGTTTTCAGGCCAAACAAAGTAATGCTTCAAAGCAAGAAAACAAACAAAAAAACCCCAAAAACAAGTACAATAATATAAATTTAAGAACCGAAAACAGTTTAACAGCACTAAACAAGTAGTAACGGTTATGTTTCACATGAGAACATTAAATGGACATAATTTAGTTAGTTACAAACACTTATATTTTACTTTCAATATTTGAATACATATACATGTAAAAAAAAAACTTTTAGCTTTCAATTGAGATCCTTTCTTGGACCAATGTAAAAATTATGACACATTATCTATAATGTCTATAAAGTTCCTCAGTAATTTATCTGCCTCTGTTCAATATGTATGTGTATGATTTTCTCACAGCATGTCTTCCAATTAGCCAGATGTCCGGATCCAAACAATACACAGATACAGACACAGACACACATACACACACACCTGCAGTTCCCACAATGGACTTTGTCCCACATGCATTTTAAATTAAATCTAGACTCAGACATTTGTTGCACAAAACTCTTTTGTTTCTGTTTGCTGTCTTCCTCGCTGCTTTGCTTGACTGCTTTTACTCTGACTTCTGTATTACAAAATGATCATCGGTACTCCATCTAATTTGCCAAAGCTCTGATGGATGCTGCTTCCATATGTATATGTAAACAGCTTACTGTCTGTGACAGGACTCATTTGGGTTTTTACTGATTCAGGCTGGGAATATTAACACGCAAGACCAGTCAAAACTACTCACGTACGAGACTCATCGAAGCTGATTTTTAAATATTTTGACAGCTACTGGTTAATCTTTTTTTTTTTGTCATATTAGTGTTTAGATGTCAAAATTCAAATTCTAAAATTTTGTAAGTATATTTATTCTGTGGGCTTACAGTGGGCCAAATGTAATAGTCTGGCCAAAGCATACTTACCTAGGAACTCATAACATTGCCAAAGTGAGCTCATTGTCATTGTCACTGCAAGTGAAACTTTCGGTTTCAATTTAGTCATTAAATAATGCCTGCTAAATGATGCATTTTTGTATTGATTTAATTTAAAATGTCTTCGTCTCCTGCCGCTTAATCCTGTACAAGGTCGCGGGGGGAAGCTGGTGCCAATCATCGGGCAAGAGGCGGGACACACCCTGGGCGGGTCGCCATTCCACAGCAAGGCGACACACAGAGACAGACAACCATTCACACTCACAATTTAGAGTCTCCAATTAGCCTAATCCCCACTGTGCATGTCTTTGGCCTGTGAGAGGAAACTGGAGTACCCGGAGGAAACCCACACAAACACGGGAGAACATGCAAACTCCGTACACAGAAAGGCACCTGTGCCGAACCCGGGGCTCGAACCCAGGACCTTCTTACTGTGAGATGACAGTGCTAACCACTCAGCCACCGTGCCGCCCTAATTTAAAATGTAAAAATAGTAATTGTAAAAAAATCTGGGGGAAAAAATCCAAATATACTGTACATCTAGAACTATCCACAGAACTACTTGATTCTTCTTATCTCTATTATTGTCTTCTTTTTGTGTGTGAAGCGCGCTAATCAGCAGTATATGTATGTATGAAAGATGCTATACAAATAAGGGTGATTACAGATTATTATTATTATTATTATCATTATTTCCTTGGTAAAGTTGTGGGCTGCTCTCTGTTCTGTGGTTTTACTTTATGTTCTCTAGTTATACTGATTTCCTGTATAGTTAATGCTTGGGTAATTATTTCTGTAAAGTGATCAGTTTTCTTATGGGCTTTTTGGGCAATTTTCCTTGTTTTTCTTTTTTTTGCAACATGTTTTGCTAAGTAATTGAGTTTTTTTCAGGTTTGTTTGTCTTACATGTTTCCTTCACCGAGGCAATGCCACATGTTAACAGCAGCCATGCACGAGCACAGCTTGTCCATTGGCTGCCTCTCCACATGTTCATGCATTATTTCAGCAGTTAAACTGTTTTAAACTTTTTTGAGTGCATATAAACAGAAATAACTGACACTAGTTACCTATCCATGTCACATCCTTAATGGTGCTTTAAAGGTCCATTATGTAGGATTTAAGGGGATCTATTAGCAGAAATTGAATCTAGAATTCATAAGTATGTTTTCATTAGTGCGCAATTACCTGTAACTATGAATTATTGTATTTTTGCATGCTTAGAATGAGCTTTTTATATCTTCATGGGGAGCTGGTCCTCTTCCATGTTGCTGCCATGCTGTGCCACTACTGTCGCCCAGAACACACAAACCTCTAGAGAGCAGCTTGTTTGTTTCACGTTTTTACAAGTGGCAGTGTGAATCTGGAAGGAAGCACAGGAAAAAAGACAAAGAAGTAGAAAGGAAGACAAGGAAGAAGAACGAAGAGGAAGTTTGAGGAGCCAAATTTAAAAAAAAAAAATGGAGGATCATATTTATTATTTAGCATGGAAAAAGCAAGGGAGAGTGAGTGTAAGAAATTTGAAGTACACTATGGGCACCTGATGGCCACCACAGGGTCTAATACCCACTTGATAAGGAATGAAAAAGGAAAGAACGTTCAGCTAGTTGCAATTAGTTGAATCCTACATAGTGGACCTCTTGAACTATTTGAAAAAGAAACCCAACATTAATTCCATCAAATACAATTTTAGCAACCAAATTAGCAAATGTTGGAACTGTTGGCCAAAGATGATGCAATATTTACTTTGTTATCTCTGTCTTGAAACCATTCACCTCAGATTAGGCAGGGCGAGGTGTGTCCGTTTCAGGTATTCTTGTGATGGGATTGGAGTTGTGCCACTTGCCGCTCCTTGTTTCATTGAACAGGGTGATCTGTACTCTTTGATAATGTTTATGAACAGATACTTGGAAATCCAGCTTGGCCTGACCAGTTACCAGCTGAAACAGGAGCTGGGAAGTGCTAGTACAGGAGAAGAACTGCTACCACTAAAGCAACAATGAAGATATCTTGTTTCCAGAAAATAACAACAAGGCAATAAGAAAGTCTTACTAAGCAACCTAGTCAGGTTAGGTGCAACATGAACAAACAAACAAACAAAAAAAACAGGAACGGTCCACCAAGCCACCAGTTTGACCAGCTTAGTCAGTGTTTTGGGATTTGATTAAAAAACCCTCAAATAGTTGAAAAGTCTAAAAAAAACATTATCTTCTTGATGTTACCCAACTACCCAAATGTATAATGTGCTTATCAAGCAGGAGCACCAGTCTCTCTTACCCTGGAATCCTGCAATGCAGAACCTTCGCTGCCCTGAAGTGATAAATAAAGAAAAAGTGAAAAGTTTTCTGATATAAATTCAAATCAATGTTATCTTCCTATCCTGAAGTTTTCTGTGCAGTTTTTTTTTTTTAAATGAATTTCTCTGCACTAGCTTCTTGGTAGATTCACTGACACTGCAAGTCTCTTGGCAGTAAAGGGGATTTTTGCTTAGGATATAGGATCTCTTGGGCATTTTCCAGACTTGATGCTTCGATAAAAAAGAAAATAAAGTCAAATACTAAAGGGATTGTACCAATGCATCAAATTAAATCAAATAATAAAATCCAATTACCACATGTCTGTGCTATAATAATACGTGAGCTAACTATATTATTTAATTATTGCATACAATGTGTCCAAGGTCTGTTCTTTAGGAACCTAGCTATTGCCATGTGCTAGGTCATTTGTTTGACCAGGCAACAATAGATGATGGCTTTTTAATATTGCCCTGTTGTGCCCAATGCACACACCTAACCATGTCATGTCTGCAACTTAGTCATTCTACAACTTCTAAACACAGTGGATTTTTAAAGCTGAGGTCGTTACTATAAAGCATTGGTCACCAACCCTGTTGATGCAGATCTGCTTCCCTGGAGGTTTTTTTTTATCTCCAAACAAAATCTAACTCACCTCTTTTAGTTGATCAAGAACTTCTTAAGGCAATGACCGGATGGTCAGGTGGGTACAATTATGGTTGGAGCTAAAGTCTTCAGGCAGGTACAGTTGTGGTCAAAAGTTTACATACAGGTGTAAAGAACATAATATCATGGCTCTCTTGAGTTTCCCGTTATTTCTACAACTCTGATTTTTCTCTGATAGAGTGAT
>JAQMCW010000009.1:13201598-13217202 GCA_030068335.1 Chrysichthys cranchii
GCTGAATCTTTTTAAACTTTCTTGCTTTTTCAGCCATTTGTTGCCCCCGTGCCAACTTTTTTGGGACCTGTAGCAAGCATCAAATTTGAAATGTGCTCATTTAGTGGATAAAGGTGTACAATTTCCCAGTTTGAACATTTATTTTATCTATTTTCTGTTGTGAATAGAATATTGGCTCATGTAATTTGAAAGTCTTTAGTTTTCATTTTATTCAACTTTAAAGAACGTCCCAACTTTTCTGGAATTCGGGTTGCTCAAAAATATTCCAGTCAGAAGGAAATTACAGAGGGAATTTCACAAACTTTAGTTATTGTTGGATTGATTTTAGATTTTATATTAAAATAAAGCCAAAAAATATTTTTGTTCATAACAGTGCATGATACTGCCTTTAAATTTAACAATAAAGAAATAATTAAACAAAAAAAAAAAAAGCATTTCTGTCTTTCACTTGAGAGCATTTTGACAGTAAAAGAAATATTTTAATTCTAACAATATATAATGACTAGAATTTTTACTTTTAAGTCTGCAAACTTACACTTATTTAATTAGACAAATCCTGATTTGCATAAATAAATAAAATGTTTCCAGTACAAAGTTCTTATACAAAAAAAGCTTATAAAAAAATCCACAATATACTGGCCATGATTGTCATATCTACTAATATATATATTTTTTCATTCTCCTGTTCCCCTGTGGTGTACAGTATTTACTAAATCTGTGTCAAATGTCGTATTACTTTTAATAAAAAAGTCATTTACATTTTTTTTTTTTTTAAGTATTACTTCTGTTCAGTTCAGTAAAGTTTCGCATGCTTGCTCTGGTACTATATTTATCTGAAATCAATTGCAAAAAATATTGTTTGTCTGTGTGTCCAAGTGCCTTATATGCTAATTATGGAAGATGTACAACACGGCAGCCTACGCACCTTCCTTAAGACGAATAAAGAAAGTCTGGTCAAAGATCAAGAGCTAAATCACCTCTTCACCATTGCACTTTACCACATAGCCCAGGCCATGGACCATTTGCACTCCAAAATGGTACTTATACACGAGCTCCATCTGCATTCTCTTTAAGCTACTTGACTTCTTATAGTGTGACACATTAACTTGTTATGTCATCATCAGATCCTGCATTGTAATCTGGCACTGAGGAATATCTTGGTGCACAGATTTCCCCATGAAGTAAAAGTGGCTGAGTTTGGATTGGCCAGGGACATAACGAGGGAGCGGAGCAAGAAGACAGGCAGTGTAAGACTTTTAGCTTGGTTTCAAGGAGAAAAAAGAAAATGAGGAAGTAAAAATAAATAATGTGACAAAGATACACTTTATGATGACATGGTGGTGTAGTGGTTAGCACTGTCACCTCACAGCAAGAAGGTCTGGGTTTGAGCCCCACGGCCGACTGGGCCTGTCTATGTAGAGTTTGCATGTTCTCCCCGTGTCCGTGTGGGTTTCCTCTGGGTACTCCGGTTTCCTCCCACAGTCCAACGACATGCACAGATGGGATTAGGCCAGTGGCGGGCCTTCAAGGCCTTCTCTGAAAACCTAAAGAAATATCTGAATCACAAACTGATGTTAATTATATTTTGTCCATGAATACTTATTAAATAATTCCAAATAGTCTGTCTGCTATCTTTCAGAGCTTTTCCGACCGTTGTGCTGCTCCGAGACATGTATTTTTGTATTAACCAATCACACTTCATCTATCATTTGTTGTCAGGCAGGAAAGAAGCCTCCCGGAGGCCTTCAGAATCCGTTCTGCAGGCCCTCCAACACAAAATAAATTTCGAGTCAACTGTTGCTTCAACCAATCAGATTTTGAGTTGGACTCAGTAAGGTCTTCTAGAAGGCGTAGGCAACGTCACCGTATTCAGACCTGTTGATTGGATAGGATGGGGTAATAGCCATTTTCTGTATACTGTGATCATCACGTGAGACACACCACAGCGCAGCATAGCATGACACAGTTTTGTCATCCCATAATGGCTGAGGAGGAGGACAAATAGATTTGGTGGCAGATTTACTTTCAAGGCCATTTTCAAGATGGACTTTTCAAGAAAAGCTGGACATTGTTAAAAAAAAAGGTCGGACAACTCCGAAGCTAGCTAGCCTGTTACAACCAGGAGGAGGATTTGTGTACAAATAATCCTAATTTTTGGGGAGTAAAATGTTGCGATTTTCCTAAATAATATTGCAAGTTTACGAGGTTATTAATGATGTTTTTTATGTGTGTCGTGGCTGTAGCTGCAGTAGAAAGGAACTTGTTCACCCCTGGTTTGTCTATTCAATAAAGTTATTTATTGTTGCTACAGGAGTTATTTTTCTGCGATGCAATGGCTCTTTATACTGTATTTGTGCATATTAAGATGGTTTTTATAACCATAAATTAGTTTTTGTGGGGTGGTTTGATTCAGATCAGTGGCTTCTGTAAGGAGGGGGAGCCCTTCAGTCATGGGGGGGGTGGCTGGGGAGCACTACTGAAGGCCTAGGTGTGAAATGCACGGCCCGCCACTGGATTAGGCTAATTGGTTACTCTAAATTGCCCGTAGGTGTGAATGTGAGGGTGAATGGTTGTCTGTCTCTGTGTGTCGGCCCTGTGGTGGATTGGCGACCTTCCCAGAGTGTACCCTGCCTCTCACCTGAAGTCAGCTGGGATTGGTTCCAATTTGTCCCTGAACAGGATTAAGCAGCATGGAAAATGGATGGATGGAAGATGAAAACAATAATAATCGCGTGATATTTATCAACGGTTTTAAAGCAATTTTTACGATTTTCTTGTTGATCACTAAATTTAATGTGCTTGTTAGTGAGGCAAAGTTTTTTAAGGAAGATTTGCAGAAAGAATTGGGGTTCACTCTCAAAAATGAGCATTAGTGTGTATAACATTTACTCATTAAAATCATAATATTCTAAATTCTCATGTGAAAAATAATATATGGCATCACATGATTTTAAACTGAAATTCATATTTGAGGTAAGACAGGCATTCCGGTCTTCCCTGTGGATTAGAGTGATTTTCGCAAGCCAGGCATGTTCCTCATGTGTGAGCACGGTGGAAGAGGGCAGTTAGTGCTCTCATTCAGACCTGTAACAGTTAGCAAAACTGCCCTGGCAGAGCTGTTTCATAGGAAGCATGTATTAGACTCTGTGTAATGGGGAGAACTGAAATAGGTAGTTACCAAAGTAATAGAAAATGGGGTAAAAATCAGGAAAGAAAATGCTTTGCAGGATGAAATACACGGCACAGTTTCATGTTAACAGGCAACTGTCACAACTGTCTTCTCCCATATTGCGTAATCTACTTTTACTTTTCATTCTTTTCCCCATTGCCTTTGCCTCTTGACTACTTTGTGATTTTCAATAAACTCCCTGCACTTGCATCTGCTCTGCCACCAGGGGTACTGAGAAATTTACACTTATGCGAAAGTATCGAGTGGCGGCATGGTGGTGTGGTGGTTAGCACTGTTGCCTCACAGCAAGAAGGTCCTGGGTTCGATTGCTGGTGGTGCCTTTCTGTGTGTAGTTTTCATGTTCTCTGTGTGGGTTTCCTCAGGGTACTCTGGTTTCATCCCACAGTCCAAAGACATGCACAGAGGGGATTAGGCTAATTGGCTACTCTAAATTGCCTGAAGGTACTGTATGAATGTGAGGGTGAATAGTTGTCTGTCTCTGCGTGTTGCCCTGCGGTGGATTGGCGACCTGCCCATGGTGTGTCCCGCCTCTCATCCGAAGTCAGCTGGGATTGGCTCCAGCTTCCCCCCGCAACCCTGAACAGGATTAAGCGGCAGAAGATGAGTGAGTGAAAGTATAGGTAATGTCTCAAAAAAGTTGCCACTTTTAAATGTACTTAAGTATTAAATAGTAAACCATAGCTGATTAAATTAAGTTAATGTTATGTTTTCATATGAAAATTACTTGTATTACTTGTCTAAAACTGTTAGAAGATGATTTTCATTTTCACTTTAAATGAAATATTATACAATATTGCCTGAAAACAGTTTCTGTAAGTTTGCTGGTCATATGCACGACTAATGCTACACAGTTTGCTAGTAAATTAATTAGAAGTAAAACATCCTGTAAATAACCAATAATGACCAATTTGATGCTAGAATCTGACGTTCTGCCTAGCTGATTGTGTTAGCTACAGCAGGCGCTGCTAGCCTAACTTGGCGTAAGCAAAGAACAGGCTAAATTTCTAACTAAATATATCCAGTTAATGTTAGTAAATTGGTGTAATTTACCTCAACATGGTTTTTCCCTCCAAATCCGAAGGAGTGCGTGCCTTTTAGGGAAGCACAGGAGACACCTCATTTTGTACAAATCTCTGCTTACTCCAGCATATTGTAATGTTTTACTGAGGTAGGGCCAGGAGCGCTCCAGCTCAAGCTCCACACTGCAGTCTTATCTATATTCAGGCTCTTGTGTCTCCATATAGCAGCGAGTTCCCTTTAGATGGTACCCTCCAGAATATTTCAAACATGACTTCTACGGATTTAAAGGAGATGTCTGGGCTTTTGGAATCGTAATCTGGGAGATGCAAACATTTGGTAAGTGGAAGGGATATCGATCTTAAAGAATGACAGCTTATATAAAACTCAACTATCCTGTGTCTCCACCACTGACCTGAACCCTTCATTAATATCTCTTAGGCACCGTACCCTACCCCGATTTGAAAACATCAGAGGAAGTTGTGAGTTATGTATGTGCTGGCCACAGGACCCGAGAGCCTAAAGACTGCAGGCCAGAAATGTGAGTAGCTATGGTTAGACTTTCTGACTCATTTCAGATTAGAATGACCGTAACAGAGGGTGAAATAATAAACATGTTTTTTTTACGGTCAATTGTGGGTGGATTATATTGTTTCCATGATAATCAGCGTCAACCTCAGAGCCCCATTTCTCTTTGGATACTTGCATCCGTCTCCAACAGAGAAAATGTCTGTTGTAGGGATTCTCGAGAAACTGAACAGCCCTTAAGGGTGATAAATGAAACCATTTTGTATAAACAAAAACTAATATTATTGCCGTGGCACAAAGGCATAATGGAGCCTTTACAGTGTAATATCCCTTCGTTCGTTAATTCTGGTATAAGTAATAAGTAACTTCTGGATTTGGAGTCGATACCAGACACACCTGATACGAGGCAGGAATACACGCTGGATGGGACACATTCACACCTAGGGGACATTTTAAATGAGCCAATCCACCTACAGGCATGTTATTGGAGGTGGGAAGAAAGCAGAGAACATGGAAACCCATATGGACATGAGGAGAAAATGCAAAAGTTATACTTATTATATTCCTGCCCCAGCACCATACTTAGCATAATGTGGGCAGGTAGAACAAGTCCAGAAGGTCCTGCTGAATCACACTTTTGTTCGTTCCAATGATTGATGTAAACATTAACTGAAGCTCTTGACCTGCATGTGCATGATTTTTGCATTGCTCTCCTGCCACGCGACTGGCTGATTAGATAACCCCTGGAATGTGCTAATGCAACTGTGAGTGTATTGTTCATATTTTCAACAATAATGAAACTATATATTTATCATAGTATTTATAAAATAATGTATTTTTGTAATTACAAAGTTGACATCTGGTATGAAAACCTGGTATGAATATTAAAATGAATGTTTACTGCAGGCTTAAGATGATGAAAGACTGTTGGCAGGACCCGTACTTCCTGAGACCCTCCTTTATGGATATTGTCCGAGTTCTGGAGGACATTCTGGAAAATGATCGAGTAAGTGCTCTCCAGTTCCCAGGCTACAGTATGAGGATATTTCTGAATGTTTCCACTGTGTTTATTCTCATAAACACAGAAGATGAGAAGGAAGAGCACCATTCTAAAAGTTGTATTCTTTATTTCTGAGAACATTGTACATATAAAATATGAATAGGAAACTATCAAACTAAATGATTTGTGAATTTCTGGTTGTGTAATCTGTAGGACTATGTAAACGTGGACAGCAGCCCTGTCATTGTACCAGTGGAGTCTGAAGATGGAGATTAATCACTATAACTGATGTTTCCAACAAAACTGGATTGTTGTTGGGTTTGTTTCTACAGATTTAGATGTATAACATTCAAGAGTTCAACAGTTTATTCAAATATTCAAAATATTTGATGAATTATTACTTATCATTATGCATAAGCATGTACAGATTATGGAGTACTAGCTTTTAAAGCAAAACCCATATGCCAGTTTCTAAGAACATTATTACTGAGTTGAACTCAGACATATCTGTTTTGGTTAAAGAAAATATATTTATTATTAAAAATAATGAAGCAGAATGGAGCTGCACTGGAATGACCCTGTATGGCACGTGCTTTCTTAATATTTAGTAGTCCAAAGCATTTTCTCTATAAAAGATGTATAATACATAATGTGCCATGTGTGCAGGGTGTCCCAAAAGTCTGGATTCATATGCATTGTTCCTTATATGAAATTTAAGAAGAAATCACCTCTGCATGTAACAACATCAGTTCTGATACATTAAGAAGTGGTCAGTGTTCTTGTATTTAGTGTATACACAAGTGTCATGAAGTCCAAGGCCATCAATTTGGGCATTTGTTGTAAATTCTGTATTTAAAGGAATAATTACTTATTAATCCAGACATTTGGGACATGTTGTATACAGTATAGCTATTACAAAATGTAAGAATGTTTTATGTGTTGCATCAATTATAAATTACAATTAGAAATCAATTACAGGTGCTCCCTGAGTTACGATGGCCCAACTTATGATTTTTCGAAGTTACGATGACGATTGTGATCCACTAAAAATTGTAAAATATTTAGAAAATAGTTAAAATTCGTGGGCAGGCCAGCCTAACAGCGTATGATGGATGCAGACGTTCAGATGATGCTCGGAAATACACCATCACTCATTTTATCATATTAAAACTTTACAATTCATTTTCAGCACAAGCAGCATTAAACACTCCCCTCTGCCTCAACCAGGAAGTAAATAAAGGCTGCCGGCACTCTTAAAGCGACAGTACCCAGAATACACACACTTCCAAACTGCACGTTTTTCTGAAATGGGACTGTGGTCTGAACACAAATATTTTAACTAGTCAAATAAAAGAACATTTGAGATGTTGGTGAAGTTTCAAACAAACAGGAAAAACAATAAATTCTAAACATATAATTTCAACCGGGTTACATAAGCTAGGTTAAGCTAGGCTGAGATACCTAAGGTAGCCTAAGTGGTTCAACACAGTTGTTCGACTTACGATATTTTTGACTTATGATGGGTGTGGCCGAGTGCATCTCCATTGTAACTTGAGGACTACCTGTATCATAAAAAAAGCACAAACTTTTGTTATTTTTACTTGTGTGTAAAAACAATACATTTACACTGACATGTAGATAATCACAAGGTGATTTGCCTGTAACTCTTTAAAATGATTATTCTGTCAGTCATCATCGTTTGCAAATTAATGGTAGGCCTCACTTATTATCTGGAGGCTACTATACAGTATTGAATTGTATCATAGCACAGCATTATCATATTGCATCATATAGCAGAGTGTATGTAGAATTGTGTCATATTGTATTGTAGCAGATTGGGTGGCATTGTGAAAAATAAAATCTTTGCCTTATAAATTGAAACATCATCATATATCATATTGCATCATATGTCATATCACATCATATCACATCATATCATATCATATCACATGGATGTTGGAGGTTTACACTGCTATGTTGCATTGCATGTACGGTAATGTTTATTCGATTATTTTCATGTTATGGTTCCACATGGGTGGCAAGGTGGTGTAGTGGTTAGCACTGTCACCTCACAACAAGAAGTTTCTGTGTGGAGTTTGCATGTTCTCCCCGGGTCCGTGTGGGTTTCCTCCAGGTAATCCTGTTTCCTCCCACAGTCCAAAGACATGCACAGAGGGGATTAGGCTGATTGGCTACTCTAAATGGCCCGTAGGTGTGAATGTGAGTGTGAATGGTTGTCTGTTTCTGTGTGTTGGCCCTGTGGTGGATTGGTGACCTGCCCAGAGTGTACCCCGCCTCTCACCCGAAGTCGTCTGGGATTGGCACCAGCTTCCTGCCGAGACCTTGAACAGGATTAAGCGGCAGAAGGTAAATATATGTGTTGTCATAAGATGCAAATAGAACTTTTTACTGTTACATTATAAGGATGTACATTATGATTGCAAATGAGTGTAGTACTCAATTTTTTTGTACAGAAACGGGACATTTTGGGATAAAATCTTTATCAACTGGGAAAGTAGAACCTCTCCGGTGGATTCTCCTAATTATACCATTTACCAGCCTCTGTCCTCTCCAGCCCTGCATGTACAGTATAATGTCCTGTATAATGTCCTGTATGGGCAGCTTTTCAGCTCCACCCTGTGGTGCAGCGAGCAGACAGAACTACTGATGCAGAAATAAACAAGAACTGTCGCAGTCTAGGGTTTTGTAGGATATCTCATATTTTATAATGACCTCGGATTATCACTGGGCGAAACTGCAGTAACGACTAAAAAATAAATAAATAAGATAAGACAAACAAATAAATAAATAAATAAATAAATGAAATAAAACGCAGCCTCCTCACGGCGCATTCTTCACCCGCCCCACCTGGCGCTCTGACGCTGTGTTTACGTGGGCTGCGTGACGTAGGAAATTGCTAACCGCGTTAGCGACCTAGCTAATTTTGGAGTCGACTCCAATTCTGATTCCTGCTCTTTGGGAATTGGTGGAGTCGATTCCCAGATGGAATCGAATCAATCGCTGTGTGTAGAAGTCCCACCAGTGAAGAATCGACTCCTCAGTGTGTCGACTCTCCCAGCCCAAAGCCATAGAATACGCTCCAACGGAGCAGCTGAGATTGTGGAGGGTGACGGGTTTTTTTTTTTTGTTTTGTTTGTTTTGCTCAATTAGCAATAGTAAATGGTGGACATTGATGAAGGATATTTTATAAAAGGTAAGCTGGCGTTGTTTTCGCGTTTTATTGGACTGAAATGGCCATTTTGTTGTAGAGTTAGCTAAGAAGGGTGTGTTTGTGTTGGGGCGAGATGAGCGGTCTCCACACACAGTCAAGATCATGGAGGATGAGCTGGCTAGCACGGGCTAGGTGCGAGATTTAGCTCGATGACAGTTAGCCCGGTGGATTATTTCATTCGGTTAATTTAACCAGTTTTACCTGAGATGACTGTGACATAAAATTTCAACATTTTGAGCTTTTTCTTGTATCACTTTTAGCTGGTTAGTTAGCTAGTTCGACCGTCCAGGCTAATGTTAAGTGCGCAGCTAACGGGACGGCCCACGCTAGCTCGGTGCTACATGATACTGCGGATAAACACACAAGCCGGGGAAGGCTGCTGTGCTAGCGTTAGAGCTCAACAACGGTGGAAAACCTCTGTATTCCTGTATTGTTTAGGAAATTAATGAGACATGTCGCGATATAAGAGAAAACTTGATACGTTTAATAGCACTTGCTAAGGCCTCGTTATAAACCGGGTTTGCATTCTTTTAAATCCAAGTCATAAAGCTATATCATAATGGACCCTACACTGAGATCCCCACAGCTCAGGTTTATAAATATGTTTTGTTCAGTAAATGTAAGGCGGCACCACATTTAGTGTCCCTGGAAATACTGTATGTGCAATTTTCCAACTTTCCCCTTTAGGTAGGTAATCCTTTCAGAGTACAGACCTGGATGATCCCACAGCAGCTATCTACCAGCATACTGTATAAGTGAACTGAACTGTCACTCAGCAGCTACCTTGTGATTATAATAACTATAACTATAGTGGTGTCTTGACTTACGAGTTTAATTCGTTCCGTGACGGAGCTCGTAACTCAATTTACTCGTATGTCAAATCAATTTTCTCCATTGAAATGAATCGAAATGCCATTCATCCGTTCCAGAACGAGTTGCACTCCCAGTTGCAACTTTTTCTGGGTGTTTCTTTTGAATAAAATCTGGAAGTAAGGAAATTATTTTAACGCCCTTGGCTGGCGTTATAGCCTTTATCGACTCCTTCTGCTTCAGTATGGTGCAGATCGTAGAAGTGCTACGCTCATATTGCTTCCCCAAGTCGACTACACACACACCTTGGTCATGGTTTTCGATAATTTCTTTAATTCAATGCGCATCATCCGCTTCTTCTTCTCTGCACTGTCCTTCACACTCACTTTCTTCGGACCAACTAGTGGTGGGATATATGAAGCTGGCTCATAACCTGAATTTTAGCTCTCAGCTCAAAGCAAAAAATCAGCTAAGAGATGGCTCGTATGTCAAAAAACTCGTTGGTTGAGACACTTGTAGGTCAAGGTACCACTGTATTTAAATTGTAAATAATAGTTAGCCCACCATTCAAAATACAGGGGAAAAAAGTTCAAGAGCCTAGGCTGCACACCAAGAACCCTGGACTTTAAAAATCACTGTACTGAAATGCCACTTAGGAAAGCTGTTTTGGTAGACAGTGATTTTAATCAATGATATGATGTACCAGTATCAACGCTTTAACCCTGCTCTGATACCATGAAAAAAAAGTCACATTCTTGATACCATGGGGTACATTTGATCATGGCACCACCTTTTTTTCACATTTATTTCTTCTTTCCCAGTATCTGCATCAGTCTTTTTTTGGGAATGCATAGTGGATAGAAATACGAGCCTCTTCTTCTTCTTTGGAACAATGGACAAGAGAGTGAAATTGTTTATTGTTATTGTAGTGAAACTACATCTTCCTCTGAATCCAAGGAGAGATTTGTCCACTGTGCTCCCAGAACCTTGGAATAAGGACAAAAATACCTTTATCACATTGAAAGTACTATGGGGTCAAATTGACCCCAAAGTAAAAATAAAACTAAATAAAAAAAATAAGCGGAAAGACTGTGAAACTATCGAGCATCACAGACTTAGGAAAGCCTTGCGAGAAAATACGTGGCAGACAAGGGCTGGGGTCACATAGACCCCATGGTACCAGACCAGGGTTAATGACCTGGTACTGATCCGATACTGATTCAATCCCTACGTCTGCTTAGTGACTAAACTCTACTTTAAAGGCGGTGATGCATGTATGTTGTTTCAGTTAAGGCAAATACATATTTCTGTTTCGAACCATTGCTCTGACTATGCACAATGTTTAGATAAGCTACTTACTTAAATCATGAGTCAATTAGAATGAGTTGTTTTTTCCCTGAACGTGGTAGTTTTCTAAATACTGTATTGTTCCGTCACTGACCCATTCCAGGGGTGTCCGATTCTGTGCCATGTCTTTGGAGAGCACGTCAGACCTGGTTAACGAGAACACGTGTGTGCCCTCCTCACTGAGCCTTGATCTACGCTGCCCACACAGTGCACTGCTGGACACAGAACTAGGCCTAAAAGGCAAAGTTAAAGGCTCGTGTACTTCTTCCAAGAGCCGCCGTATCTACGCCAGCACCACCTCCTCACAGCTCCTCACTGGCATCATGGGCGGCCGGGACGATGACGTGTCTCACTGTGAGGAAGAACGGGCAAGGAATCAAGAAAAAGACCAAGGTCACTCAATCTCTGGGAGCAACGCCAAGTGGATGAAGGAGGGTCAGAACCAGCTGCGCAAAGTCGCAGAGCAACAGCAGGACCTCAACAGAAATCCAGACCAGAACCGTAACCTGACGGAAAATGAGAACGAGAGTCCGGATGGGAACCCAAACCAGAATTGCGTGCTTGAGGAGCAAGAGCATGATGTGGAGAACAACAAGAACCTGAAGGTCCTCTGCTCCGACGTAGACATCAGGAATACTGCCAATGAGCCTCTACTAATCGATACCTCCGAGGTTCCCAAGAGCAAGGAGCAAGACGAGGAGGAGGAAGAGGACGAGGAGGAGGAAAGCCTACCTGCCAGTGGTGGAGAGAAAGACACGGATTCCTCAGAGGCCCAGAGCACCAGTGAGTCGAGGAAAAGCGGTGAAGGTGGGAGCAAGAACAGATGTTTGCTGTTCAGCAAGAATGGCGCTCCCAGTGATGAGGACTCCAGCTGTATGTCTCTGTCTCAGGGGAGCACGGCCACCAGCACTCCTGATGGAGATACCGGTAACTCAGGCTTTATTCCTACTGCCTTAGTTTTTACTGCTTCAAAACTTTATGTAGATTGGCCTGTTTCATGAGCATAGGTGATTATTACATTTACAGTATAGTCAAGTTTTTCAAGTGACTGGGGACTCCTATTAAATGTATCGTTTTACAGCTTGATCCACAGCCAAAGAAACCCCTCTATGCAGCAATTCCTCTGTACTAATCACTGTTTACTGCTGTCCCATCACCACTTGGGGTGAATATTAGAGTCTTACTGGGACCGCAGTGCATTTGAGACGGACACAGACCTGCCAGCCGGGTGGATGCGGGTACGGGACACTTCTGGCACCTACTACTGGCACATTCCAACAGGCACCACACAGTGGGAGCCACCATCCCCGATGGAAGAGGGTGCAGTACCAGAGCGACCATCAAGCACCTCCCCTGCAATTACACCCTCTGAGGAACCACAGGTACAAGCAGCGACCCATTTTTAGTCTACTTTAATGGACATTTCTCTCTTAGGTAATTCTGTCGCATTCTGCCACTGTACTGTATACTCGGACAGCCGTGTTAATAGTTGAAAGGATGGCCTTCTCTCTCTCTGGTCTAATGTGCGCATATCAAGCATAAAATCATGTTTCTGTTTTTAGATTACTTGGAATGGCGTACCTCGTCAAAACAGGTTCAACGATGACTTGTGGAAGGTAGGTGTAGCGGTGCTTATTTCAGCTTGGTGTGCTTTACTGTCTGTTTATGTACTGCATATTTCTATACCATTTAACAGTAAATTTTGAAGCCTGAGAGCTTTTGCTGCTGTTTTATTATGTTAAAGGAGGAGGATGTAACTTCTGATCAGAGTCTAAAGGAATTTGAAGGGGCTACCCTGCGCTACGCATCCATCAATCTCAGGTATAACTTGCTTTTAATGTAAGCATTTAGTGATATGGGGAGATTATACTATCTATATCTATACCCTATACTGTCTGTGCTATTTAAAAAAATTGTAATGCATTCTTGCTCTTAAACCATTTTCATTCCAATGTATTTTCTCTGTGTTTTCCCAGCTATACTCAGTCTGAGGGAGAAGAGAAACCAAGTTCTTATAGCACTGATGGAGAGGCCAAGGTAAAGAATGTAGTGTTTATCAGCATTGCTCTGCTATTTGTATGTAGGAATAGTTGTGTGTTACATGCTTAAAAGCTACTTGATTTAAAAATAAAAAACTGTATACAGTGATCCCCTGTTTATCGCGGGAGTTACGTCCCAGACCCACCTGCGATAGGTATAAATCCACGATATAGAGAGACCATATAAAAAAAAATTTAAATACCCCTCCCACATGCTTTAAACACATTTGAACTTATTAAAACATGCCTTTTAAGCAGATTGTAAATGTATTTTGATGCATATTTGGCTGCTGCCCGTTGTTCTATCTGAGATTGCACCATATTAGCGGCAGCCATCAGAGCCCAAGAGAATGGAAAGCACGCTCTGACTGGTTGAGTTTCCTTCTTCAGCCAATAACGTGCCTTGTAAGAAACATTTGGGTATTTCAGCTTTCCCAGTAACGTTTTTCATCTCGTGAGACGTGAGACTCTTTGTCTACACCTGTAGCAGTATGTTTTATAATTTCCAGTATTGCTTAAATCTTCATTATTTTATATACATATTAGATTTTTACTATCTATCTATCTATCTATCTATCTATCTATCTATCTATCTATCTATCTATCTATAATATATTGTGTGTGTGTGTGTGTGTTATAATTAATGCATTATATTGTTATTAATATTTTAGCATAGAAAATAGCTATTGTCAGATCTCTATATGCCACAGATTTCTGCAGTAGAAAATTTATGTTCTACAAAAAAAATCCATGATATAGAGGGACCGCGAAAGGTGAACCGTGATCTAGCGGGGGATCACTGTCTAGGGAAGGTACCAGCTTGGTACTATTTTTCCGTGATCAAACCACTTAAATCCATATAAAGATCTTGTAAGTTATTATGAAAATTTAATTACAGATTATTTGCAGTGTTCCCACAGTTCGTAATCTATTCTGCGGTGTGTGTCTTGTAGTGTTTTGCTGTGCGATCTCTAGGCTGGGTGGAGATATCGGAGGAAGAAATGGCACCTGGCAAGAGCAGCATTGCCGTCAATAACTGCATCAGGCAGCTCTCGTACCACAAACACAACCTGCACGACACAGCCGGCATCTGGGGAGAGGTGTGTGTGCGTTGTCTGTTTGTTACAAGGAGTTAAGTGAGTGAATGAAAGGTGGTGATTATGTGCCTCTGAATTCTCCAGGGTAAGGACATGCTCCTGGTGCTGGAGAACGAGATGCTAAATCTGATTGATCCTCTGGGACAGACCCTTCTCCACTCACAGCCTATAGTCAGCATCCGCGTGTGGGGCGTCGGCAGGGACAACGGCAGGTGAGTACAATAACCAAGCCTAACATGAGTGAACAAAATCTCTACAAATCTCTAATCTCTGGATGGCCTTATGGGTCATTGAAGACAGGTTGATTCAGCGCTCCTTAACCTTTAAATGTACATATACATATTTGGGGCAGGGGATAGCTCAGGGGGTTAAGACGTTGGACTACTGACCGGAAGGTCAGGAATTCAAATCTAAGCACCGCCAAGCTGCCACTGTTGGATCCTTGAGCAAGGCCCTTAATCTCAAAATGCTCAGTTGTATAAATGAGATAAAAATGTAAGTCGCTCTGGATAAGGGTATCTGCCAAATGACAGTAATGTAATGTACTTATTTATTTATTGAGCTTGGAGCGTTACAGTTTAACTACAACTTGAAGTGTTTTCAACGCATATTTAACAGCCACACCTTTATATTTAAATAGGTGATATTCTGACTTAGTGATGATATGTTTTACTTGTTACTTCAATTTTCTACTACATTACATTACGGTTATTTGGCAGACACCCTTATCCAGAGCAACTTACATTTTTATCTCATTTATACAACTGAGCATTTAAGGTTAAGGGCCTTGCTCAAGGGCGCAGCAGTGGCAGCTTGGCAGTGCTTGGATTTAAACTCCCGACCTTCTGATCAGTAGTCCAACGTCTTAATCCCCTGAGCTACCCCCTACCTCAGTTTACTGTTACTAGGCAGTTTACAAATCTATTCATCTGTTTTTATATATTTGTTTTTACCATAACTAATTTCAAGTACAGCTAAGCGATTATTCATTTTTAATGGGAGTTGCGATGTTCGGTAGTTTCAGAAGAGGCTACTAAATAATTATGACCTGAAAAGCTAAGCGTGTCAGTGTTGGCAGAGGTGCTAAATTGACCACAGATTGTTAAATATCCTGTTCAGTTCTGTTCAAAGGAGCAGTGATTCTTCAGTAAGGCAAACACTGAAAACCCTTCCTCTTCCCTACATCTGTGTATGCTTTCTCTGTTGCCATTTAAGTTAAATTGGTTTCTGGCTGTATGCTGAGCCATTGTGTGTGTGTGTGTGTGTGTGTGTGTGTGTGTGTGTGTATGTGTGTGTGTGTATGTGTGTGTGTGTGTGTGTGTGTGTGTGTGTGTGTGTGTGTGT
>JAQMCW010000009.1:13228234-13239457 GCA_030068335.1 Chrysichthys cranchii
GTCCTCAAAGTAGATAAAGAGAACCCAGTTAAATAAATGAGACAAAAAAAATTCACTTGGTCATTTATTAATTTATTTAACTGGGTGTGATGTTGTTTCAGGTCATATTTAAGCAGAAATGTAGACAATTCTAAAGGATTCACAAACTTTCAAGCACCACTATAGGTGGTAGGTGTCCAAGTAAAATCCACATGTATGCTAGCATCCAAGATTTCCCAGCAGAACAGAGCCCAGACCTTTCCACTGCCTCTTCCGGTTTTCCTGGTGCCATCCCTTCCTCATGTAAGCAACGCACATGCACACAGGCACCCACATAATGTAAAAAAAAAAAAAAAGTGATTCATCAGACCAGGCCACCTTCTTCCATAGCTCCTTGGTCCAGTTCTGATGCTCAAGTGCCCATTGTAGGTGCTTTCAGCAGTGGACAGGGGTTAGCATGGGCACCCGGACTGGTCTGCAGCTACAAAGTCTTGTACACAGCAAGTTACAATGCACTGTGTGTTCTGACACCTTTCTATCATAACCAGCCTTTTTTAGCAATTAATGCTACAGTAGCTTTCTGGGGAAGTGGACCAGATGGGCTAACCTTTGCTTTTCACTGGCATCAATGAGCCTTGGGTGACCATAACCCTG
This sequence comes from Chrysichthys cranchii, assembly GCA_030068335.1. NCBI lineage: Eukaryota > Metazoa > Chordata > Actinopteri > Siluriformes > Claroteidae > Chrysichthys > Chrysichthys cranchii. Next base: position 13,228,868 of record JAQMCW010000009.1, read on the forward strand.
TTGCCAGTTCACTGGTTGTCCTTCCTTGGACCACTTTTGTAGGTACTAACCATGCATACCAGGAATACTCCACAAGACCTGCAGGTTTGGAAATGCTTTGATCCAGTCATCTAATCACAATTTGGCCCTTGTCAAAGACAGACAGATCTTTGCTTGCTCATTTTTCCTGTTTCCAACACATCAGCTTTGAGAGCTGACTGTTCAGTTGCTGCTTAATAAAGACAGTTGCCACTGTATTGAGAGGTTTTAATGTTATGGTCAAGTTTTAACAATATGGGTTTTGATATTATGGCTGGTGTGTGTGTGTGTGTGTGTGTGTGTGTGTGTGTGTGTGTGTGTGTGTGTGTGTGTGTGTGTGTGTGTGTGTGTTCACACACAAAAAAAATTATAAAATGTCTTAAATGAATTAAATGCATACAGTACAGTTAATTGGTTAATGCTATGTAACAGGGGAATATTTAGTTATTCACACCTGTCTGTTCCTGTCTTTGTTGAATTGTTTTGCTTTTCGATACATTATGTATGTAAACTGGAAAGTGAAGCAGTTATCTGCTTCATGAGACATTATATCTCTATATACAAGAGTAGTTTGTGTACTACATGAGGTACTGCCACAATTTCATAGTCATTGTTGTAAGATCTACCAATTAAAAAGAGCAAACAAATTCATGCATGATTAGGTATGTAGATGGATGCAAATATAGAAAAGCATGCTGCCCGTGAAACTATGCAGATGCATATTAAAAGTGCAAATAGTTACCTCAGAGGCTGTGGATACAGTGTTCAGGAGACCTGAAAATCTAACAAACAGAGGCTGCTTTTAGTTCTTTTGGTCTTATCCTGAAACTTTTCAGCACATTCTGTTAAATGCCTATGTTAATAATTATAAAGGATCGATGTGATCATGTCGATGTATAATTTTGATGGTGTACCGTTTACTTTTAAGATAGGAGGATGCAGTTTCATATTTTCACATTACAGCATATTTTAACACTAAGACGATTTGGACCACAACGCTATTGGATTCTTGAGTCTGATTGGTCAGAAGGTGTTGATTATTTCTCTAGAACAGTAGCTCTAACAGTAGTGCCAGCTGTAATACAAATCACAGGTTAAGATTAATATGTAACTGCTCATTCACAGGGACTTGTATGGTGACTGATCGACATAAATTAAGGATAATGTTAAATAGAGTAAAAACCATCTATTTATCAATGAAAATCAATCATTCTCGAAGGAGTTCTCTAAGGAATCGTTTATTATCTATGGAAGGAGTCTCCAGTGTCAGCAATGTGTAACAGTACGTTTTTTTTATATTGAGAAAGTTTTCAAGAAAGTTTTCTAATTTCTTAGTACATGACAAGCTGTGCTTTTTTCCCGTGGTATTAAATATAACAAGTATTATATAGGCTATTTATTGGGACTATAAATATTTGAAAATCATGATGTGTTAAAAAATTTTAAGTGTTATAAGTGCTCTGGTATAAGAAGAAAACACACTTCAGGATGTGCGATTTTTGGAAAATAATCATCTTTGAATCAGTAACTCTGTTTCAGGTCAGGCTATAGTCTTTTTTCGTCTTCTGACGCTTAATCCTGTTCAGGGTCGTGGGGGAAAGCTGGCGCCAATCCCAGCTGACATCGGGCGAGAGGCGGGACACACCCTGGGCGGGTTGCCAATCCACCGCAGGGTGACACACAGAGACAGACAACCATTCACACCTATGGGCAATTTAGAGTCGACAATTAGCCTAATCCCCTCTGTGCATGTCTTTGGACTGTGGGAGGAAACTAGAGTACCCGGAGGAAACCCACACGAACACGGGGACCTGCAAACTCCACACAGAAAGGCACCTGTGCCGAACCCAGGGCTCAAACCCAGGGCTCAAACCCAGGACCTTCTCGCTGTGAGGCGACAGTGCTAACCACTCAGCCACCGTGCCGCCCGGGCTATAGTACACCACTCCTAAATTATAATTGCACGTCCTGTCACGTTTTATTCCTTGCACAAACCTGCTCCTACTGAACAATCAGACCGACCATGCCAAAACGAAACAGACATTCAGATCACCCCAGAACCAAATACACGACTGTTTAAAATAACTCCTGCACTGTTTTCAATGCAGCAATATACAGCAGAGGTTTTTCAATGTAATAAAAAGTTCTCATTAGTTGCTTTTGTTTAATATGATCCTTGAATTATTGCAGAAGTGGATTATGTTTAGGAAACAAAATCACCTAAAGCAAGCCTGAAAATTGTCTCAATATTGTTCCACATGATGAAACTAGCTAATGAATATGAATGTGATGTGGGTTATTGTGATAATTGTCATGGGTTTACTCATATTTGAAAACCAGGAATGCTGATCTTCTCGAGGGTTGTCTTGATTTGCATATTGGAGTAAATATCCATGCGTGATGAATATTTATGAATTCAAATCAATAAAATAAAACCAACAGGCTCATCAGCCCAAAATTCAAATAATGTAGCACACGGATACTGAAGCAAATACATTACTGTGGAAATACGCTGTGTTTTTAGTCAACCCAGTCAGCAGGCTATACATATCCATTTTCCCCATCCCTTCGTGTGTTTTTTTTTTTTTTCTGCTTAATTATGATTTGGCTCTCTTCAGAACTTGGTCTATTATATTCCCTATTATATTCTCTTTCCATTGAAAAACGAGTATCGTATCTGTTAAAATTCAAAACCCATTGTCTGCCAACAAAATTCAATTGATAGACCATGTAGGTGATGTATTACAAATACTACACATTTCACTAGAAGTCAGTTAGGAGAATCTGGCTTACAATATCTAGCATCACTCCGTTCATTATATTCCTTATTATTATGGACTTTTTTACATTTGACTATACTGGTGATACACTCTATTGTGTGGGTTTTTTTTTTTTTACTGAAAAGAGCCATGAATTATTAACAATTTATAAGCATTTGTTAATACTGTCACTCCTCGTAGACACCAGAGAAGATTAGACTGCATGTTTTCAGTGAAAAAGCAGAGTAACATACCTTTAATATCACAGACAATTAAATGACTGTCAATAGGGATCGATAGAAGAAGAACACTATATCATATACAACATATGTGTACATATTTGGTGAATATTGCTGTAAAGTGACTACAGATTACTAATCGATGTGGGGGTCGTTCATGTATTTTTGCTGGCAAGGTTTGGCACCACTTCCATACTCCCTACATATAGTGAAGAGTTAGTGAAAATCAATAGTTCTTCTGACTGATCATGATTATCTTATGATACATTTTCTATCCTGACGGGCGTGGGCTTTGTCAGGATGACAGTGCTCCTGTCTACGGCTCGGTGAATGGTTGGATGAGGATGGATTGATAATAGTCCTGGTTGCAATAGGTTTAGTTTAGTACATTGTTGTTTCCATAGTAACAGCTCATTTAAAGTATTTTGTAAGATGGATGACCCTCATAGACAAAGTATAATAAAAGGAAGAATCAAAATGAGAAACTGAAGATATGACTTTTCCACATGGTCCCCATGTAAGACGACGCATTTGTCGTATCATTCAAGCTTCCGTATTCCCACAGAGAAGTTTTTCCGCTGTTCCTGAAGCCAAGTGAGCGCCGCTTCCTTCACTTCATCATCAGAGGTGAAGCCGTGACCACGCAGCGCCTCCTTCAGTGGACCGAACATGTGATAATAACTCAGCTCCAGATCCGGGCTGTAAGGAGGACGTGGAAGATGTTTTAACCCGAGCCGTTGCACTGTCTCTACTGTCCCTGCTGCTGTGTGAGGACGTGCATTGTCATGGTGCAGCAAGACTGTTTTGGACAGCATTCTTCTTCATTTGCTGTGAGCTCCAGGTTTAGGTTCATTTCACAGCAATGCACAGTAATTTGCACTGTTCATTGTTTGCCCATGCGCTTGGAAATGCACTAGAATAGGAACCTTCATGTCCCAAAAGAATGTTAACATGATTTTCTTTGGTGAGGGCTGACTTTTGAATTTCTTCTTCGCTGGAGAAGACGGCTGTCTCCACTCCATCAATGCTTTGTCTTTTGCTCTCCGGGTTATCACGTAATGTTAAAATGGCCTTTACTTTTTGATTCCCCCTCATAAGAAACAGATTAAAAAGGGTGAGGAAAACATACAAACATTGATATAGGGAAGTTTTTCGTAAGGCGATATTTATTTAACTTTTATAGAAAGTGTCCTCCAGTGTGAGTGCTTTGTAAGGGTCAAAGATAAAGCTGTCCCTTATATAACTTTTCCGTGACAAGAAAGCCTTCACAACAGTGGACTCTGCACTTTGTGGTTTTTTGTAAGAAGCTGCAATTTTTTGCTGTTGTGTCTTTGTTTTATTAACTTCAAATAAGAAAAAAGAAGGGCTAGTGAAGGGACGACTGTTTATAGCTACTATAATGTAAGCCATAACAGGAACCATATAGTGCGACACTATATGGCCAAACGTTTGTGAGCACCTGACCAACATGCCCTTGTGCACTTGTTAAACGTCCGATTCCAAATTTAGTCCTCTTTTTGCTGTTATAGTAACCTCCACTTTTCTGGGAAGACTTTCCACTAGATTTTGGAGCATGTGTGTAGGGATTTATGCTCATTCATCCACAGGAGCAGTAGTTACGCCAGGTACTGATGACGGCGGAGAAGAATTGGGTTGTAGTCAGCATTTCAGTTTATCCCAAAGGTGTTCAGTGGGGTTGAGGTCGGGGCTCTCCGAAGACCACTCGAGTTCTTCCACTCGACCTTGTGGAAGCATTTCTTTATGGACCTCACTTTGTGCACAGGGGCATTGTCGTCCTGGAACAGATTTGGACTTCGTAGTTCCAGCAAAGGAAAATATTAATTTTACAGCATACAAAAACATTCTATGCAATTGTTTGCTTCCAGCTTTGTGGCAACAGTTCGGGTAAGAACCACATATGGGTGTGATGGTCAGATGTCTTTTAGACTTTTAACATTTAGGCTTATGGTGTAACATGTTTTGCAGATGTTCCACACCGTTACATGTAATTAGAAAAGGAGAAAAAAAAAAAAAGTATTTCATAAATAAAAAATGTAATCACTGGCAAATTCACTGAAAGAGGCACATGGCCAGAAAATCTACTTCTGCCTTTGTGGTTTGATCTTTCTAATCAGACTCTGCTTAAGCTCCCTATAAGCAGTACATGTTTTCAGGCTGTTGAACACTGCGTCTGCTGCCGTTATTAATCACAATCCTGTGTAAGGAGGAAGTGCATGGAGACGCTGTGTGTTTCCACCAGGGCATAGCAGGGGGGGCTCCCCAGTGGGACGTTGTAATCCCTCACACATGATGCACGCTTGCTGTGCCTGTCACAACCGTGGCAAGATGAAGGCAATACCAAACGCCTCGACATGGCTCTAAGTGATCTGACACAAATTGCTGGTTCCTTCAGCTTTTATTTTTACTTAACTGACATTTACCTCAAAATCCCCAGTCAGAAGTCACACTGTTTGATGAAGCTTCCTGGAGAGGCTCAGATAAACTGTTGGAATAATAATTGCCCCACGTCGCACATTCAAATGCTCTCAAGACTCACCAGCCTGCCTGCACATCCTACCATATCATTAAATGCCACTTTGGATGCTTTTAAATCTTCTCCTGCAATGACTGCGCAACATTTAAACCTTCTGCATTCTTCGCTACTCAAATATTGTGAGATTCTGATGGACAGCACAGAACTCGGGAGCTGCCCCGTGATGTGTTGATAAACAGATGGGAAATCGCAGAAGGGCTCAGGTGCCACATGATTGAGTCTAGAGGGAGACAGGCCTTTCCTTCTCAATAAGCACCCTGGAGTGACATATGATGTATGTTCTGTCCATAGACGCTGCTTTGCTTTCATTTGCCCTCCATATCGCTCTGCTGTTTGCATACATGTTTTTGCATTTTACCGAATGCAGTGCTGTGAATGGTTTATTGGAAGCAGAGAGATGGGAGATAGCGTCGTTGCTTTAGGATAGTTGACACGAAGTCGATCTTAATTCAGTGCACACACCGCGCGTGTCGAGGCTGCTGGGTAATTTTTTTTTAAACACACTATCGCAAGCAAGGTTCTGATAAATTTATAACATGGCTGACAGATACGAAAAGCGGAAAAATACAGAGAAGGTCAAGTAGTGAGGAATGGTGTCAGAGTGACCTTTATCGCACCAAAATGGGCAAGAAGACAGGAGTCCTAGGAATCCATGCAGAGACATAGGACTAATTAAGAAGCTAATATCTGAAGTATATTAGAATATTAAATGTTAAACCCTTAGAGAAAAAAAAACCCCTAGCTGCTATCTGTATGGAGTTTCACGTTTTTGTGGATTTCCTCCATGTCCTCCAGCTTCTTCCCACCGTCCACAAATACTCAGGGAAGTGGACTGCCTACATTAAACTGTGCCCCTGTGTGTCTACAAAGATTTGCTCTCCAATATTGTCCTTTTCAGCCGATTTCACATTTACACTGGTTCCCAAAGTGTGGTCTGCTACTGGAGCGTTTGTTCGCAAACATGCATTTGTGTTTGCTTTCTCTTCATCATTGTGATTGTGGCATTAGTGAGTAAATGACGCTTCGGTCTCTGGGGGGGAAAAACACAGGTCCCATGAAACCACCCTAATTGCTTATAAATGCTGGAGTTTAATGAAAGGCAGAAAATCAAGCATTTTTTTTCTTATGATGATTTATTGTCAGAACGGGGAGATGTATGCGAGTGCCAAGAGGGACTGCACACACACTCACACACACCATGCATACAATAATACATGCAAAGTAGATGAGTCCTCTTACTCTAGTTACTAGCCTATTCCCCTTGTGGGTTTTTTCCATGGTTATATAGCATTCAGTCAGCATTCCAGTAAACAGTATGATGTTTAATCTGAACAGGCTATATATATATATATATTCCTTGTATCTCTTCACTCTTGTTCTACTGCCTTCATGTGTGTCCTTTCTTTGGGATGTTTACGCACGTCTATTCATTACAATTAAATGATCTCCTCTACCATGATTAAAGCTTTAGATGGGGTTCATTAATCACTTTCTCAGCTCTTGGCATGTAACAACTCTCTTGTTGGTACATACACACATACGCACACAAATACACACACACACACATGGGCACGCGCACAGAAAACACAAGCACAACTTCTCAGTGGTGTGGATGCTTAGTCAACATCCACTGGAACATTTTGTAGAGGCGTGTTCAAGGGCAAGATATGAATAACCACTTCACAGAAATCGAGTACTATGTGATCAGTTCTTAAAGCTTTCTCAGAGACACCAATTGTAGCACTACTGGTCAGCTTATGGTTTAAAAGACAGGGTGACCTCTTCCTTTATGAAAATCCCTTTATCCCAACGTGTGATACAGCTGTGTGCTCACATTTTATTCACACACCAGAAGAGGGAGATCATGAACCATATATCCTCGCTGTTAGACCTAAAAGGTAAACTGCTAGCTTGGTGTTCCATAAAATAACCATGTGAACATTTGATTAGCAGAATAAACATCCCAGGGGTTATTTGGTTATGTGTGCATTAGCCTGGTTTTACCTTCATAGCCCTTGCATTGCTATGCTTTTGCTCAGATGACCGTGGGTCGGTGCAGCTGAAAGCCAGGCGCTGGGAAGTGTGTGGATGATCTACAGTAGCTTTTATTCTGTGTAGCACCAAGATGATCATCAACCTCGTGATTGAGAAACTGTATCCTATCTCTCCAAGGCTATAGGGTTCAGTTCACTTTGCCCCAATCTTAAGACTACATTTAGAGTCTCAAATGATATTTAATGTAGCAGCTTCATTCACGTGCCCAGAAGGTCCAAATGCTGATATTTACATTTATTGATCCGAAATAAGGACTCTGATACCCAATAGCGAACTGATACTGGCGTACTTTTACTTTATTAGATTTTCCCTCCTGCCTGAACAAAAATAATAATGATTGAAGCTCGCGCCAATGCTTTGTTGAGAACCAGTGATGGGAATTCCAGTCCGGCTCTCTTCAGTGAACCGGTTCATCTCGCTCAGCTAAGCAATAAGAGCCGGCTCTTTCGGCTCCCAAACGACTCCTCATTCCAAACACATGACACTCACAATGAACAGATATGAAATATAGGTAATAAACATAAATTACAACGTGCAAACAAGCAGCATCAAATCGTTTTAATAGTGAAACAGTGTAAGATTGTCTTTGGGGCATGTAGGACAAATATTAATTAGCAAAAAAAAAAAGAAAGACACAAAGAGAGAGGAGCCGGCTCCCGTCGTTAACTTAAGGAATCGACTCGGAGTCGACTCGATCGACACCGACACGTGACTATTTGGAATGTTTGTGTTTAAAGCCTTGGATGTTTACGTTCATTTGCGAGAGTTGCAAGCTCGTGATCACACGATCAACTTGGACACAGCGATATCTCTGGGATTCTAGCTGTAACTCGACTTCCTCTGTGTTCCTGCACCATCTCCACACCGACAGCGAGGATTAATTACCGCGAAAGAAGACGAGAGGAGCCGCAGCAGAGAGCCCGTCAGCCCGGACGCAGCGCCCTGAGCCGCCCCTGGAGCGGTGAGTTACCGAGTCTTCTTGTTTTCACTTCAGCAACCAGTGCTTTATACACCGTATTATAGCAACATTAACAGGCGGAAACGCAGTCTAGTTCCGATAAGCGGTCTGTCCGTTATTGTTTGGCGAATTGTATAATGTACACGAATATTAGCCTACTGCGGTGGACTGGCGACCTGCCCTGGGTGTGACCCCGCCTCTCGCCCGAAGTCACCTGGGATTGGCTACAGCTACCAATCACAGCCTAAGCGCCATGGAAACTGGACGGACGGATAATTAGCCTGAAGGTCGCGTCGGCTACGCAGAATAGCCACATAAAGTTGGCTAAGCTAACTAGCCGGCAGCATTAGCACATTTGAGCATTGTAGCTGTAACGGTTACACCACTGCAGACAGCCGTTAAAAACACGCAGACACGCTTAAAATGTGAAAGTCCAATCACCAAACTACAGGAAACGAACACGAAAGGAGAAAACAATGTTAGGTGTGTGCTGCCTTCCATTTAACTCGGAAGTCGGATTTCGGAGCTGGTGGGGCGTCACATCCGACTTGACCGAGCTCTGTTTGTACAAGTCGGAATACCAACTGGGACGCCTCTAGGAAAGCCCGCTATTGTGGTTGGTGTGATGGAGCCATGTAGTCCTCTCTGCCCTGATTACTTTGTGTGTAAAAACTATTTAAGAAAAAAAACTTTAATTGTACTGATTTGTTGGTGCAGCCAACCAGGGCGGAGGTTGAATCTGATCTCATTGTTGTGGACCGATAGCAATGACCTCAAGTGCTGACCCAAGTGATAAAACGGCTTGGTGCAGGGATCAGGAATAAGATGGACAGTCTCGTCTCACACACCTCGAAACTCACGCGAGACTCATTCGCAGGAACAGATTAGAGACGAGGAAGCGATCCAAATCTCAGATTATTGGTCCAAATTTATTGGCCACAGTTCTAAATATTCAAAGCTGCTAATAAATATGTAGTCATACATCATATCAATCATATTTCTGATGCGATGATGTTAGAAACAATGCATCCCACTTTCATAGCAAATTGTATTCAGTGCACTCTTTATTAGTCGAGGCATTCCCATTGTGATATTTTAAATTGCACACATGCGAAATAGTGAATTTGACCATCCCTAGTATGTACTGTTAGAGGAAGATCACAGTAATATCACTTGCATAAATACAACCCCAAATCAGAAAAAGTTGGGATGGTATGTTAAATTAAAATCAAACTGAAAACAGTACTTTGTTAAATTATCTTTGACCTGTATTACATTGAAAGCAATACAACAGCACATTATTTAATGGGTTCCTCATGAATTTTATTGATTTTCTCAAAATAAACACCGTATTCCAATTTTGGTTCTTGGAACATATTTCAAAACAGTTGGAACAGTAAAGCATTTACCACGTTGTAATGTTGCCATTCCTTTTCATAACACTTAAAAGACGTTGAGGGACTGAAGACACCAAGTGATGAAGTGTTTCAGGTGTAATTTTGTCCCATTCTTCCTGCAAACAAGTCTAAAGGTGGGCAACAGTACGGGGTCTTCATTGTCACATTTTGCGCTTCAAAATGCGCCACACATTCTCTATTGGAGACAGGTCGGGACTGCAGGCAGGCCCGTCAAGTACCCATACCCTCTTCCTCTGCAGCCAGGACTTTGTAATGTGTGCAGAATGTGGTTTTGCATTGTCCTGTTGAAATACACATGGGCGTCCCTGGAAAAGATGTCTTCTTGAAGGCAGCATATTGTGCTCCAAAATCTCTATGTATTTTTCAGCATTGATGTTGCCATCACAGAAGTGCAAGTTACCTTTGCCAAGGGCCCTGACACAACCCCATACCATGACAGACCCTGGCTTTTGGACTTGTTGCTGTTAACAGTCTGGATGATCCTTTTCTTCTTTGGTCCGGAGCGCACGGCGTCCATTTCTCCCAAAACATACCTGAAATACTGATTCATCTGACCACAGTACACGTTTCCACTGTGTGATGGTCCATC
>JAQMCW010000009.1:13268413-13282776 GCA_030068335.1 Chrysichthys cranchii
CATTTCTGAAGTGTTTTTTTTTTTTAAGCATCCCCCCCCCCCCCCCCCCCCTCTCGGGAGTGATATGCACTCCAAGCCTTTTGAAAAGCATAGGGTCTTTCTGTGAATGCATAGGTCGTGCATGTTTTGCTTTGTGAAAGCCCAACAGAAAAATACTACAATGTGCTTGAGGCTGTTCTTCATTCGGTTTGTCCTGTCACCTGTCAAGAAGGTGACTGGAATACCGAAAGTATTTACTTAATGCAGCTTGCTTCTTGGACACGTTGATGAATAGACGGGAATATTAAAAACCAGAGAAAAATATGTAAACTGGTTCATAAAATTAGCTAACTACTTGCTGAAGCAAACCGTGGTATCTTGAAAAAAACCCAACCCACATCCACTTAATCAAGAACAAAGGCAACAAGTTGCACAAATACCAAATGATGATTAACATTAAAACATTTGTCGATCTTACTGTGGTGCATGGAGAATAATCTAATGTTTTAGGAAGTAAGTGTGTCCCAAAAATATCCCTAAAATCTCGAGAAGTAAACATACTTATTGTAATACATGCTCCACATCATTTATTTTGCCCACACATGTGCACCTGCACACCACTTAATATGTGCACCTCTAAACATGACATAAATATTCTTCATATTTCTTTGGTTTCATTCATTTGATTTCTTTTTGTTATCTAGCAATTTGCTTTGGTAATAGTATCACTAGAACCCATGGTATTATGAGATTTGTGGTATCTCCTGCTGTAAGAGTGATTCTCAGCGCATTTACTGTATCCCTGCTTGAGCACATCACAAGACTGCAACTGGTTTTTGTGGAGGGGTCATTTTTAGGATTATAACATCCTCCTTTCATGTGCTTACTTAAGCTCGATTGAGGCTCTTGTCAGAAAAGTACTTTCCTTGCTGCAGGTCTTTTGAAGTGGAAATGCGGACAGAAGCCATCTCTTTCTCTCTCTCTCTCTCTCTCTCTCTCTCTCTCTCTCTCGTCAGTTAAATAGACTGGCTTGTCAATCTCACATTCTCACTGATCGCACTGGCTTGCCCTCTTGATAATACCACTATGTAGCAGGTTTGATCTGAAAAAAATCGTAGTTTGTGTTTTCAGCCAGTAGCAGGTGACCAAACTGAAGAATACTGATGAAAATATCTTCTGGAGCTCATATCTGGAAGATGAGGTTTACTCCATAAGCTGAAGACCACTATAAATAAACCTATAAATGAAAATGTAGTGGTGGTGGTGGTGGTGGTGCGCCAGGCTAGTTCTGTTTACTCAGAAAGAACCCAAGGGGACCACTTCTGATAAAAATGAAATGGGAAATGTTGAGCTGAAAGGTGGTGGCTTGGTGGTTTGAATGGTCCCAAGTTTTAAAATGTCTTCTTATGTGAAAGGTTCACAGAATTCACTGTTTCCAGAAAGGTGCAATGCTCGATTCCAGCTCTCGAATTGATCCAGGATTGAACTGAAACATCAACAGAGGTCAGACCACAGGTTTCTACAGCAAATCTAGTACGATGTCCCTGAGCAACATGAAGCCAATAAGGCATTTCATTGATAAATTGATGTGGAAATCTTACCGAAGCTATTGATCATTTAGGCTTGCCAGTTGGAAATACCACATTCTAAATCCACGTAGCTGATATATTTATCTGAAGTCTGTCAGAATGGACATAGCACATTTAAGTAGGTGCAACAATTTAATGTGAATATCTTTTAATGTTTAATGGAATACTATACTGTAACTAACCTATATTCTAAATAAAATAATGTACTGGTTTTTTTTTTTTATCTTATTTGATTGTTGTAATTTGTTGCATGTAAGCAAGTTTGGCAGAGAAGGAAATTGTATTTTTTTTTTCTTCCAATTACCTAACTAAATAATAAAAAAAGAATAATAGTAATATTAAAGCTAATAGTAACTAGATATTAAAATTATAAATCAACTGATGGAATGGTGGGTAAAACTAAAAAGCCAAGAAAACAACAAGCAATCCATGCATATCTGTGATGGGAAGCAATCAAACCACTAGAGATTTAGAAGATATAACAGCCCTATGTCCTTTATGGGTGCCAGCGATGTGTGGAACAGTAACATTCATGTGTTATGTGTAACGTTAATCTAACCTTCCCTGCATTGATATAATAGAAGTGTAATTAAAACACGTTTTCAGTGTCTTTTTGTGCATTAATGACTTTTAACATTAATTTAGGCAAATTAATTTAGCATTCCTTGTTAATTCTGGCATCAAAATCATATCTGAATATTATAGGATTTAATAATCTCTGGCAAAGATGGTACAGTAAATGCCTTTAAACGAGCAAAATAATTGTTAGTGTAGTAAAGCCTTTGAATATGGGTTTTGCCATATGACAATATGAAATTGTGTTATATGGTTATTATTGGATACATTATCATTATAATCACTACAGTAATCATGACCACTCTAATCATAACTGTTGGGTTTTTTTTTTGTTTTTTTTTTCATTTTGCACTGTGGGTCTCTCTTTGGAGGACATCTTTGCTAGTAGCATGCATTGTATAAAGTTTCATAGTTTTGAACTATTAAAGCCACTTAAAGAGAGGGCAAGAAAAGGTATACAAAGGTTACCAAAAAAATACCCTATACTTAAAAACAGAGAAAATTGAAAAAACGTATATTAAGCTCTTACTGTATGACCGCAAAAGAGGAATGAATACCTAATGAGAACTATTTTAAAACAGGAAAAACGAGTGGAAATTCTCTAACCTGTTTGACGCCAGTTGTATATCATCTTTATTCTGTAGTGAATCACTGACAGCACCCCCCCCCCCCCCCCCCCCCCCCCCCCCCCCCTCTCTCTCTGTCTATCTTTCTAATTTAATGCCTCATCATTGGTCTCATTTGCAAAGCAGCATGCCAATGTGTCCTCTAACTAAAATGCCAATTACACAGACACTCCAGATAAATTCTTATTGTGGCTCAGCCATAAACTTCAATTTAACAACGTAAATTGATGAGCAGATCTGTCACACCCTCTCCCTACTTCTTCCACTATCCCACACTCCTTTCTCATTCCTTCAGCGAAAGATGGATGGCGAGATAATGGTGTAATCTAAGAAACGGATATGCATGCTCTATTGAATGATCATTTATCAGGTATCTGCAATTTTATCCAAAGATTTATGTATTCTTTATAAGTTAATTCTTTACATAGAAACCCGGTGTGTTGGTTAATTAATAATGTGTTAAATAGGTCTATTTTGTGTATTTTATTTATTTTTTTATCATGTGCCATCATCATCATTCTTGCCGGTGTTTATGGGAGGATACCGGCATAAATTTGAACAGGCCATAGTTCCCCTTTGGTATGCGACGCAGATATTCCGTTAAATTACATAATTTGTTGTTATTGACAAAGTGCCTCAAAGCCTGCCACCAGTGCTATAATCCTGTGTGCTTCCAATGAAAATCCCATTCCAGCTTCACACCTCTCAGTTTTATGGCATAATGCAATATAAATGGGACTTGGAGCCCTTTTGGGCCCAGTGGTTCAGTGGTCCTTTTGAAAATACCTGAAGAACAGCGTCTGCATTTGCATTTTAATAATGATTTGCAGGTTTGATTAGTTTCCATTTGCAACTCTGACAGGTTAATTGAAAAAGCTTTGAGCTGCTCTAGCGCCTTGCCAGCTGACGACCCGATTGGGGAATGATATATGAACACTTCATTCCGTGCCTCATAACACACTCCATGACCAAAAATAGAGCTCCTGACAATGATTCTGCTGCCCAGTTCTGCACTCTCACCTCTGTCTCCACCTACGTAGTCTTTCCTTTCAAATTTAGACATGATCCCTGATAGAGAATTCCTCCTAGAATGGAATCTGCTTGCTTGGCCAGTCATTCACTGCAGCGATTTAATGAAAATGACGTGACAAAGGCAGGCGGAGAAGGAGCTCATTGTGTCACTGATTTCTGTATCCAAGTAGCAACCAAGGCAGAGCACATCATGAACACAAATGTGTGTGCATCCTGTGGCATATACTCTCACCGTGTTGAGTAATGAAACCGGTTCCTTTGGCTTGCTGATGTCAGAATCCTTCGGTTATGCATTTCTCTGGTGTAGGACTTCAATCAGATCTCACCTTAGAGATCCAAAGTAGATGGAGAAGTTGAAGAAATAAAGCAGGCTGTTTAATCATTCTGATCCTCTGAAGGAGTGAATGAGAAATACGGTAGCGTGCATCACTGTGATTGCAACCTTTTGTGTTTCAGGTTAACAGCAATATCTACAAAGTCTCGGAATGTGCAGAGATGGTATTTCACATTACTTGGATATGAGGAGTGTGTGCTCAATCCATAATTGCCTTTTCTCAATATTACTGGCAGTAGATTGGTTGCAAATTGGCGAAGAGGCTATTCATTCCAATAAAGAGGAAAACCAAGTGAGTGACTTTGCCTACTGAGGAAAACAAATTCTGTTTGTGAATACAGAAATTGGCTGTAGGGGGTGGGTAGGGGTTTTGATTATTTTTTTCTTCTTTCATTTGTGGGTTTAATGTAGAATGCCTGCCGAGTATAAAGTCAGTTCAATTACAGCAGTCTTTCCTTCACCTAGCTCCCCCAAGTGCTTGCAGACTATTGATAAGGAAATGCAGATTAGCGAATCATGGAAGAAAACAAAGAAAAGAACAATCAGTATCCTCCTGTTTCCATCTACTTGTTTTTTTTTTAAATTTTATTATTATTATATATATCTCCCCAAACATTAAAAATAAACTCTTTTCCTACACCCTTTGTGTAACTTCAAATATTTTTCAACTGGCAAGCAAGCTGTCAGCTGTATATTAAATTGACTTTTCTATTTATGTGCAAAAACCAAGGGAGGAAGGCGATCGTGCAGAATAGCATTGCGGTAAGATTAAGCAATTTTTCCCATCACAGATTTTCTATATGCGTAAGCACGTTTGATGTCATTTCATACTTTGTATTTCATTCGAATGAGAAAGGTCAGGATTGCTCTCAGTTTTCATTCTGTTTTTACTCCCTGTAAGATCCTACGGTATTGTTTTAATTGTTTTTCTGTCAGTTTCTCCACTATTTGATTTGATTTTCTCTGCTTATTCCTATGTGAGATGTAAGCACTCTGCGAGTTTGTAACACAGGTGTAGTTTGATTGTGTACTATTTTTATAGCTGAAGAATTGATGGGGTTTGGAGTCCTTTCTACTTTTAATGATTTTACTCCTGTAACTCGTTTCAGTTATTTGCGTAGTTGCTATCGTAATACTGTATAGTTTAAGAAACAAGAACTTCACTGTCATACGCACAAGCGTCATTTGGACAATGAAATCCTTAGTTTGAATGTTCTCATGGATTTAAAATGAAAGATAAATAGTAACAAATTAGGCAATGATTTTAAAAACTCTGTGTTATATGCAAAATATTGTGCAGCATTGGAATAACAACAATATGGCATAAAAATAGTGGAAGTAAAAAATAATCCCGGTCATATTTACAAGGAGTGAGGTTTTGTGCAATGTACAAATTGTGTATTAGTGCCTAATCTGGCATCATCACCTCATGCATAGGGAATTTCACATTTTAGTCAAGGTCTGTTATCAATTCTACATATGATGTGACTACATTTGAAAAATTGTGCTTCTTCAGGATAATGGTGCAACACACTTACATACATACAATACGTTAGCATGATACATGGGACTACAAAGTGAAATGCATGCCATGGTGGGGTATTGCAGGACAGTGAATCCTGATTAGACACGGCAACTGCACAAAATTGGATGGACAATCCATGAGGTAATGTTCTACTTTTAATGTGCAGGTGTGTAATGATGGTTTCATGATTTATATTGATATTGCTGAACTTTTAGACAAAATGAATGGGCTCTTTTTTCATGTATTGACTTTAGAGCTTATTTGTTGCTTTGGTATTATTATTATTATTATTTTTTTTTTTTTGCTTTGTTTTTTGTTTTTTTTTTGCATCTGTGAGTCTCCAGCATTCAAAAACAAATGGCGAAAATGGATGAGAATGAAGTTTATTCTGGTGTGAGCCTAAATTTGAAGAAAACATGTTTAATATGCATCTGCAGACCTATAAAGTGAGACACTGACATGTCAAAGTGACCTCTTGAAAAAGGACCCTTTGCCTTACACAGCATGAAGAGAGCTCTTTATATTCCTCCCCCTCTCTCACTCTCTCTCTCTCTCTCTCTCTCAAATTTCCAGTCTAGAGATGAAAACAGTTCAGATAAAAAGGTTTTTCATTGATGTGAGATTGGACAGTATTATCATTCCAAGCGCTAGGATGAGGTAAGGGAATGGTATTTAGCTCTGTTGGTGTGAGCCGAATAACAATAGCACTCTTAAGAGCATCCTCTAGATCAGAGCTTTCAAAGTTTTCAGCCCCGACCCTTTTTTGATATGAATATAAATCTGGGATCCTGCCATCCCTTTTGAACAAAGCATTGAATTGATTCACCACCCTTAAAAAAAAAAAAATAAATTGTTGTAATTTAAAGCCTAACAGTTGGAGTTTCTTTCAAAGTTTATGTAGTCAAGGCTAAAAGTTTAATATCACCCATGGTCTGTGCAAGCCTTTATACTTTGCGGATAGCACAGCATTGAAATACTGAAAGCCCAAGTGATCAGAATCTTTCGAACCGTTGATGGATCCTGTTCATGCGATTTTCTTTTCAAATTCACAAACCAGTGTACCCACTGTCAATTCATCATCTGTATTAAAGCATGAAATGCAAAATGGCAGTATTAGAGACTACAATACTATGCTAATAACCCTGCAGGCATTTTGTATTTCTGAATGTATAAAGCACACAAGTGATTTTCACTTTGACAGTAGCAGCAGTAGTCTGTGAGGTAATTTTGACTTAAACCGGGAAATCTGCAAGATAATACCAAGCACAACAAAAGGAGAAGCTTTTTACCTGTCAGTACACACAATTGTTTTCTTAGGCATCAGTGTTTTGTGAGCTGTTGATGATCTAAAATGGAGCAGGGATTATTTACTGCCATGAAAGCACTACATTAATCTTTATTTATTTGCTACTGGAGGAACGATACCTCTGATATCTAGCTTTGGTTGGTTCCCTAAGTGCATCCTTGTGTATTAATGTACAGTACCAATGAAAATGTTGGGCACCCCTACTCATTTATGGGTTTTAATTTATTCGACTATTTTCTACATTGTAGAATTATACTGAAGACATCCTAACTATGAAATAACATGGGTGAATCACTTGTTAACATGGGCGATAAGTTGTGTCCAAATAGAGTTGAGTTCTGTCGTTTTATTTAATTTTTTTTTATTGCAGCAGAGTTATACCATTGTTACATGCCTGATCATTAAGACATTCAAGACCACGTTTTTCTCTGCCGTTGGTGCCTCTCAATTAGATGATTCAAGGACAAAATAAAAGTTGTTGTTTTGACTGATGTGTTTAAGATGTATAATGCCTTTTCCACGCATACAGAAAAGTTTGGTATCTTTGTGGCGCTAGAGAAATCAGGGTCGGGCCATAAGAAAGTGTAACAAATCCACAAATCCGTATCAGTCCAGACAGGTTTCGTTTAACGATAGGCTTCAGTGTCAGAGGAAAAGACATTGTCATCTAGTTTCCCATCTATCCCAATGATATGCTTTATGGTCTGCTGCAGTGTGTCTGCAGAGAGAACTTTCTGATGTTGAATTCACTTTTAAATTGTTAAAACGTTAAAGGTGCCATGGATAAAAATTGACCACTTGTTGAATTCCTACTCCACATTTCAATCAAATTGGGGCATATCAGCAGAAGGTTGAGAAACAAGAATTATGCACAGGTAGCAAGACAAGAGCCACAGCAAAACCGTACATCAAACGCCATACGAAATGAGTTCTGGTAGGGTTTGTTTTGTCATTAATTGCACTAAAGATGCATTTTGAAATGTCCCAACAAGGTCAGTACATCTGGTGATTTGATACATAAATCTGCCTCAGTTTGGTAGCTAGCTAGAGGACAAGCTACTTGAGCTAGTCACATACAGCTATTCTTACTGGTATCACATGTTAATAAACATGTAATGTCTCAAACATGTTAACACTGTCATTAAAGTTATAAAATTAGCTACCTTTATAAGCAAGTACTAAATAACCAATGTTGGCATTAAAAGCAGTTTATTTACCAGTCTAAATGAAACATTCAGCATTCAACATCATATTTAATTCCTTTTATCACCAAGAGCTGTGTCCAGCACGGTAAAGCAACACCAGTGTTAACTCTTGTTTTGTCTTCGTCTTCGTTTTCTGCCGCTTAATCCTGTTCAGGGTCGCGGGGGGAAGCTGGCTCCAATCCCAGCTGACATCGGGCGCGAGGCGGGACACACCCTGGGCGGGTCGCCAATCCACCACAGGGCGACACACAGGGACAGACAACCATTCACACTCACATTCACACCTACGGGAAATTTAGAGCAGCCAATTAGCCTAATCCCCACTGTGCATGTCTTTGGACTGTGGGAGGAAACCGGAGTCCCCGGAGGAAACCCACACGAACACAGGGAGAACATGCAAACTCCACACAGAAAGGGGCTCGAACCCTGGACCTTCTCGCTGTGAGGCGACAGTGCTAACCACTCAGCCAGGTTTATTGCTAGGATGGATGGGTGGATGGATGGGTGGTGGTGGTGGTGGTGATGTTTTTCAGCCATTCAGCCATTGTTGCATTTCCTGTTCTAATCATTGACTACCTGTCCTAATGGGGGCAGTACCTTCAACATGATTGACAAGCGGTTAGAATACACCCACGAGGCAGCGTGGCTTCTTCATCCTCTCATGTTGGACACAGGGCAGACTGGATGATATGGTGATTACTGCCTGGTATTATGAGACAGGATGGGCTGGGACTAGCTAATTAGCATGCTAGCTTCAGTAGCTATCTCTGCAACACAATACACAGATGTTTCTTTGCATTCTGTAGATAATGTAAGTACATTTTTGAATGTTTTCAACTACACTTCTTACATACATCGTCTTTTAAACATCATAATCTCTTAAATCTCATCCAAGGCAAGTGTGGCTTGCTCAGTCAAACATATTGAACATTTTTCATTTCGCATGAGTCATAATGTCTGTCTCTTTCAAGCACCACTGCATTGTTATTTTGTAATTTCATGAGAAACTATTTTGTAAATTTGGGTTATTATAGAGTATTATCTAAATGGAGTTGGCCCACCAATAGAAGACGTTTTTTTCTGTGTGGTGACTTTGCCTTTGGCGTGCTTATGTAATCCCTGGGCATTGGCCTTGTAACCTTCACCACTCAAGTGACTCCTCAAAGACTTCCCAAAGACCCAGAGCCATGCTTTTGTGTGTTTTCCATGAGGGAGAAAGCAAAACAACATAGAAAAGGCTGTAATGATGGAGGACTGTCAGACCTTAAGCATTAAATGTCCTCAAGGGTTGAGACGAGTGAGCCTCTCTCTTTCACTCTTCGGCTCGCTGTCGATGCAGAATGGCATGATCAGTCTTCTGAATGTTCTTTCTAACAAAGCTTTTACCTCCATTACACAATGGGCAATCGGTCCAACTATTATCAGTGCTTGCTGATATTACAATACGTAATACGAATTAGAAAACATTTTATTTCTGATCCCTAGGGATTAGCACAGGCATTTGGGTATTATTAATTAAGTAATTTGGGTATTATTAACTTCAAGAGAAAGAGAAAAAACTACTATTTACGACGTTACACAATATTACATGCAAATCTATACTGTGAGTGACATATGTACAACAACCACAGGTTACAAGGGAGTAGATGAAGTGTTAGCATTAGCGACATACAAACATTTTAATATGTATTTATAACAAACAGATCTGAATTGAATGTTTTTTTAAGATGTTATGAATATTTAATTGATTTATAAAGACTTAATTCTGATATAAGGGTGGCACGGTGGCTGAGTGGTTAGCACTGTCGCCTCACAGTGAGAAGGTCCTGGGTTCGAGGCACGGGTGCCTTTCTGTGTGGAGTTTGCATGTTCTCCCCGTGTTTGCGTGGGTTTCCTCCCACAGTCCCACATGCACAGAGGGGATTAGGCTGATTGGTGACTCTGAATTGGCCGTAGGTGTGAATGTGAGTGTGAATGGTTGTCTGTCTCTGTCTGTTGCCCTGCGGTGGATTGGTGACCTGCCCAGGGCGTATCCCACCTCTCACCCGATGTCAGCTGGAATTGGCGCCATCTTCCCCCCGCGACCCTGACCAGGATTAAGCGGCAGAAGATGAACAACGACGAATAATTCTGATATATTTTCTTCAAGTTGGTGGGAAAGTCGGTGTGGATTAGAGTTCTGAGCTTGAAGAGTTTATATTCTAGGATTGCCCCAACCTACCACTGCTAGCGTCATGAACAAGGCCCATTACCAACTGCTGAGCTGTATGCATGGATTGTAACCTGTCTAATTTGGAATATGGAAAAGTCACTTTACATAAAAGTCACTTTAGATAAGAACTTTGCCAAATGAAGAAGGTACCTGGGATTCTAATAAACCCATGACCCTTAAAAACAAAAATTTCACTTGTTTTCCCATGAACCCTATTCTCATGGGTTGGATGGCTGTGTGAAGTGTTTGTGCCTGTGGTTTCTCTGGAGATTGTGATTAGGTAAAATTTAAATCGATCGCAAAGGAGAGAGAGTTGAACCCAGTGAAGGGCAGATAAATTTCACCTGCTCAAGGGCTGTTGGATCAATTCAACCCCCTGCTTCGCGAAAGGACATTTCCATCAATTACAATTTTGAAACTCAGCTACATGTTCTCACTGGATTGGGAACTTCTTAAGGGAATAGATTTCTAAACTTTTCCCTATAAACCCAAAAATGACACACCTTACTTTGTTCCAAGATTAGGGCTATAGAATAGTGACAAACTGTTTTTGTAATAACGTGATTTACTGCCAGTTGATTCTTGTAATACAGAAATAATATGCTCCGTAATTAAGTGTGCCTTGTGAGTATTTGATTACCGATTACTATACGTCTTATGTGTTTGATTAGCTGTATTTGTAAATAGAAATGCTTCATTTTAATTCCACAGCTACACTATGGAATATAGAGTTTTATTGTCAAGCTTTGTGATTAATTAACCGCAATTTAATATGTAATTAACTGTGCAGCCCTAGCGGCAAAAACCTTTTCAAAGCTTAATGAAGTATTTTATGTAAAGGGTAAAATTTGGTTCGTTTTAACCATACGCATGAAGAGTAAATCTCACCACTGATATTTGCGTCTAAATGGGTGCAAATGAGTATAATTTGATATACTGAGTAGATATTTAAGCAAGAGTTAAAGTATTACAAATAAACGCGCTATTTTTGTCTGCCTTAACCAACAGCACTACTGGCTTGTTTACAGGTTTCCCCATTAGGTGCGATTGCTCTAAAGTCCAATGGAGCAGTAAATCACTCACATTTAATGCTTGAATGTGACAAAATAATGAATTTATTAATTTGTAAACGTTCCTAGGATTTTTTTTTTTTCAGTTGCAGGCAAAACATCAGACGTTTCCTGTTATATATTATTGCCTCTTTTTGTATAAATAGTGACTACACATCTTAGATGGCTAGGCACTATAAATGGTAATTTTATTATCGTGATGCCGGTTGCAGTTTTCCCTGTAGCTTCCCCTGTAGACCATTTGATCTCTCACAAATAATCATTATTCAAAAGTAAGAAGGCATGACAGGATGTCAGCGTCCGTTTGTTAAAAAATAACAGCATGCACCATGAGAAAAAAGTTCACAAGCCGTTCCTGAAGCATTCTGAACAAAAAGAATAAACAGATGCAGCTCTGTTAGAGGCATCCACAAAACCCCATATATCATGCAGTTAGAAAACAAATTGTGTAAAATGTATTGAAAAGGCTACAGTTATGCATGAAACGTGGAAATTCACAATTCTGCTGTTACGTACTTCTGTGCTGGGCTGCTGGTGAGCCAAAGATCCTGTCTGGGGTCTAAATGCAATTAAAAGACCATATTTTAAGAATACATTCTTATTATAAGTAGTAAAACAGCCCATGTTTTACAAGAATAAACCGGATACAGTAATATGGTTTGCTACAAACTGCTCTTCAGTGAACACACACACACTAACACACACACACACACTAACACACTAACACACACACACACACACACACTCATAATAACAGCCCTCTGTGCCGCTCAAAAGGGTTGATAAAAAAAATTTGCTCGATGGTTGCTGGACAGTTTAATTAGTGTCAAGGATTCATTAGGTCTTTGTAATAACAGGATTACTACTTGTATCTCCAGACAAAGCTTTTGATTATTTATGCTCCTGCATACCTGTTCCACACTACTAACTAACATGCAATTCATTCATTAACCTGACAAGGGTCTTTGTGTTGAAGTGGTTGCATGTGAGTGTGGATTGCTGTTACTTAGTCAGTGAGATCCAGAGAAAGAGCACATCCACAGGTGATGGAGACACTTCAGAGCCATTAGCGCGGAGATGTTTGAGAGGGGAATACATCTGCTCCTCTCTCACAAGCCCGTAGGCAGACCCTCACACTGGATCAGCTTTTGTTTCCGAACAGGATCTTTTTTTTTTTTTATTGCCAAATGCCTGGAACTAGCAGACTCTACCACCTGCAAACATTGTAACATATGGCCAGTAAAATGCTTCTAATGCACTGGACAATGCAGTACCAACAATTACCAGTCTCTTTCAGTAATAAATGGGGAACAGGCAATTTATTTTCCCTCCAATCCAAACAAAAAGGTCAGGAAAGCAACCTTTTAGACAATAGGTAATTTGTGTACATAATCTATTTAGTGAACAGCTATTTGCCTCAGTAGTGTAGCTACTCAGACAAATGCTGAGACGATAATAGTATGGAAAGTGAAGATAAGTGGAACCGTCTCTGAGTATTGATCTGTCTGCAGCTTAGCACCCAGTCCCAGATAGATGACCGAGGCCTTAGGAAAGTTGTTAAATAACTTGCAGCTTTTGTGTGCATCTGTATTATTAGAGTGATGATTCAGCAACAATGGTGTGAGTCATCTGCAGATGGAGTCAAAACTTTCTATATAGTCATCATGGATAGGAATGTCATGGCAGTATTGAGCTTTCAGGGATTTCACTGAACTGTTCTTTTACTGGGAAGAGCGATTGTAAAACATCCATCTTTAATAGAAAAAAACAAGAATTTGGTGCACGTTTGAATTTATTTTGAGTTTCCTGAAATCAAAACAAGGTCAAAACTATTACATACAGAGTCAAAAATATTCAAACAGCACACATAATGTTTGGTAACCAGTAATAAGCTTTGGGTAAAATTCTGCTTGGATATTTCTGCACTTTTCTTGCCAGACTCGGTAGAGCGCAGTTAAATGTGTGGGTTTCCTGGCAAGGACCCAGCGTTTAAGTAGATATTTTAGTCCACATATTTTCAATAGGGTTGAGGTCAGGACTTGTTTTAAGCTTAATGTCGGCCTGTTTTATCCATTTCACAACTAGCTTTGATGTGTGTTTGGGGTCTTTGTCCTGTTGGAACACCCAATTGTGTTCAAGTTTACAACCAGGATTCTATAAAAGTTGAGATGTTCTTTTTATAGTTGAATAAAATGAAAACTAAAAGACTTTCAGATCACATGAGCCAATATTTTATTCACAACAGAACATAGATAACATAACAAATGTTCAAACTGGGAAACTGTACACCTTGATCCACTAAATGAGAACATTTCAAATTTGATGCCTGCTACAGGTCCCAAAAAAGTTGGCACAGGCTGGTTTGTGTTTGGTTAATGGTTTGAGATTATGCTGAAGATTTCTACGGTTCTTCATTGTTCCATCCACAACAGCCCCAGGGCATGATGCTACCAACACCGTGCTAAAGAGATGGTACAATGTTTCTGTGTTCCTCGTGGCCAAACAACTCAATCTTTGTCTCATCATGACCATAAACCTAGGGTGTATGTATAATTTTGACCCTGTGTTGATACCAGCAAACCCAAAATAAATAAAAAAAACTTGCAACAAATTCTTGTTTTTATTTATTAAATATATATGTTGCACTTTCCTAGAAGAAGAATATGGAAAGCCCAGTATTGCTTTCACAGTTATGCCCATGATGACTGTATGTAAAATTATGCCTGCATCTATATGTGTAACGTAATAGTATGTGTATCTGTATCTGTATGTGTAGCTTGTATGTCATGAAATGCAGCGTGGAGGACACAAGCGCGGTGAGCCTAGGAATAAATACAGTACAGGCCAGAAGTTTGGACACACCTTCTCATTCAATGTGTTTACTATATTGTCATGACCATTTACATTGG
>JAQMCW010000009.1:13378035-13392334 GCA_030068335.1 Chrysichthys cranchii
TGAGTGGGAGAGAGAGACAGGGAGGGATCGGGAAATGACCGCGGGTCGGAATCGAACCTGGGTCCCCGGATTTGTAGTATGGTGCCCCAGCCCACCGCGCCACGGCCAGGGCCCACCGCGCCACAGCCGGGGCCCACCATACTTGTATTTTAATAACTTGTAAATTAGTTTAGCAGTTTCATACATTTTTGTGCTTTTTAATTTTTAATTATGGTTTATCAGGTCTGGTTTTTTAGCGTCAAGTATGATACTGTGTAATGAAGGCAAATGCTCGTTACTCTAAAAAATAAATCAGTATTGATTGAATTCCCGCTATATCTCTATTAAAAAGGAAACAGATACAAAGATGGACTGTTTCTAAACATAACCAGCGGAAACGGTGTATTCAAGTTTTGCCACGTTGTTTGCTGAAAGTGTGAATTGAACCTTTGCGACATGTGTAAAGCACTGTGCATATGCCTGTGTGTGTATTTGCACATACTGTCAAAACTGTATAGAAGCTTTCCTGATGGGTTTCCATGTTTATATCTGGCTTTCCTGTGGTGTTTAGTCATCTCGGAGTCCAGGCCAAAGCCCCTCAAGCTGAGGAAGTCATGTAGAACATTAACACGTGCTCCATCTCTCTGGGGTCGTCACACCTCCACCCAAAGCACCACACTTTCCAAGTGTTTGTCCTCCAGTGAGCCTCCTCATAGCCCTGGAGATGTTTATTGTGAAGGGGTCGGATTAGAATCATGCCTGTGGCAGATAGTCACATTGAGTAATGGAACCACTGAATCATCAAATGTGTTGTAGGCCTAAGGCTAACAGCTGCCATGGCTAAGCTGGTCACTTTGTGTTTTTACCGATCATGTTTGTTGCTCATCTAGTTATAGACTCATGAATGAATCTGAATTCTTGTGTAGTAAGGTTTATCCTTTAGCCTCCACCCATTTTTGGTGGGATCTTCCACATAGTGGTCACATGAATAACTCAAGTATTAGGACAAGTGACATTTTGCCACTTCATTGATCCAGATTTAAGTTACTGCTGTCTTTGTAACAGTGCTAACAGGACCGATGTTACAAATGTCTTCCTGTTCGTGGCATTTTTTTAGCTTTCTCACCTTCTCCAAAAGTTGGAGGCCTAGCTGCATAGCCAAGAAGACATTCTGAAGAATAGGACATACAGAAAGGAATACTTATGGAATGGTTGAAGTATTTCATAACATATAGTCTACTTAATGTATTGGCATGCTGCCCAGTACATTAGCTAATGCATCTGTAGCATTGGCTTAGCTTCTGTTCATGAACGTTGGACAAATTTTAATGATCGCTGATAAAACAACCAACCATTAACATCCATTCTATCTTGAATTGTAACATCTATAGGGAAGTAGCTAGCTCTATAGCTAGCAAACATAACTGCAGGATGGCCATTAACAACTTCCTGTTGGCAGATGAGACTTTGATTAACTTCTGGATTGATGATCACCCCTGCCATAGAAACACCAGTGAAGAAGGTTGGTGTTTTCAGACTTTTGATTCTCTCCACTTGCCTCCAGTGTTTGGGAAATCCATGGATATGCTGTAGCTGTAACAAGCGGAAAATGTGGGGGTTTT
This sequence comes from Chrysichthys cranchii, assembly GCA_030068335.1. Taxonomy (NCBI): domain Eukaryota; kingdom Metazoa; phylum Chordata; class Actinopteri; order Siluriformes; family Claroteidae; genus Chrysichthys; species Chrysichthys cranchii. The sequence goes on from JAQMCW010000009.1 coordinate 13,379,637, forward strand.
TTTGTTTTTGTTTTTATTGTTGTTTTTACTTTTTATGGCCATTTTCACAGCCCAGCCGGTTTCTATACCACTAATTATTGTTCCAATGATTTTGCCTTATCAAATACATCAAAATGGTCAGTATCCTTTTCCTGTTTTCAAGTATGTCTCTTTTCAAGCCTTGTCTGCCCATAAATAACTGCCCCGGGGCGAGCAAACTTGCCTGTAAGGACTTGAGGAACCAGACTGGATTATTCTTGCTAGGAGCTGTTTGTTTGGTTATTTCCTAAGTGTTAGTGCTCGAGTTCAGCCATGTCTCACAGCTGGGATGGAGAGAGAGAGAGAGAGAGAGAGCGAGAGAGAGAGAGAGAGAGAAATTTTGTTCATTCAGCAACGAGGTCAGTCACTTTAGGATGACTGGTTCTCTAAATAAACATTTATTTCTGGAGGAGTTTGTCTGTGGTTTAAAAGTTGAAAGGTCCCATGTGCTTTGTAGTGACTGTTTATTCTGAGTTTGCTGTCTCTAAGTCCAGTTTGTCCAGTTTTGGACGTGTGTTTGCATGTTTCTGTTTCTATATGTATACATATGTATGTTTGCATGCGTAAGAGCAACGGCAGATGCATTTGATTAGAGGAACGCAGCCAAATGTTTTGAATTGGCCTGACATTGAATGGAAATGAGTGTTGTCAGTCAGTTCGTGCTAAGCTGTAGTATTACTTGTTAACCATGTTAGCTCATCTGGTCACATTATAGCTATAAAATGCATATGTGTGAATGTTGTGAACGATAGGCTGTCATTTAATGGCAACCATTTGGCACGGACACAGTGAGCATTTTTGTATGTTGGCCAACCCCAGCATTTAGCTGTGCTGTGGAAATGAGAGAGCTGGTAAAACCATTTTACAGCAGATCGTTCCTGTGGACCATTTTTCAAAGAAACGTAAAGGCAGATCTCGCTAGAGAACATTTAAGGAGATGGAGTCTGACAAGAGATCACCTGAGATTGCCTCCCAGATGAAGTTTCCAACTAGTGAGAAACTTGGCCTCTGTGAAGTATCTCTTGGGATTGTGCCAGTGGTCAGAAGCAGCATAGTTCTCACATGAGCCTTATGATCCTATAATCCCTTTTCTCTTTGCCTGGCCTCTACCTGCCAGACACATGGATCTGCAATGGGAGAAACTCACAACAAATGGTTTATCTTTTAAGCTGCCCTTGTCTAAATTCTAGCCTGGATTTGCTTGTGAGTAAGAGTGAGTGCAGACCACGAAAGTGGATGGCCCTTCTCAGGACTGATCTCATTCTACTAATGTGTTTTGCAGTTGCTCACCAGACTTCCGCAGAATGGCCAAAGATCAGACGTTATTGGAGTCAGTATATTAATAGGTAGAGATGCATCAATACAAATACTGGCATTGAGTATCCATATCCACCTGAGACCCCAATGTCCTCCAGAGGGGACATCACATTTTCCCCCAAACTACATCGTGTGTATTTCCTTGTAAGATCCTCATATGAGAACCACTGGGTATTACTCTTTTGCCAAACTTCTTCCTGTTTGGAGACAATGATCAAGTTGAATAGTTATGAGCTATGAAAAAGAGAAACAGTGAGGAGAAAGGACAAGGTACACACCGTTAAACTCCGGTTCTCAGGAGGATATAATACAATACTTATTTACAGATTCTCCGATACCAACATTTGATACACCAGGGTTCTAGGTGAAGTAAGCCAAGCGTATGCTGTTGGACAGATAACCTGACAAAACCTTTTCCAAAGCTTTTCCAAATGAAACAAAACTCACTCATCTCCATTGCAGCCCTACTTAATAACATAGCTAAATTTACTACCTAATGTTATTAATAATGTGTCCAGCAGCCTAAGTGCATGACCACACGGTATATGTATGCACCATCTGTAGCTACTATTTAAATGGTTGAAACATAAACAAAACTAAATAAAATGCCCTGTGATGTCACAGATGTCCAAGAGGTTTATACTGGTATAGAGTAGGTTATACTGGCATCAACAGTTTGTACAGTAGGTTCTGGATTGGCATCAACCTTTTTGTACTTGTCCTGGTTCTGAACATATTGCTATAAATGCATCTCTATCAATATGTATCAGTATTTAACCAGATAGTTTCTAGGTCATCATGATTTATTCTATCATTAATAAGAACTTACAGTCCCATGTACACATGTGCCAACATGCCACCAGTCCCTTAGCTCACCCCAAGCAGGTGGGAGTAGCTAAAAACAAATTTTGACAGATTGCTTCGTAACTGCTCATAATTAATTTCCCAGCCCGCTTTGCCCCTCCCTTCAGTCCTACGAGGCTCCTGACAGCCGGCGTGACACGGCACAGCAGGCTCCACAGGGCCAATTAATGTCCAGGCTTCTTTCAGCACCACCCCCACAACGCTAATCCAGTTTCAGTGGGGATGGATAGCTGCAGCACGCACGCCACACCACCGAAAGAGAAATGTTTTTGAAGATGGATCTGTTTATGTGGCTCGTGAAGCTGAGCCATGTCAGCTCAAAGGTCAAGCCTAAAATGTCAGAATCTGCAGGGATCAAAGGTCACAAATATCCATTTAGCTCCATGTAAACCTTTGTGCTAGTGTCAAGGTGCCTATTGATTGATGAGGTGAAACAGGGATCGATCACTCGCAGGTAAGCAAACACACTGGCTGGTGTATGTGTGCTCGTTCAGTCAAACATTCACCAGAAATTGTACAATCGCTAAAGTTAAATGCATGTATCGCTTGGGCCTACACCCTCTCATTTACTGTCGGGCATACACAGAGACTCACGCACATACATGTGCACACATTGTTCAAAGTCTTTAATTAAAGAAGAGATTAAGTCGGATAAGGATGTGTGCAATCTTAAAACGTGTTAAAGGGAGGATCCGCATCCCAAGTTCAGCCTCTCTTTGAACACCACCCCTCCACACTCACACTCTCTCACACACACACACACGCACACACGCACGCACGCACGCCCACCCTTCACTCAGTCATTAGTGACTGATCAGATAAACAACTGAAGGCTTCAAGGGAAGGCTGAACCCTAATGAACAGCTTTCCCATGAGCGACCGTCTCTAAAAAGAGGCTGAAATGATGTTAATTTGCCTTAATATGCTGAACTATTATTAGGTGATAGCTGTAAGGCTCTGGGCTGGGATCCAGTGATAAGTGTGTGTAATGAGGAAATCTGAAGGCTCCACTGGATCAGATAATTGTGTGGAATGGAAGCTGCTCACCCTGTCCCTCCACTTTGACTTTAAACCCCTAAAGAATGTGCTTCACCTTTGAAAGCAGAGACAAGAGGGATGAGAGGATGAGAGAAGAATGCTCTCTTTTTTTTTCCCATGTTGAAATCAAATTAAGGTGCACTTTGGTGTTTGGTGTCCATTCTCTCTGGAAGATGCAGCTAAGTATGGGAAGGAAACATGGTTTAAGAGGTTATTCACTTTATGAACATAATTCCGTCGTAATGGTAGTTTCTCATTTATAGTAAGCCAAACAGCTGATATCAGCACACTGAGCTTCAGGGTATTAATAGAAATCCGACTTCCTGTTTCATATTCATGCAAATCTGACGAGAGTCTCACAGAGTTTCAAAGGAGGGCGCTGAAGACCCCGAGTAATCATTCTAATTAAATGCACGTTTAGAGACTTAAAGAGGGGAAAAGAAGGTTATTTGCCTTTTCTCTATTTTTTTTCTTTTCTTGCTCGCAGTTGCTGCGACTGCCTTAATTGGGATTATTAGGAGGATTACAAATAATTTCCTGCCTAATTTTCAGCCTTTGTGCGCACCAGGAAATCATTTGTTTGCATCGTTTGGCTTGGGGACAAGAAGAAGATGAGCCTATCGGGTGCAAACGTTTGAGTGTCAGGACTGGATGGTCTAATAAGACTTTGGGTAATGTGCCGTCTCCTTATTGGACTCGTGCACGGTCCTTCGGTCAGCTCAGGAAAACATCCGAGGGTACAGACATCCAGCTGTGCAACGCGCACACCTGTTCTGCCTCAATCACTCCCTCAATAAGATCAGGTTTACAGTGTCAGATCGCTGACTGAATGAACGTTGTTGAGTCGATAGAGCTCCGTCAGCGCCTGTCTGTAAACCTTGGCCCTGGGCTAACCTTGTTACCGTGCCAGGCTTCCCCCAGTGCTCCTCCGCTTAATTAACCAGCAGTTGACCTTGTAATGGAGCTCATCTTATCAGCGGAGTAAGCACTCGTTGCCTACCCGAATGCACTATCTCAACATGTCTAATGAGCAAGAGAGAGCAGAGCAGGGGAGATGTATATTATCAAGAGAGAGAGCGCATGCTTTTTTGGCTTTGTTGCCAAAGTTATGATGAGCAGATGTGTTTGCCGGTTTAGTTCAGTGTGTTAAAGAATTAAAAATGGTCCCCATTACCCCCCCCCCCCCCCCATCCGCCCTAACCCCCACAGCGCAGACGCATCAGACCGTTATCTGAGACACTCTGTTCCTATTCATTGCATGGCTGATGGATGATCTGCTGAGGATTAGATGTACACATGATCATCATCACCATCATCCTCACCAAGAGAAACGTGTCCCCAGAGTCTGAGACGCGGCCAAGTTTCAGTCCAACTCCGTCTCCCTTCAAAGAAGCGAAGCCAGATCTGTGTAATGAGCCAAGCATGTGGCTCGGCGCCAGACCTTTTCTACCGTGCATGGCCTCAAACTTGCTACTTTAGGCCGAATCTGATGCCTTTGTGACTGTCTGAAATTGAAACCTTACCTCATCGGTGGAAATTGCTTGGGGAGGAGAGGGAGCACAGGGTTAGCTGGAGGCTGGTGACGGAGCGAGCCGTCCACTGCCACCACCTCTGACATTTCTCCTCTCAAGAGAAAGAGTGCAGAGAAATAATGAACTCATATGAGATCCTGGCAAAGGATCAACAGATAATGTGTACAAACCCCATGTGGATCCCTGTGAAGATCCTTTTGTCATTACTCTCCCTGACATTTTGTGTTGGCAAGCCAAGCTCTGGCTCAACCTCGTTGTACTGGCTTGATTCTGCGGTGCAAGTATGCTCCAAACATAAAAAGGCTGTGATGATAGCTCTAGGGGGCAATGCTGGTGGACTGGCTCCTGGATTTTTATTGCTCTGTTGGGCCCACATTGAATCCGCCGTGTTCACCCACAGAACCTGTCTTCATTCAAATTGACTTCAGAGACTGCGTTCAGATCTTTGTGCATTTCGTGGACGTCGAAGGCTAAATAGCAGAAAGAGGAATAAAGCATTGAGGAATGCAAGAGGAACCGTGTCGGGAAATGTCATTCTGTCACAGAAAAGGTTTCTGTGTAGGTGATTGATATTAGCTCAGTGTCTTTAGAAAGTGAGCAGGTAATTATGCAAGCCCAGGACAAAAGAAGAAGATTTGCATGAATGAATGAATGAATGAATGAATGAATGAATGAATGAATGAACAGCCATTGTAGTCCCTGCTGAAGTTTAGCACCCGGTGAGCCTTAATTCTTCCCACTTTCTTTACACTTTGGTATCAAGGAGTTAAAAAGGAGAAACTGTTTTGCAGATGTGCAGCTCAGGGGGGATTCTTTGTAGCTTTGAACAATAGGAGCAGGAGGAGGAGGTGGAGATATTCATGAGGATGGGGCAAGGGTCTTTACGACCCTCCCCTCTTGAGGAAGACCAAAGGGATTAGAAAATAATCCCTGCAAGCTAAACTGATTTGCAGAGAGAAATAATCTGATCCAGTGCACTATCATGCAAAAAATCTCCTTTAAACATTGAACATTCAAATTCAGTGCTCAAATGGACCAGATCAGGGCTTGCTTTTATTTGGGTTTCATGCTACGATTTCTCATCTGTCGTGTCCTGGTCAACGTCAAACATTTCAAAGCGAGATCACTTAATTTTAGTCATATGTGCAATGGAAAAGCTTGGCATATGGCTTAGATATGGTCATAAAGGTATAGTTTTAGGACCATTTTGTGTCAGATTTGATGGACATATTTTTGCTCTGGTGTCACAGATAAATCTGTATTTAATGAAATCATAGGAAGTGAACTCAAAGGTCAAGTCTGTGAGTATGTTTTTGATTTTCTGACAATCATATATAACCACCAAGGAGAAGCTGCCTGTCTCTCTATGTAAGGATCCCAGTTTTAGACAATTCAGGGTATAACTAAGCACTAAAGTAAATTACTATTATTCAGTGTTTTTATGTTGCACCTTATCACCGAAGCAAGTTCCTAGTTTGTGAACTGTGTTCGCAGACAATGGCAATAAAGTTCTTCTGATTCTGATTCTGATTCTGATTCTGATTCTGATTCTGACTAATGCCATGGCAGTCTAACCAAAAAAGGTAGGAAATGTCTTTTTTTTTTTTTTTTTTTCAAATGAGGTAATGAATGCACCTCTGTGGATGTCTCCCGAAAAGGAAGCCTTTGGCAGCATTTGGCTGGCTCTTAATTTCCCCCTCCAAATATTTAGATTGTCTTATAAAATCTACTCCAGGCCGCTGTTTTACCTCTCCAATGTTCCATTTATTCCCCTTAGCCTCTTCAGTGTTTCTGTCGGTTGCCTGCCGTCCGTGTCTTGAAGTAGGCTCTCTCGGAATCGCCCAGCCACCATAAATTTATGATCCCATTTAATTCCCATTCGGGCCCATACCATCCTGGAGTCTGGCCATTTATCCTGATTCTACCCTGTGTCTTTATGGAGATGGCCTGGGTGGCATGCTGTAAAACACAGGAGGAAAGGAACAGGAACAGGGAAAGTGGGTAATGTATAAATGGGATTTCAGCTCATGCTGTTCTGTAAATAGGGTTCATGTGCAGTGTCTGTGCCCTGACCTGTTTTACCCTTCCAGAGAGGGAAACAACAGGGAGATGGATGCGAGAAAGAGTTTCTTTGTTGCTACCAACTCAGCAATTAAGGCGGGGGGTTTGAAATAAAAGTAGTTAAGCACCACATGCATACTCATAAAGCGACATCTGTAATGGTACAGACAGGCCCACCATGAGACTTAGCCCAATTTACCAAGCAAATAAGCTTTTTTTTCTGACAATGACATTTGAAAATGTGTCCCCTAATAAGCTGAATGTGACCTAGTCTTGTTCAATGGTTCATCATTTACTGCACCCACTCTGGGAACCGCTTGCAGCTACAACGGCCAATATACTATACAGGTATATACGAACGAGGGCAAGACAGAAAGACACACAGTCAGGTGTACACTGGACGAACCAAGAGGAGACTGAGCTGATTGCTTTGCAAGCACCTTTGGATCGTCAGAATAAAGTCGTGAAAGACATGTCAGTTTATACTTTTAGTCAAGACAGGAGCAAATAAATGTGAAAACATAAGGAAAAATAGTTCATCTACACTGTCTGAACTTTGGAATTTCATGTTAGTTTCGCCTCCTATAGTATGAGAAATAATTTACGGGCCAGGCTGATGAAAGACTTTTAGATGATTGTGTATTTCGTACTTTTTTTTTCCCCTTCAATTTTCTCCCCAATTTCTCCCCATTTGTCAGTTCCTGCCCCAAACAGGGAGGATGAAGGCTAGAAGTCTTTTGACAATGCTGCTCATGCTATGTCTCAACACAGCGTAGCACATGTACAGGAAAGTGATACCTGCCATCTTTCATATACATGAGCTCACAGATTGACAGCCATTGACAGGCCAGATAGTAATACCACCCAGGGAGCATGAACTTCCAGCCATAGATGGCATTGTCTTTGCTGAGATTCAAACTTGTGATCTCCTGATCTTGTGCTGTGCCCAATATTGCAATATATGCACATATTTTATTTACATTTTCACTATTTTTTACCCTGGTACTCCGGCTTTCCTTTTGCTAGCTGTGATATTAAATCATTAGGCACTTTGCACATCCCACCCACAGTCATCCGCCCTCATTCCATCCTCATACCTGTGTGAATGAAAGGCTTCGGCTGCTTAGCTAACTGTAGTTTTTATAGCCTCCAATGCAATGTGAGGAATTCTCCCAGGCTGGTTTCCACTGTACAAACCTAATGCTCTTGACCTTGGGTGTAAAGTGAAGTATTTTTATTTCTTTTCCTAAGATCAGACGATTAACATTCTCTGGCAGACAACCTGACATGACCACGGACGTTAGTAATGCAAGTATATCGCATCAGGAGTGATACACAGCATTCCCTGATGACCATGAATATTGCAGCATTCAGGATCAGCCAGTGATTGAAAGCACTTTGATGTTTTTTGCTGAGGCTTCGCACATCAGAAGTCATTAAAAGACTTGGCAGAGAACAAGGTGGAAAGGAGGAGAGAGATTAAAAAAAAAGCAGGTCTAGTTCACTCCTCCGCTTTCTGTCCTCTTGAGTTTTAACAGCACTCCTCTATAATGGCCGTTCTAGACTTGGTGCTGAGTGTGCTCATTTGGAGGTGGGCCTCTCACTGTTCGTGCTGACTGAGCCACTGAAATCTTTCCCTTAGTTACCAGTGTGCTTTTTTTTTTTTCAATCCTCATTCCCATTTCAGCATGCTTCCTGTAAACACTCTCTAGGGAATGAGCTCATGTGTTTTAAGTACAGGGTGCCAGGGCCTCCTTGAGACTCTCTTCCCAAGATTTGGAGCATTCCCTCCATATAACGCAAAGCCAGTAGGCATAATCAATTAGTGGTGATTGCGTCACGAGGCATTTCAGATGTAGCAGAGCTTGGCTGATTTGTCTGTGTTTACATCTCCTTAAAGGCTTACTAAAAGGCTGTGTAAGTGCCTCTGGCTTTTAGACTAAAGCCAAATTATTTACAGGAATGTAGGGTGGGATTTTTACCACCATTTTCCTCAAGCCAGTCACTAACCCATTCTCTGGCAGGGAAAACACTACCACGAGTTTTCCCCACAATATAAAGCCTGCCTCTATATTCCATATACATGAGCTAACAGATTCTTATAATTGGCTAGCGTCCCTCAGATTGAAATCAACGGCATTCGTTGTATCCAGAAAGCAGGGTTAATTGTGTGCTCTTGGACTCCCTGCCACAGATAGCTATTGTATCATCAATGTTTAAATTCATAACCTGCCAACTTCTACCCCACACCAAAGAGATGTCCACTGGGCAGGATCGTCAGTGGCTCATCCTTGTTTCCTCAAATTTTCTCAGTTCCCAAGAGTCCTTGTTTACCGCAGCAGTGGTGCTCCATAGACCATAGTGATCTTATTAAAAAGCCCAGCAGCAACAAGCACATCAAGCCAGTCCGACATCTTCCAGGTCATTAAAACTGAGTGTTCTAATCCAGGATCAAGAAAGATCAGAATTCCCCGCAAACTGAATTTTTGCAGACAAATGGGATTGTTTTTAACAAGCATGTCAGTGTAGCATGGCCTTTCTGTTGGCCGTATCTATTAGGAGAACGTAACGCTGGCTGGTGTAAAGAATGCAGGAACTGTCATATGGTGTTAACTAAAGGTGCTGTATGATGGGGAAAATCTTCATGGTGAGCATATGTATGTTAAACAATGCCAAATACAGAAAGAAGCCTTGGGATTTATTGCTACCTAGTATTTCTAATGTTCTCACTTACCATCAGGAGCGTTTGTGTTTGCACACATACTTGTGTAAATGTGTGTGTAGGTGGGGTCAAGATTGAGAGTGGAGGGAATGGATAGATTACACTCCTTTCTTCTCGGAGGCAGTATCAGCATTGTGGACACTGAGAACACAGGTAATCCCCTTGTCACCCCAGTCTGACATTGCTCTTAATCATCCACGGCTGCTCTGATAGGCTGGGCCCAGCAGCAGGATACTGTTAGGGCACGCTCCCTTCGCCTTGGCCAGTGCCTCAAGGTGAGATGTGGGTCGGAACATTCCCATCACAGAGGAAGACGAGCCGACACAGTTGTGTGCATTGTTTCAAGAGTGCTTTTAAAGTGGGCTGTGAACCTCAGCCAAAGCCGTGTAATATTATGCGCAGGTTTGTCAGTGAATGGAACTCTTTAGCATCAGATCAGCTTTCGCATCTCATTGTGTGCGTGCGTGTGAGCTTATTTACCTGTTGAGGTTCTTTTACACAAAGAGACTGCAGTGTGAGTAAGCCCAACTGCTGTGGTTTTAATTTTTAGTGGTTGCTGCTTTGATACTTCGTCTTGTGTAATGTTTACACGCCCCGTCCAAACGCCAAAGCAAATTGTTGGGAGAACTGAGACCTCCTCCTCAGGATGGTTGGCGAAGCAGATTGTAGACCACCAACCTTGATCCACAGACAGCCGTGCTCTCAGACCGTGCACCATGAAGACAAATACATGGCTTTCATGTGGGCGCACACACACACACACACACACACACTCTCTCACAGGAGTGTAATGGATAAACCTGTTTATATTGAAAACCAGTAGGTGCGACGGTGGACGCACTCATGTGGTCCTAAGGGGGGCTGATAAAATACTTGATCACTCATCTTTGGTTCTGAACACGGCCACTGCTTCCTGCAAACTGTTCCACCTACAGCATCCTGCTCTAGCTCTCACTCTCTGAACACTGCGTGTATATGAAGCGCCTTGTGAAAGATTACAAATGATTTGTGGTATCATATACTGCAACACGACACTTTCTGAAATTTTAAATAAGTGGTCCATAGCAAGTTAAAGACCATACAGAGTATGTTCCCTTCTCACATCCAGAGCTCTTGGGATAAGCCCCAGATCTATGACAAAGCAATAGCTAAAGATATAAGATGATTTAAATTTAAATATGTTGCCTGGATAAATATTCACATCAGGCTTTCATCTTAAAACCAATCATGTTAAGTATTGTCTGGGAGTTAATATAATATTTTCTCAGTTTGTCTTGTCTTTTCCTGTATTTTACTTCAGCCAGTCTTCTCCAAGCAACTCCACAGCACGATCCTACCACCACCATACTTCACTGCATGGTCTGTGCCACACATTATGCTTTCAGTTCTGCCCTAGAAACTTAATCTTGATCTCATCTGACAGAATAAAAATTTCCCACATCCTAACTGGGTCATTCTCAGGCTTCCTGACATACTTTCATATGGTTCTGTTTCAGTAATGGCTTCTTTCTTGCCACCCTTTAATACACCCTGGTGCTATAGGGATAAACGCATGATAATGTGGACAGGAGGATCTTTATTCTAATTTTAGCCACTGAACTCTGTAGATATGTCAAAGTAAGGGTTGGTCTGAGTGATGCAATACTACTTTCACTTTCTGATTATTATTATCCAATAACCAGCGTAAAGCCCGCAGAGTGATCTAACGCAATGTAATTTTGTACCCTTTTCCTGACCAATGGTTCGAACAATAAATATTTCTAGAATTTTTTTTTTTTTTGTACCTGGAAGAACATGACATTTTCCAAAAGTAATTTACATTACAGCTTAAACATCTTAGACGCCGTTAAATCAATCATTGTATATTCTCATAATATTCTCCGTTATCTGGGTTAAACAGTCTTTCTAGAAAATGTGACAGTTACGTTAATGATGCGCAGTTAGAAAGCAGTTATGTCTAATTATGTCTAATTAAGAAGCAATTGCAGCCTTGTTAGGGAATTGATTTTCATCTGTGTAAACTTGGAGCTTGCAGAGGAGGTTGAAATAATTTTCGAAGCCTTAGAAAATTGTGTGTGTGTGTGTGTGTATATATATACACACACATATATACGAAAGTGGGAAGGTGGTGCATACTGGATGTATCTTAATGGCTACCTGTTTGTACACACTTACATGACTGTGCCTATTTTGGCATTTATTCATCTTTGTGCGTGTACTTGTCAGCACATGTCCGTGAAAGCGCATGTGTCTGAAGCGTCTTGCTTCTGAGTGTGTGTATGTGCGCCTGCATGCAGGCGTGTGTGCGTAAACTGCTGGCTCTTTGGAGATAAGCCGTGCGCTCATTCTCTGGGCAGATGGGCACAGAGGGGCTCACCTGTAGCCGAGAGATACCATCCCTCTGCATGTGCACGCATTTCCCCCAGGCACGGGCCCAACACAATTAAAACAAGGAAGACAACAAGCCCAGTGCTGAGCCAGGTCCCTCCTCCCCTCTCGCAAGCTGGCCACACATTATCTCCTCTCCCCACCTTATTCACAATTTAAATGAAACATGAGGGGTTTTTCTTCCTGGTCGTGGTGTGGAGTTGATTTACTGCCATTTTGTCTTTGTTACAAACTTCTCCTGCTATTTGGAACTTCTTTAATGGTGATCATTTTGGACCTAAAAGCATATAATTAACATGATGGTCTCGTGAGGCCCCAGATGGCCTTTTTGACATTGAAGGGACATTTGGCTGGTCCCCATGAGGGTGGATATATATACTCCTGTTTTTGTTCATGTATGTATATATATATATATATAATGTGTGTGTGTGTTTGTGTGTGTATTCGTGTATGAGCCAGTTGGAGGATGACACTGACTGGAAACATCTGTCTATTGATCTGTTCCTCCTGTTACTGAGCTGTTCCCATCACCCCAGACTTCACATAGCCTTTACACTCAAACATAGTTCACACACAAATGAACACACTGCAGACCTTAATGATTTTTTAAATTGTCACATGAAAGCACTAGCACAGTTTGGCCTTTCCCTTTTTCCAAGTGCTAATTTGGCCAGGATTTTCGTGTGTGTGTGTGTGTGTGTGTGTGTGTGTGTGTGTGTGTGTGTGTGTGTGTGTGTGTGTGTGTGTGTGTCTGACAG
>JAQMCW010000009.1:13445926-13456578 GCA_030068335.1 Chrysichthys cranchii
TGTGTTGTGTGTGTGTGTGTGTGTGTGTGTGTGTGTGTGTGTGTGTGTGTGTGTGTGTGTGTGTGTGTGTGTGTGCGTTACGTGTAATTGATGAGGGGCAAATAGGGCATGTGAATACGCATCAATCCCAGTCCACTTTCCAGGTTTATTTCTGAGTCTCCACACACTCTGCTGGCCCAGATATCACTGACAGCCTCAATCAAGCTGAAATGGTTCTCAAGCGACTGAATCCACTTTGGTCTGGATGATAGATGTTGGAGAACTTTCCCGAGATACTTAAACCAAAAGCTAAACGACACGAGCCGCACCCAGCAACGATGGGGGAACATCTCCAAAATTAGAGCAGCAGGACACACCAACTAATATGAACCATGTGTTCGCTGGCACTAAATGTACTGCTACACTGGACTCTTATTTAAGGGGAAGTGTAGAAAGAGATGTTAGAAAAAGTATATGACAAGGTGAGTACTCTTGCTTTTTGTGCCATAAGATCAGCACACAATAGGGTGGGGAACCAGAAAATGGACTGATTTCCTTCTGCCCATTCTTTCTCTTCTTCTAAACAACTTTTGCTTCATTCAGCTGGATAAAAGTCCTGTTTTCTTTTTTTTTTTATCTGAGAGCTTCTTTGTAAGAAGTCATGGCACTCCAAACTGTTCAGCCTTTTCACTGTTACTCTGAAAAGCAGATGGTTTTAGGCACTCGGCCATGTACCGCTGATGTCCTCGCTGAACCCTGTCAGTGGATTGGTGTGGGACGCCTCAGTGCCACTGCTGTGCATGTTCTGATATCTCTGACCCTGCCAGCTCCTCATGCTGCCTGTTATTTGGCTGTCCCTGAGATGTTCATTCATAGCAGACATATGAGTTATGTACTTAATGGGCAGTTGTGTGTGGACGGATCTTGGCAGAAGCCGCTATTGCTGATGATCACGAGGCTGTCTTTAGAGTGTCTTGTGATTTGGATTGAAGCGAAACAGGCAAAGAGGGGAGGGAAAAGGGCTGCTAAATTTCTCCCACATTAACAAGATGGGGTCTTGACAGCTTGAGAAGATGTCACCTAGTCCGAGCATCCTTGCACTCTCCTCTATCCTGACGGTGCGTGTTTTCTTAACGTCGATACTCGATATGGAACACGCCGCAGTTACGGATGAGCGTTTTACCTCTGGAGTGTGGAAAGCCATTTCACATTCCCATTTACGTCCCGATTTCCAGCACTGGAGGACGGCTGGCTTAAGAGCTGAGGGAATAACACATTTCATGCAGCTCACGCTGATACGATTGCATTGTCTCAGGAAGGAAACCCACTAGCGCAGTCATCCAGAGAGGATAATGCATTTACCAGACAAAAATATGCGTAGACAGGCACATTCCAGAAATAAACAGCTTCACACCCCATTGCACGCACCCATGTACACATTCACCCGCCGTACACACCACATATTCACATATCCATACATTTTACATAAGTGGAACGCATGCGGCATTAGTGTTTGACATTTGCTTGCGTGACCTTTCCACGTCTCCACCGAGGATGCAGCAGGTCCTCCTGGTGTGTGGAGCAGCCAAGATAATAGCTTTGCTCTCTTTTCGGTTTTAAATGCTAAAAGCCTGAGCACATGGATCACTGAGCAGAAGCACGTGACAGGGTGAGATGCAGCTGATTTGGGAAGCTGTGTTACATGCCGGGTCCCTGTGTTTGGGTCCTGTCGCTGATGGGCTGATCAGAAAATACGCACTGGGAATTAACGAACGCCTGCTTGACCTTATCAAATAATGCCCTTCACCGGCCCTGATTCTCCCAGCTTCTTGGATTCTCTTGTGAGCAATTATATCTTCACTGAAGGTGGCATTTTGTCTCACTACGGAAACTCATTTCGTTCTCTAATGTCGGCATATTTGTGAAGTAGCAATGACCAGCTGTGGGTGTTCTGGACCTATATAAAGAAATAAATAGCTATTTATAGATGAATGCATTTGCACTTTGGAATTTCTTGAAAAACAGCAGGAAAAACCAAAGAAAAGAAAACAGTGAAAGTTTCTGCACTCTGTACTAAATATGTACCCAATTAGGTAAGCGTTATATTTGACACGTGACCACACGTACATCGTGATGCAGCAGCGCTGCAAACAGCGTTGATCACCATTTCATCTGCGTACTTTTTGTCCATCTGAAGGATTAAAAACTTTATCCACTAAGGACAGATCAAAGCCAAATCATCCCACACTTTGTCCAGAAAACCTTCTTTGACCACTTCGTCTGGTTTTTACACAACATTGATCAGGTTTTTAACAAAGCTATGATAACCTGTACACTGATACAAGGACAAGAATAGTATCAGTGATGCCAGAATTGGTGTCATGTCTGGCTATTAAACTCATTTTCTTGTGAACACTGAGAACATTTCTCTGTTCCTGCCAATGAAAGAAATCATCTAGCTTCATATACACTCATCATCACCTAGCTTTACATACTACCCCCATTCCTGGTGCATTGCTATTGCGTTCTAGAAATGAAGCAGCCATTCTGTGTATGCTTACATGCCCCAGACATAAATACTCTCCTTACATACCCTACCTATCATCTTGCTTTAAATGGAAATATGCCAACATTCATACAGAATCAAGTCAAGACCCTCAAGCCATTACATGGGAAATTTAATTCAGAATCTTTTCCATACCGCTTTCTTTTTGTATTCTCTGTTACGTCATCTTTTCAAAATTCGTTCCCTTTTCCAGTTTCGAAACGATTCGATGATTTTGCAGACCTTTTCTTTGCAAAAGAACTGTAAATATTCACACAAAGCGCACATTCAAATATTCACACTCAAAAACAAATATTCGCTAAAGGTTGCTGGGAATAGTGCAAATAACACCATTCGGGGTAGGAGGTGAACTCGTATCAGCGGTGTTGGAGGGGCAGGGTGGAGAGAGAAGAGAGGAGATCCTGTGCCGCAGGATCCGTTTAACATTCAGGAGCTCATATGCTAAATATTCTGTCCGGTGGGAAGCCAGGCATTTTAAATTGGAAATTGTTGTCCAATTTGTAAGTATTAGTGAATTGTAAATTTGGTTGATTTTCCAGTTATTATTCAGGCTTATAATTTGGTGCACCTTTACCTAATCCATCCCAGGTTTTTTTTTTTTTCCTTTTTTTTTTTTTTTTAATATATCCAATTACTGCCTCAAACAGGGCCAGTGTAATGGAGTACGGGCGGCCCATTCAAATGGTAATGCCGCTGTCTCCGAGAGGCTCTCACTTATTCATAAGCCTAAAAGTGGATTTATTCATGACTATTTACTGCCCTTATAGTGGATTATTCTAATGAGGGATGCATTGTAAGTGCATGGTGGCCTGTCCAGGCTGGAGTAAGGCTGGATCACTACAGACAGGGAAGGTTTGATCGTATTCAAGATGCGACATCTAAGAGTGACAAACGGTTAGGAAGGTTTTGGGTAGAAAGGCCATTTTGCAGTGCTGGAACGTTTTGAGACCGAGATGAAAAGAGAAAGAGAGAGAGAGAGAGAGAGAGGGAGAGAGTCCATCCGAGAACAATGTGCTAAGATCAGCATCAGGTTTCTTCTGCTTCACTGCGCTCACTTTGAAGTGGGATCTATAAAACTGACCATGCTTCCTTACCACGAAAGTCTCTTTTCTGTTTTTACTGTTTTTCTATTTCTTGCCTTTTTAGGCCAAACATCTTTTTACACTCAAAACCCAGGATATTAGACACTCTCTAAAATATTCATCTTTGTGTGTCGTTCAAATTTGCAGCCTGCGTTTGGTATTTTTTGTGTATTTTATAAAAAGCATGGAATGTACATTAACCCAAATGTGACATTTTAAATATTGTCCGACTCAAGCACTTATGGATGTAAACGAATATGAATCGATTGTTTATGTGTTTCAAACATATACATATTAGTGTCGGGTACCATTCACATTTGAACTGGTACTTAGCGGTACATTTTTCTGTGCTTTACCATCTCTGTATTAAGAATGTCAAAAATTCCCAATTTCAACATTTTGTTATTTATTATGAACATTTTACACCATCGCACAAAATAAATCCTCTCTCTACCTCCCTCTCCCCATCAGCTCATAGCATGAGCACGCTGTCCTGACTGTCTGTTAAGCTTCAACACGTTGCAGGGGTGACCTCACATGGTCTCGCTCTCTCTTCTTCTTCTTCCTCTTCTTCATCCTAGCCGTGAGGGTTCCGCTATCTTCACAAGCCATTTCGGCATTGTATCATCTGTTGCGTCCATGGAATACCCCAACCGACGTGTCGCGCCGTCTGTCGTTGGCACACTCACACCTACGGGCAATTTAGGGTAGCCAATCCACCTAATGTGCATGTCTTTGGCCTGTGGGAGGAAACCGGACTACCCTGAGGAAACCCACACGGACACGGGGAGAACTTGCAAACTCCACACAGAAAGGCACCCGTGTCGAACCCAGTACCTTCTTGCTGTGAGGCGACAGTGCTAACCACTTAGCCACCGTGCCACTCAGTCTCACTCTCGCGCTTTCCCTAAAATCTAGTTTACTTTCTGAAACAGATGCGCGCTCAGGTACAAAAGTCTAGCACCACTTGATTTAATGTGAATGGGTACTCGGTAATACTGCCATAATTTGGTTGATTACCCTGAAAAGTAATACAGATACTGCTAGGAGGTGCACAAGTTTTGGATTTGTTATATAAAAAAGGTGTATGGGTGGGAGGTTTTTGCTTTCATGAAGCTCACAGGGCAAAGAAAGACCACATTCAGTAACAGCAAGATGAACAGGCTATGCGGCGCCATGCTGTGCGATGTAGTTACATCAGCCAGCATGCCTGATCAGGGTTGTCATGGTGTTCTCAGAAGCATAACCAAAAATATTCGTTAGAAGATATCATTCAGTAGGCAGTACAAACAAAAATAATAACTGCACAAGCGCGAAAACAGTCCTCTGCATGCAGCTCAATTACGAATTGGAGTAATGTCATAATTTATTTTTAAAAAATGTCATGAAAAGAAACACATCCACTTTAAACCATACCCTCATCAGGTTTGAATCCAAACACAGATCCAGATCTTGGTGCACGAAACAGATAATGGCATTACATCTTACTGCTTATAGTATGTTGCATTGTCAGTGACTGTTTTTTTTTTTTTTAACGCACTCATACTTCACCTCTTTCCGATGAATTATTCTTGAATTCTTGTGTAAAAGGGATCAAGAGAGAAAAAAGCATCTTAGCTCCAGTTCAAGAGAAAACTCTTACTTCAGTTCATTTAGATAACATTTGGCAATGCCTGTTGTGTTACACCTCTTGGAT
Organism: Chrysichthys cranchii; assembly: GCA_030068335.1. Taxonomy (NCBI): domain Eukaryota; kingdom Metazoa; phylum Chordata; class Actinopteri; order Siluriformes; family Claroteidae; genus Chrysichthys; species Chrysichthys cranchii. The sequence continues at coordinate 13,451,250 of JAQMCW010000009.1, forward strand.
TAAATTAAGAAACATGACGTTAGCACGTTAGCGTGTTCGATATAGTTTTGGCACTCACTTGGGAACAAGGGATGCAGAGAAACACAGCCAGATTCTGATCTGCGACAGTATCTATAAAACTGTATGTAGGTCAAATCTCTCTCTCTGTCTCTCTCTCTCTCTGTCTCTCTCTCTGTCTCTCGCTCACAGTCTTATCAGTGCTGTGACCTGGCTGTATCTGTCAAGTGATTCATCTCAGTTCATGTTCTCTTTGTCTCTCTTGCATGCTGCGCCGTCTTTGTCACACAAGGCGTCGCCTAACAAGCCATCAAGTTGCACTTTGCACTCATATTGGTGCTCTCTGCGTTCACACTCATACTGAGTCACAAATAATCGCAGGCTTCCATCCCGCTGTTATCACTCCAGCTCAGTGCCGCACAGACAGACATGAGTTGCTGTGTTTGGCCAGGGCGGGTGATTATGGACATGTCCAGGCTTGTCTTTTTAACTGCTGCAACAGTAATGTAGGGTAATGTAGACACTTGGCCTGACTGACTTTGGACTGACGCGCTCAGGGTTTCCAAGGTTGTTTTTTTCCCCCATACTAAATAGGGCTAATGTTGGAACAAGGTCAGTGGGTAACGGATCTTTAGGGTTCATTTAAGAATACAGGTAGTCGTCAAGTTACAATGGAGATGCTTTCCGCCACACCCATTGTAAGTCAAAAATATCATATGTCGAACCACTGTGTTGAACCACTTAGCCTAGCTTGGGTATCTCAGCCAGGCTTAGCCCAGCTTAGCCTAGCCTACTTTTCCTGTAGAAGACCACACACACTCACTGAAGACTTCATTTAAATCACATTTCTGTCAAAAGACAGAGTTTGTCAGAGAGGTCTGGTGGAGGAATCAGCACTGTGTCTCTGAGCTCTGTCCAGCCGCGACACCCCGCTACACAAATACTGAGCTCGGGCTACAGACAGCTGCCGCTGAAGCTGTTCTGTTAATAATCACAAAAAACCCGAGGTAATGCACTGTACAGTACACCGATACACAAGATAACTCTGTGAGCGGGAGAGAGTGAGGCATCGCGCGAGGCAAATGATCCGGACATCATCCGCATACTTCCAGGTGTCAGCCATGTGCTCCCAGGTGTAGGCTGTGTACTTCCGGGCGTCATCTGAACGTCCACGTACGTCATACGTTATTACGCTGGCCTGCCTGCGATGCTTGCACGCGAATTTTAAATATGTTCTAAATAAAAAAATTTTAGCAGATCACACTCGTCATCGTAACTTTGAAAAATCATAAGGCGGGCCATCGTAACAGGGCGCACCTGTAGTCTGAACCCTTCAAGATCTTGTTTTAATACAGATAAACAGCATTAAATGTAAGCTGCTTCTGCAAGCATTGGCTATGGCAAACAAAGGGCTATGATGTACAGACCCATGCTTGGTGTAAGATATATTATGAGGATTATTATGGAGTGGATAATTCCTGTGCTAGACGTTGTTTTGGGAAAAAAGGCACATTGTAGATACCACAAATCAGAAATGTCTGTGTTCTAAAGTGAACTTGTTTTCCAAGTTCAAAGAAGGAGAAGGAAAAATGTGTCTCCTGTTTCCATTGTCTAAAATGTTTTGGCTAGATTCAGCTGTTTTTGTGCGGTTTTTGAGGTTTTGTTGAGCCAGAAATTTTGCTGAGATCTGGCAACCCTGGAACTTTTGGCTCTCAGAAACACGAACTGTATTTTCCATGGGCCACTGGTACAGCAGTAAAGGTTTTAGCCATGTGGTATTGAGGTATCAAAAGGAATTAATGCTAATAATGGTGATGACCACCAAAATGATGATGCAGTTACTTTTACTCTCATTCCAGAGATTGTTTCATTCGTCTTTCATTCATTCATTCATTCTGTCACCCATCTCCACTAAGTTTATCTTGGTTAGGGTTGCGATGGAACCGGAGCCTATCCCTGAACCACAGGCTTTGAGGCAGGAATGTCAGACATCCTGTATGACACTTCAGACAGGACTCCTGGGACATTCTGGACGACACAGCAGTCCATCAACACATGCACACACACTCAAATACTTATTCACACGTATTGGCAGTTTAACACAGCCAGTCCACGTACCAGCATTTTTTTGGGAGTTGGGAGGAAACCGGAGAACCTAGAGGAAACCCACTGTGACGTGCGGAGAACATCTAAGAGGAAGCTCCACATAGACAGTAACCTGAGCTGGAAATGGACGACGGAAAATAAATTAGAGCTCGAGCCACCGTGGAATACTTTCAGTGCGTAGTTGTGTTTTTTCTGTAGAGCAAAAAGACAGGAAGTGTGACTTTCTGAAGTGAACTCAAGGAGCTCTGGTGTGATATTTATGTGCATGTATGGACAGGTGTGCGTGTTGACAACATGGAGGAGAAGCCTGGAACAGAAAGCGCCATTCGTTCACCATTTTTTCAGACAGAAAGGGTCTAGGGAAGAAAAAAACAAAACAAAACAAACGTGACATTGTGCATTTGCCATGCAGGCTCAGCTCTGCCAGAATGCTTACCGTGACTGCTGCTATGCCTGGATAAAAGTGGATCTGCCCCCAGCTTACAAGCTCGCTGGCTGCCGCGTGGCTATCCACGAAACCCCTGGTTGCTTGTTTTAACTTTTATTTCTTCCTTTTGTCAAAAAAAAAGTGCATTTCTCTGCAGACAAGGCTGAGAGAGATGCAGTGAGACATGCCAGCCAGGGATGCTTGGGTGGTGAATTCGAGCCAGACAGGGTCAGTGGTTAGAGACTAAAGCAGACCACCACCACTTAGCAGACCGCTGTGTGCTGTAGAGCTGGACTGTAGAGCAGACTTAGACACGGAAGCCCCTTTCATAAACAGAGCTCTGTGCGTCTCTGGCTTTCTCATTACCTGTCAAGGCCGCTCTTTCTCTGCATATTTCTTGTACACACACACACACACATACACACTTTCTCTGTAATGGTTGCTATGTTTATCCTGTTGCCGATAGTGATTTCATATTTAGAAATCCACTGTTGGATAGTAAAGGTGGGCAGTACGTTAAATGCTATGATATTTTTATGGTATTTTGCGTAGCTAAGGATGAAGCTGGAAAGCATACACCACACCTAGGCTCATAATTCATCCTGACAATTTCATATCACCGTATCACCCGTCATTGGTGCATAATTACTAGCATTTCTAGAACCCATTTCTATTTTTTATCACTTGTTAATGCGCACCCCCTGCTGTCCTGTCTCCATCTCCAACTCATGTGATTCCATCTAATGTTGACACTGGATGATCATTCGCTATTTTTGCTGTCTGCTTTAGTAAAGCCGGCTTGGACGGCCCTCGCCAGGGAGCCTGATCGCCCCTGGTTCCCCTTCCCAGCTCTTTTGTCTCTGAGTGATGGCGACACTCTATTTTTTTTTTCTTGTGGCCAGCTTTGATATAAGTAAAATTGATAGCTTTGAGATCGACAGCCACCTCAAAAGGCCGTACAGTAGAGCTTTATTTCATGGCTGTTAGGTCTGCAGCGTTCCGTTTAGAAGGTCTGGGGTTGAAACCTGAGGCGAAAATGTAGCTCTCGTGTGCTGCCTGATGTGAGTGACGATGATGAGAGGCGGTCAGGCGTGACTGCAGTGTCTTCACCACAAACCGCTGGCTGAAACCACAGCTTCACGGCAGGCAGAGATGGCTGTGATGGAAGTCCATGGTCCTGCATGCTTAGTCACCTGGCTGAGCTCTGAGATGCTTTTGTGTGTGTGTGTGTGTGTGTGTGTGTGTGTGTGTGTGTGTGTGTGTGTGTGTGTCCATGTATGCAGGTGCTTAGGCCCTAAAGGCCTAACCAGGGCTCTTGACTTAAAAGGGCCTTTTTAAAGCGAAAGTCTCGCAGGTGGCTCTGTTACAGGAGAAAGGGGAGTAAAAAAAGGAAAGGATTAATTTAAAGAAAGGAAGAATAACGGCGATTCTGTTTCATCTAGCCTGAGAATACGGAAACACTAGCCATGAGGCAAAGAAAAGCTCTGCTGTTTACTCTTCTGCCACTATGCATGGGTGTCTGTGTGACATCTGTGCTTCAGGGACACATACACACACACTTACACACACATACACACTGGGTTGAACGTCTGCTCTGGGAAAGAGGGACAGAGTCAGGGCAATGATGTCGCGTTCAGGGCTCTAGTCTCTCTCCAGGCTTTGCTGTTTACACCACACTAATCAAAACACGAGAACTTGGCGGCCTCGGGCTCGGCCCCTCCAACTCCCAGCGCCATGTTTGGCTTTGATTTTCTCTCTGACTCTTTCTCCCGCTCTTTGTGTTTCCACTTCTTTGCATTCCAGGCTTGATTACCCTCCTCTAGAGTACAATATAGCTCTATTCATGAGATCGTTTGGTCTTTTTTTTTTTTTTGGTCACATTTCTAAACAACAACATGATGCCTAAAGCATAGTGGTGATAGCATGTGTCTCTTTTCATTATTTTTGCATTGTATTGCTTGCTGTTGCTGACAAGGATGAAAAAAAATCTTTAACAAAGAAGACTTGAGTCATGAACTGTATACGTGCAGTGGTTTTTTTGTGTGTGTGTTTTTTTGGGTTTTTTTTTTTTTTCAAAAATTGCTTTTACACAATAGACGAGTGCCTGATGTCTTTATATGTTGTTTCTGGTCACGGGATTCAGATTCTTCAAGCTCGCAATCTTACTGGCTTGAAGTTTCGTATTTCAAGTTAATTGTCATATTCTTGATAACAATTCAAACATCATTATCAGGAATGAGATTCTTCAGTCTCAGAGCCAAGCCAATTTAAGATAAATATAATAAGTAAGTAACAACACTGTAAGTGACTGTAAGTAAGAACACTGATAGTTATAGTTAGGGATGGGAAGTGAAGCTCATAGAACTGAATATAAAATTCCAGGGACCCATGGGAAAAATATATATTTCGGTTCTGTGAGAACCCTTTATTAAAAAATTGTAGTATCAAACTAACAAAGGCTACATATTGGGAATCCATCCCGAATGGGCAAATCTGGTGCAGTAGCTCACTTCACTCACAATGGCTAGCTCACAGTGGTGCACCAAGGGAATTACAAAATAAAAGTCCCTGTGCCTCTCTCACCATAACACCAATGGGATTTCCAAATACAGTGAACCCCCGCAATATCGCGGTTCACCTATCGCGGGTTCAGTGCATCGCGGATTTTCAAATTTTTATTCGCGGAATTTTTTGGCTTTCGTGGGACTCTGGAATATAAAACATAAAATATAATTTTAAAAAATGTTAATTCAAACATTAAAAGAACATTTAAATCAAAATAAAACAGTATGCACTGTA
>JAQMCW010000009.1:13456678-13480794 GCA_030068335.1 Chrysichthys cranchii
TCAGCGGATGAATACACAGTGGCGGTGTACGCCACTTCCGCTTCAGCTAGTAAACAGGCTGTAAACAGGAAGTGACCCCACCGGCAGTAGGTACGCATGTAGAATGTTATATGTTGTTAAAATTACGTATGTTTAAGAGAGTAGAAAGTGTCTAAGAGCATAGGACGTGTTTATAAGAGTGTGGGAAAGGTTAATAAGAGAGTGGAAATGGTTTATAAAGCCTTAGCATATATATATAATATATATTCTCCAAATAGGATTTCAGTTCAACATGCTTTAATTAAAGCTGTAAACAGGTAAAAGTTATGTTTTGCTATTTAAATATCACTAAATAGAACCAGAATCAGTAAGTAGAATCAGAAGAGATAACATTAAAATATATACAGTATATATATTTAACAGTTATATACAGTTGTACAGTTACATACTCATATATAATTAAAGAGACTAATGGTGATTAGTGTATTAGTGTAAAGGTTTGTTCTTTAAAGTGGGCTTTACACACGGCCCTGTTTTTGGTAGGAAAGCAGATTTTTTTAAGAATACAGTAAGTTTTTTTAAAGAATACAATAAGTTGTTTTTATGAATGCAATACTTTTTTTTAAAGAATACAATACATTTTTTAAGAATGCAATACATTGTTTTTTTAAGAATATAATATGTTTGGTTTTTTTTACAAATACAATGTTTTTTTAATTAAAGTATACAATGCATTTTTTTTGAGAATACAATATGTTTTTTTTAAAAGAATACAATGCATTTTTTAAGGATACAATACATTTTTTTAAGAATGCAATACTTTTTTTAAAGAATACAATACATTGTTTTTTTTTAAAGAATATAATATGAATAAAATATGTTTTTTTTAAATTAAAGAATACAGAACGTTTTTTTAGAATTCAATACATTTTTTTAAGAACACTATGTTTTTTTAGAATACAATACGTTTTTTTAAAGAATTTAATGTTTGGTGTTTTTTTTACAAATACGTTTTTTAATTAAAGTATACAATGCGTTTTTTTAGAATACAATATGTTTTTTTTAATACAATCCTTTTTTTTAAAGAATACAATACGTTTTTTTAGAATTCAATACATTTTTTTAAGAATGCAATACGTTTTTTTTTAAGAATATAATATGTTTGGGGTTTTTTTATGAATACAATATGTTTTTTTAATTAAAGAATACAATACATTTTTTTTACAATATTTTTTTTTAGAATACAGTACGTTTCTTTTTTAGAATTCAATACATTTTTTGAGTCACTGGATTAAAAAAGCTCACAGAATCCAGGGTCTACTTGGTTATTTGTTTGTTTGTTTTGGAAGCACTCATTGGTGAGCAAACATTATAAATTCATGTTCGCTGACGGGTTACCAGACAAGGTTGTGGTTGGTTGTTCCTCAAATGAGGTCTTTCTGTGAATGTAAAAATTTCTTGGCCATATTTATTGGAAAAAAGTCCCAAGACTTTCTAGGAAACGCTGGATAGTTTGTGAAACTGGGGCTGGTGTGTGAAACTAGGGCTACTGAACATCAATATGCATCAATTTTACACTGTCGCATATAAAAACAGTGCAGTTGTTCTTTTAAACCTGCTTCTTTTGCTGACAGGGTAATAAACGGCCAGTGTAATGTGTGCACTATGAACATAAAATGCATCACTTTGTTTGTGCATAAATAAACGTCTCCTCTCGTCACACACGTGCGCTGTTCATCGTTCGGAACTGCTCCCATTAGGAGTAATGGATAGCATGTGTTTCTAGTTTCTTGATCTAGCCAAGGCATCCATGTTGTTTAGGAGATATATTGTCTATACTGAAGAATTGCACAGGATGTTTTTGTGTGTTTAGGCGATTAGAATGATCTCGGCTCTGGGATTTGTTTGAATGTGCCATAAATTCTTTGGACAAAAAAAAAAATTACCCAGTGTTATTTACTTACTTAAACCAATGATACTCGACGTAGAGGTCTTTCCCTATCGATAAAGATCAAATGTGATTCTTTCCAGTAGCATAATTAATGTCCAGAGTGTGTGTAGGGAGTGTTGAAGAACTCTGGCGAGGTGATGGATGGGTGAGGTATTTTAGGCTCTCAACACTGGCCCCCTCCACATTCCCAAAGGAAATCATTATGAATCATGGGTGAGAATGTTTTTACAGTAAACAGTAGCAGAGGAGCGGTGCAGCTCATAAAACCCGAAAAGAAAAACTGCATGAGTGTGTATGTGTGCATGCAGTCTCACTGAAGGGCTCACTCTCACTTCCCCCTCTACACCAGTAGAATTTTTATGATGCATGTACTACAGTGTGTCGGGTTTTCTGCCTGTCAATCACCCAGCGTTTTATAGGAATCATCTCGCTTGGCTTATGCAAAATATAGTTCTCAGAACTCTAACAAGCTTCACGCTCTGCCCGTTCCTGTGCGTCTTTATCCAGAACAATATGAAATAAAATCAATGAGCAGCCCTTTCTTTCTGTCCCTTGGAGGAAATGGGCATTTGTGGGCCTGTTTTTTTGTATTATCTCATCTCTCTCTCTCTCTCTCTCTCACACACACACACACACACACACACACACACACACACACACACCTTTCTTCACCTCCCCTGCTGTGTGGTAAGAAGGTGTGACAGCAGGGAGAGGGACCTGCTGTAGCCTGATCCTCTCCGGCTTTCACTGGGATTAAAGTGAGGAGTTTCTCTGATAAGCTCAGTTACACACTCTGTCTCACTCCGTCGCACACACATGCACACACACACACACACACACGAACACACTGAAATCCGAACTTACAGGTGCACCTATAACGCTGTGCATTACATACATATACATATACACACTAGGGCTCTTTGAATGATTTCTTTACTCCAATACTGTTCAGACCTCATAACAATAATCCTTCTGACTTGAAGATAAGTTATAAGTTAAAGATAAATGATGTTTATGTGGAACCCTGGTCTCTTAAGAAACGTTGATCTGAGCTAAATATGAGAAAACACTTCTGCGGATGAAATCGTTGCTTAAAGGAAGCAACGCACTTGTCAACTTCAGTGATTTATGACGTTCAAATGCACCGAGGAGCAGACAGGTGGGCAATATGGGGGGAAAATATTATATCAAGGTTCCCTGATATGATTCCCTGAAGCATGATGTGTGATGTGTTATGATAAAATGGGGTTAAGGTATTATATGATCATATTAAAAATCTGATTTTCCGATTCCAAACGAAAAAACAAAAATAATAATAAAAAAAAAAGATTTTAACCCTGGAATTGAGGGAAGATAAACCATTTGATTCAAACATATATTTAAATGTTCAGTCATTTCCTTATCAGTCAGTGTTTTAGGATGCGTTCAGAATGGGGGGAATGCTACCTCAGAAGGGGGTTTAACATGACAGTGAGGCATCCCTTCACAACTGAGCAGATTTCTTGCCTTCGAAGATGCCTTCTCACTGTCCCCAGATGAAGGCATGATCGATGTGTCCTTGATGCTGCCTATTACCCATAGTTCTGTGCGGCAGCTCAAACAATATGGAAAACAATAAAAATCGCTTCAGAGAAGCTTCAAAGAAGTTTTTAAAAAGTTACTGAGAAATAATCTCATACCGCCGTGACTGTAACCAACAAAACTAGTTTGATATGATTTGTAAGGTGTTCGTTAGTCAACTAGTTAATATTATGTTTAGTTACGTGGTGTCCTGACATCACACGTTATCGTAAATGCTGTCTTAAAAGACCTTAGGAGATGCCTTCAGCCAAAGGTCGTGCCTCGTGAGACGCCTGTCCATTTCACCTGTCTGTTTCGAACATAGCCATAAAACATGACGGAATTTATCATATTGTTTCGGCACCCACCCCTGCTATAGTGCTTACTACAGTTTGTCCAGTTATTTTGGGGCAGTGGTAACCTAGCGGTCAGGGCATTGGCCCTTCAATCGGAAGGTTGTGGGTTCGAGGCCCAGGACCAACAAGGTACACTGAGGTACCCTGAGCAAGGTACCGTCCCCAAGCACTGCTCCCCCGGCACTGCGCTGTTAGGCTGCCCCCTGGCTGTTAGGCTGCCCCCTGCTTCACCTGGTGAATGGGTCAAATGCAGAGAAGTCATTTCACTGTGTCACGCTATGCTGTGCTGTGGTGTGTCTCACGTGTGACAGTCACTAAATCTCCCGAGCAGTACACTATGAATGCTTATAAGGATTGTATACACACAGGAGTATGGAGTCTGCGCTGTCTCTGCCGACGCCTGCTTCTCCTGCAGCTCAGAGCTGGCATGCAGGACCCAGTCGTCTCTTTAAAAGATAAGACACGACACACGGGCAAAACTAAGTCTGCGTAGCTCTGGCAAACTTTCCAGAGACGCTCACTTTCGCAGTGTGTGTATGTGTGTGTGTGTGCGTAGGAGAAGAGCTGTGCATTAGCCACATCGTGCTGGGTTATCGAGAGCAGAACTGTATATGTACACCCTGAGTGCTTTGCAGTGTAGATGAAAATAGAACCCTTAAAGAGTCGAGTAGGAGGAGAGGAGATCTGTAGGTCTCGAAAGAAAAAAAAAAGAAGATTGATCTTAGACGATGTGTTTATATGGGTGTGATTCCTTTGGTGTGCATTGACTGCACCCATATGCCAGGATTCAAATGTGCTGCTTTGCGTTTGGACTGTTACATGTGAAGCTGTTGAATGCCTTCTGATTCCACATGTGTGCACGTGTGTGTGTACGTGTGTGTGTGTGTGTACGTGTGTGGGGGGTGTGCATATTAGAGTGGGGAGCAGCTGCATTTCCTGAAGCAGCCCCCCCCCGAGCTCCATATTGAAGGAGTCGGACTTGGAGAGGGGGAGGAAGCCAGAAAGGCAGTGGGAGGGATTGTGCAAAGGAGGGGAGCAGAAATTGGATATGGTTTATGGGCATTTCTGGGGGGTTTTAATGTAAATATGAGTAGTGGGGGAAAAAATCGAGGTCCCAGGAAGCCTGTTTCCTGTTCAGGCATAGCCCACAAGGTCAGCATGAGCATAGGCAACAAACACACTTGTGGTGTGAAAAGCCCTGGAGCCACAGAGGCCCACAGCTGGCCGGGGAATTAGCAAAGCCGACTGGCACATCTCTCTCCGTCTTTCTCTCGTGCTCTTTTCCTTTCTTCACGGAAAAGGCTTTGTGGTGGAGGCAGGATTGAGAGGAGGGCGCCGCTGCTGTGTATGCAGTCTCTCCATTCATCAGTTCGTCCACATCTGCCAAGCACCAAAAACCTCACCGGAGCCATCGCAGTCCACCCGAAGCAGCCCCGGGCGTCTGCCTAGGGGAGCCCACACACTCGCCCGCACAATTTTGTGCTTCTGGAGTCGTTTGCTGACCCAGGCCATTTTTATTCATGCCTAATAAATAAACCATAAGGGAAAAAAATGAACTTCATAACAAGTCAGTCTGTGTATGTTAATGCCTGGATAATAGTCTTGCCACATTGTGCATATTAATGCCCTCTGTAACTACACCGTAGGCTTCATTTATAAATCGTCAGTCAGCACGTGCTGAAAAGTTGCGCAGGTCCATGTAGGAGTAATGTAGCATTTGAAACATGCCTTGTGATTTTTTTATATTATTATTCTACCTGTATTTATTTCTTTCTTCGCTGGCATGCAGTATATTCTGCGTCACCTGGGAATGGAAACCGTATACCATGGCGTGTTTATTTCCGTGAATTCACCTCCGGATATGATCTACACGCTGTATGTACGTAGGTGTATGTTACAGAGTTCCAGACCTAATGGACTGGCGAAGAAGTGCCTATTTATTTGACCTCAGGTTGGAGTTTTCCTGCATTTAATGCGCCCTGTCTGTCTAAATCAGGCCTGCCTGGCAGAACCATAAGCCTCAATAACGAGAGTGTGGGTGTACGTGTGGACACACACTTCTTTTTAGTTCTCCCCGTGTTCAGGTTGCGAGTTCTCTTTAAGCACTGCCTCCCGTTCTGCCGCGACTCAATCCAACATGCTGTGTTTATTTAAACTGGGAGGTGCCAAGTACTGTCAGGGAAGTGCATGAAGTGAGCGAGTGCGGAGAGGCCGAGTCGTAGCCCTGCTGCCCTCAGAGCCGAAGAGCAGGACGTCGTCGGAGAAAATAAACACAGCTTGACAATGCCCTCTCTGTGAGAAATAAAAGGTCCCAGAGTGTGCAGGACACAGATAGCACCCTTGTCGGGCCAGAAGTACAGGAATGAAGACAGAACACAAAAAAACAAAAGTGACCCGGAGAAGGATGTCGAGTGGCCTGCGGTGCTTTTAAGAGGTTGTTCATTGGGTGCCGTTGATTCTAGGCTTTCCTCCAGTCGGCGGGCGAAGAACTGTATTCTTTATGCCCCTCACGTGCACAGCACCCTCCTCTAAGCACTAACTGGCAGTGTGACTGGTGGAGCAGTGCCAGTGCCAACTGGGGTGGCGTGGTTCTGATTGGAGCTGCCATCTGCTCAGGGGACTGTGGGTACGGTGTGCAGCGACGACCGTGTTTACCATGCAGCAGGAGCGGCGTCTGATGTGTGCTTGCTGACGAACAACTCATTTTTTGTTTGTTTTTTTCTCGAAAGCTGCTTTTCTACAAGAAGCCTTTAGCTCGCTGGTTAATCTTCACCATTAAGAGGTTTATGAATTCAGTAATTCATGCCATTCAAAAGGGAATCCCGCCTATTGTGGGCAATTTCATTTATGACCAGAGACTTAATAGAAAAGCTAATGTACACTGAATTACAAATTTGTGGTGGAGATGAGAACTCCCTATCCAGGTCATAAAGTGCTGCTTTATTTAGAGAGTGAGCGTTAGTTATCTGGGGGGAGAAAAAAAAATGCTGTTACTTTGTAACGTCATTCCGACTGCATGCTTTCTAGGATTGTGTCTCGCTGTACTTGTGCGTTTTCTCAAAGGACCAGTTTGTAATATTTAGAGGCTAGGGAAAAAAAAAATTATATGTGCAATGAAAACACTGACAAGCCCTTGCTCAGTGGGCCGTAGGCTGACTCTCTGGCCTGAGAGCCTTCTCTGTCTCTCTGTGTTGGGGGATTAGTGCTGATTCTGTGCAGAGAAGAAGGTCTGAGGTTAAGGCATCTTCTCTGAGATGCTCATGCTTTGAAGCAGGCTGTGGGACGGCTTGCCAGAGGGAAAGATCAGATGTGAAGAGAATGAAGGAGATAAGGCAGGAAGCCTAAGGTGAAGCATCTCTGTAGACGGCCGATAGGGTTTCAGTATGTGAGCTCTTGCAGCAAGTTAGCAAGTTGGTAAAAAAAAAAAGAAAGAAAGAAAGAAATAGAAAAAAAAAACATTTTTTACTACTTTTTCTCTCTTTTACCTTTTACTGGTCAATATATCAATGTTAATACAGGGGAACTATGAAGTACATGGATAAGGGATCAGCCTGGAGGTTGAGAATGCAATGTCTTTCTCACTCCCATCCTCCATCCTTTCTCCTCCTTCATGCATTAAAGAACGGATATATTGACCAAACAGGTCAGGAGGATTTGGAATCAGATACGGTGTGATGAACATACTTCAGGTTGGATTTCATGGAGACAATAAGAGTAGTCCACTAGGAGGTGGATAAAATCTATAGTGATTTTTTTTTTAATGATTTACTACAGATTACTGCAACCCACTGGTATGGACGTGCAAAATGTGCATTGGCATTCCGGGCATCGGTCGGAGTCCTTGCAGTGTGTTTAAGGGCTACATTAAGGCCCTTTATGACAACCAACATTAACCTATATTAGTATTTATAAATGAGCTTTATTGCAATTGTCATCCCCCATCCTGAAGCCAGCGTTGGCTTTTGATCTTAAGCTGAAATCTTGCCATAAGTGGGTTTATATGGTTTGTTTGAAAGGACTTGTGTAGGCATAATGTAGCCCTATGAACTCTAGCATTAAGAAAAGTGATGCTGTGATCTTTATGACAGTTGATGTCTGGTAGTTTAAGTCTTAAGAATGCGTATATAGGTTGATGTCAGATATGATAAAGTGCTTTTGTATATGTACAGGTTGTAAAGTGTCGTCGTAGCTTTGCGTAGTTTTTTTAAAAAATTTTTTATGTGTAATCTTTCACAGAAGCCATGTGAGTTCATGCTAAGTTAGCCTCAGAGAGAACAAGAGAGATTTCAACTGAGTGCAAGTGGAAAACAACCTTGAAAACCAGAATACTGTGTTATGGACAACATGCTACTCAGTCTAGTAGTCAGTCAGACCTCTACAGGATCGCAAACTGCTGAGTATGGAGCAGGAATTGGAACTGGGCGGCCATTTTTGACAGTCTTTCAGGAAGCGAGGCTGGAGGTTATGGGGGTTTTTGGGGGGGGAAAGCTAGACAGCTGTTTCCTATTAGCCACTATTCACATGCTGCCGAACTGACAAGGAGACTGTCCTGCTTCTGCTTTCATTATTGCTTCCCCCCATTCTGCGTGGTGCATTTACAGACAGCAAGACAAGAAGAGGGGGAAGAAATGCATCCAATTATAGGGTCATCCTAATTTGTCTGCTCATTTCAGTGCAGCTCATCAGGACACGCCCCACCCCTAGGCCCCTTTCCCTCGTCCGCTTTTTCTCTCTCCCTCTCTTTCTCCAGAGTGTGTAAACGTCCTGACGCTGGAACATGTGGGAGTGATTACAGCTGCTGGATTTTCTCATTGTTTGAGTGTGTTCTGTTTCGCTCCGCTGTGCACTAGAGTGGCCGCTCTCTGTCTCTCGCTTGGCCTCTAATCCCCACTGTATTTATGAATAGTAATGTTTGGCAGCCATTTTTGGCACACAGGCTGCCAAATTAGTGCAATTTGTGCGCTTATTCAGGACCAGGACATAGCAAAGCACCGCATTAAGTCCCTCTCTTGTGTCTCTTTCTTTCTCTGCCTCACTCTGTTTCACTCTCTCTCTCTCTCACACACACACACACACATACACACGCACACACACATCATGTCTTACTTTCTGTCTTTCCATTCTCTTGTGCAGTCATGTAGGACAGTTCACTCCGTCCAAATGACACTGGGCAGGATGCGTCTCCAGCGTGGAGCCGCTAATCACATATCTGCTCTTCTCATCGTGACGCCTGCCATGCCTGCCTAAAGCAACAGGAAAGGACTATATGACACAGAATCTCCTCTGTGGTCCATCACCTCTGACCAGAAACCCCACAGCTGTCTGTCACTTGTCCCTGAAGAGAACAACTCATATGAGTGCTCCCTTTGTAGCTAGGTAGCTGATTTCTATAGTTGGCCCTCCGAATATGTCTGGCGATGTGTTTTCTTATGCTGCGGTGTTACTTTTCCAGGGAAAATCTCTCTCTCTCTCTCTCTCTCTCTCTCTCTCTCTCTCTCTCTCGTTCTTCTCCTCCCTCCTTCTCTCATTCTTTCCTTCTCCTTTTCACCTCTCAGGCTGCAGGGTGGTAGAGTCTCTGCTCCTCATTAATGTCAGAGGCATTAGGGCTAGACAGGGATGTGGGTCTAATTTGACATTTTCGGCATCTGTCTCCAATATCCCCTCGCCGAGGAGAAATCCGTGGAGAGGTAAAAACAAAGGGGGTCTCAACTAGTGGAGAAGTTGCACAGGCGGCCTACGACACCTCTCATTTAATGCCAATCTCCTAGAACAAATCTCTGACAGTCAGGGGCTGGGTCTAAAACACACACACACAGATACACACACGCCCAAATGCAGAGTGAAGCTATAGTAAAGCTTCAGTGAGTGCCTTAAGTGCATGCACTTAGGAACAACAAAGTCCTCTAGAATATAGCAATATTGCTTAAAAACAGTAATATTAGTTGAACAAAATTGTTTTATTTTCCATCACCAGTCCACTTTTAGGAACTGTTTACTTCCTCCTGATCCACATTTCCACCCTTTCTGAATAATCTGTTTAAATGGAGAGCTTTAATATAAGATCTGCAGCCTAAAACAATATCCGAAACAGTCATATCACACAAATTTACCATCGTAGCTACTGAGCTAAATAAATAAGCATAACCATAACCACAGTCGTAGCTGTTCTATAGGTTGTATTTTTCCCCTTCCAGTCTAGAATTTCATGCTTATATTTATATTTCATCTACTGGATGGTTGGTTGGTGTGTCTGATTTCAACTTGCAGTAGAACTTCAGCTCCGCCTCTGCAGCGAGACTGAGATACCCCGCGTTTAAAGCTGCCCAGCTTGTGTTCCTTTACTGCCTGGTGTGAGAGCAGCTAGCATGGCACATCAGAGTGTTTGTCCAGCTGCACAAATGAAGTGTCTAGAGAGCTGAAATGTATACGCCATTATCGTCACATAAGACGTCTTTGCTAAAGATAGGAAAAAAAAATTGGTGGCATAATGGTCCTCATATGGGTTGCTTGTTATTTCTCCCAACTCTGTCTGCTCTTTTCTTTCCTTCTGTTTTTTACTTTACTTGCCGGACTGCTGTTAACATTACTGCAGTGACACAAATGGCAAAGCCAAAGCATTTCTATAAAAAGTTACTGCAAAGACAAAAGCTAGTCTGTATAAGTTATTGACAGCGGCTGTCCACACAATGATACGCTTACAGAAAAATGTGCTTGTTCGTTCTTTTGTTTCAATTTTGTTTTATTTATCACAGCCTGGGTTTTTGTCTTTGTCCTTGTCCAAATTTCAGTCCCTGAAGCCCATTGGGTGAGAATCAAAATATAACGGCTAAGCAGCCATGAACAAAAATGCACTCTTTGCTGTCATGTGGGTCAGGGGGATTTGGATGTGGTCTAACTTTCTGTGCATTTGTAACTTTCCATACTGGGTACTGCATACTTGCATGTATTGTACTAGATTGGTACATTCCTTAAAAAAAAGAAAGAAAAGAAAAAGTATATCCATGTTGTCACATCTACATCACATGGAGACAATAAATCAGAAAACCTGGCTATTGCTGCTAGTGAATGCTAGCTAATGACCTCTTAGCTAGCAAGCATGGCATTCAGTTAGTTTAGCGAGTTAGTTAGCCAGTATTCGCTATCGGCTGGGTATTTCTGTTTAAAAAATATGAAAATATACCAAAATAGGCAATCTATTTATTATTTATTTTTGCCTTTATATTCAAAACTGGAGTCAAAGCCACTTCCACTGTCCGCTATGTTTCTGAAAGTTTTGGGAAGCTGGAAATCACTGCATGGCATCATGGGATGCTGTAGCTGAGTGTGCTCTGGCTGTATATGGGAAATCTAAAAGCAGAGTTATATATCATCCAGGTGACTGTTCTGTGTTGCATCATTTTCCTCATGCACTGCATACTCCTTGCTAGTTTTCCATCAAGATCAGTATACGGTTCTTCTGAGGTTCTCCTATGGCTAGTTTTACAAAAACCTTCCACCAACGTTTAGAGAACGTTCTCTCCAGGTTAACGTTAGGGGAATATTAGTACGACCAAATAGGAATGTTCTCCAAAGGGTCCCATATTACAAACATTAGGAGAACGTTAGAAGAATGTTCAAAAAACAAAACACGCAACCAATAACTGGAACGTTCCTGGAACCCAAAAAGTAACATTTCTGGAACATTCTGAGAACCAAAAATTGTTAACATTGCAGTGGGATACTGGATCCAATATGGCAAAACTCCCCCCACAGAGAACAGGGTACAGTTTCAAACAGACGTTCTAGGCTTCTTCAAACAATGACAGTGATGCTTTGCTGTTTTTACTTCAGCAATTCTAAATAGAAAATGCTCTGATGTATCATCGTACATTTTTCCCATATTGCACATCCTAACTCTTGGAACAAATGTATTTACACAAGATGTTTTTGTGCAGAGGAAGCAGACTGTCCAAGGCAAACATACAAACACACACACACACACACACACACACACACACACACACACACACACACACACACACATTGTTGAGGAATGCCTTGGTGTTTAATGCATGTATAATGTAGTGTGATGTAGTGCAGGCTCCTTCAGTGTAATCCTATGCTGTGTAATGGGATCTGTTTCACGATTCCTGGAGGAGAGCAGCAGGCGAAGGTTCTGACTCAGAAGGGGGGGAGGGTGTTAGTGGGGGGGAACGGCACAGACGGGGAGTGACGGGTAATGACAGCACTCTCTCCCGAGATCAGACTACACATTCCTGTTATAGGGAGTATGATTATTGACTCCTCAAGCTTAGTGATTTAATGAAAAGGGCTGAAATGAAATTACCTTTTTCATCACTGTTGCGCCAGGCTCCTCCAGTGCCGCTATAGACGTGGCCTCTGCCTGTGAAGCGATGCATAATTCAACAAATTATAAGCTTCGGATACCTGTAGATGTCAGCATTATGTAGTATTGGTGTTTGGGTAGTTTTTCTTTCCAGCGAGGTGCACCGAGTGGGATGCGTTTTGATGCCGTCTGGCCATATCAAAATGACAAAATGACATGCTCGCTATCTAATTGGCAACGTTTTCTGAATGATTTGAAATCTGTTTCAAAAGCTTGCTACAGCATCTGGCTGTCACTTATCTGCCTCTTGGAGTCTTTGTTGCCCAAACAGAAAGGCGGAAATAAACTGGAGAAAATTGCTCAGTCGTGGCGTTTGCGCTGTCTCTGACTGAATAGCAGCTCTTGGCATCATTATTGTACTGTGATGTATTGACTCGTTTCGGCTAATGGGCAGCAAAGCTTTTGGAGATGTGTCAGAGCGTTGTAATTGCTGTTGCGAGGTATCAGCCCGTCTCTAAGCTCAACTGTTTGACGTGCAATCAACAAGCTCTAACTAATGAGCGTGGCGTTTTGTCTCAGCATGCTTCAAACAGGCCCCCTAGCAGGAATCAGATTTGATTGTTATGGAAATATTTACCTGGATAAGACTATTAAGAAGCGGTTGGATAGAGGAAACAAAGACAGTGACAAAGAGTAGCTGGAAGAATAGGTTAATCAGAGCGAAGAGAAGAGAAGAGATGTATACGTAGTTTTCAGTTCCCAGCCCCACTCCACTCCACTCCACTCAACACCTCCCCATGTTCCCCAGGGCCTCCTCTGATTCAATCTCATCTCCTCACTCCTCAACTGATGTGATTGACCTCTCACAGCCACTTAGTTTGGTCGCGGGTGATGAGTCCAGTGGCGTCTCTCGTGCTCTCTCCGTGATGAAAGTGTAGTCAAGTGCGACAGAAAAACGTCAGTTCCCTCAGAGTGATTGTCTGTGATCCCTGCTTTTCTTGTTCTGCGTCACCTTTGGACTAGGAGGCAAGCTAGAATCCTTTAAGAGTGCGCAGGTTGCCTTTTTACAAAAACTACAACTTTTATTTAAAACAAAGAGCCGTATTCGTTGCAGAGATTAACGTTCGGGTTATATTAAAATGTAGGCATAGCATCAAATAGGTGCATTAATAATGATCTGAACGGAAGGTCCTTACAAGGATAGTAAGACAAACTGTGTGTTGAAATAAAATATGCCAGTTCACCCAAATGATGCTAAATTACCACATTTTTTTTCCTCTTTTCCTCTGTCCACAGTCCTGCGTGACGATTTCCGACAGAACCCTGCTGACGTGATGGTGGCTGAAGGGGAACCAGCTGTGTTGGAATGCCAGCCCCCTCGTGGCCACCCAGAGCCCACCATCTCCTGGAGGAAGGATGGAACCAACATAAACGACCGAGACGAGCGCATAACGGTGAGCTGGAACGAGCCCATACCGTTAGTTCCATTTCAGGGCGCTAATCTGCATTTTGCTTATTGATGCTGGGATTTCTTTTTTTATTATTGTTATTTTTTCAAATTTCATTTACTCCAGCTGTTCTTAGAGCTCCACTGAGCCGACATCCGAACAATAAATTAGTATTTTGGCTACAGCAGGGACGTCTAATCTTATCTGCAAAGCACCAATGTGGATGCAGGGTGCGTGGGGTGTTTTTTTCCAATCTATCTCAGCAATACCACATGTGACTTTACTTGTTTAATCGATTGGTCTTGATTGTCAAGTGACTGGTGAGGTGTGTTCCTGCTTAGTTGGAATTAAAACCTGCAGCCACTCCGGCCCTTTGATGATAAGATTGGACCTCTCTTGGCTACAGCAATTATTTTCTTGGACTTCTTGGGTTTTTGGTCCAAAAAGAGTAATTTTTTTTATGAATGTTACTATTAAATAATAAAAGGCTGCATTTTAGACCATGTAGTCAAATAGAGCATGAGAAATGCCTTTTGAATGAAAAGTAAATGGAACTGGGGAGGAAATGGTTTTGATGTTCTTGAAAGATTCTGCAGTGGATAGGATGAGGTTCATATAGTTGTAAAAGATGTATCTCATAAAGAAACACTACTGTAAGGTTTTACATAGCTAAAGATCTCAGGGTTTTGTTGCTCCCAGGAACTCCTATAGCTATAAAGAAAATCCAAGGATTCCTCATTTATTAGCATAATTGAATCATTAGTTACAATTAGGGTTGCACCGATACCGATACCAGTATCGGGCCGATACTTTGCTAAAATACTCGTACTCGTATTCGCACATAAATTGCCAATACCATGCACCGATACCACTCCTATTTCACAACATCAAACTGATCGCTCTAATAGTGATTTGAAGTCCTACCTGACTTCAATGTCTAGGGGGAGACAAAGAGCCAGAAAGTTAAGGGAGTTGCGATCAACAAGCTAGTGTGACTCAAGACCATGGAGCTGGACTGTGTGCTTAACTTAGGTACGTGCATATTTATGCTAATCACAGCAGCTAATCTGCACCCTAACTCTGTTCCGGACTTTTCTGGTTGCGCAGTCGCACCCCCCAGTAAAACCACTCCGATTGGCTGGGTTACTGTTTTTTCCGGTATTCACGTTTATGACGTGTTCAAGGACACGTAGCGGAAGAGGCGGACCCAACTCAGCTTGAAAAATAAAATAAAAATGGCTATTGGAGCGGATTTTCCACAGAGCTTATATTAGCGACGTCATTTTGCAAGCTAGTGATCTGTGAAGGGTTAAAAATCTGTTCGCTCTCTTGAACCATCAGCTGGAGAGTGTGAGCAACACAAGACAGGCTAGGAAGTCTAGCATCACATAGTTGTGCTCACTGTTTAGGTGGCTGTGTTTACTCTTAGCTATGCAGCACATTACATTTTCATTTTCTGGTCATATTTACACTTTGTCTGATGTGATGACACTGAATTACAGAAGGCCTTTTTTGTTAAAACCAGATTGATTACTTTACTGTTGGCTTGGAATAGCCTTCTGTTAATCATTTTTGTATTTAGCCTTAGTAGGCTTATTATAATCTGTAAAAGAGAAAATTAAACCTGCCTCCAAATTGATTACCGTACACTTTCATGAAAATCCAATTTAAGATGTATCGGTATTAGTATCAACAAGTACACAAATAAAAATACTCGTACTCGTATCGGTTTGTAAAACAAGTGGTATCGGTGCATCCCTAGTCACAATGCGCATAATTAAAATGGATACATAAAAATTTTGGTATCTGTGTCATAAAACCATATAGCTTTTTATTCCTTTCCTTGCTTTGTTTTTTGTTTCTTTGTTTTTGACCTTCTGTGGTTTGGATTGAGTCCATTCAATTCAAGTGATGGGTCAAATAGGCTATTAACTATAAAAACTAAGTGTAATCATTCTTGTGAAATAATGTGATGTCCACCACTGTAACAAAATTGAACAAAAAACCACACCTGGCTATATTTCATGGGCTCTGTTTTAAGAACCACAGCAATATAGGACCTTTCCAATTTCATCCATTATCTGCACTGCTTATCTTTTAAGGGTCACCAGGAAGCTAGAGCTAATCCCAGCTGACTTCAGGCAAGAGGCAGGGTAAACCCTGGGCAGGTCGCTAATCTAACGCAGGGCTAACCCGGAGATAAACAATCATTCACACTCACTTTCACATTTATGGGTAATTTAGAGTGGCCATTTGACCTAATCTACATATCTCTGGACTGTGAGAGGAAACCAGAGCACTCAAAAGAAACCCATACAGGCACAGGGAGAGCATGCAAACTCTGCACAGAAAGACGCCAGTCAGCCTGTCGGTTATAGTCAGTTAAGACAGTTAAGTAAAGACTCTTTACATTTGCATCCCAGTCCATTTGAAGAGCTCCTCCTGTGACGCTATATAGCCAGTTATTTCTCACATGGTGTGCTGTCTACACTGGCATCCTGTTTATGTGTTTGCGTATTACATGCTCATACAGGGGCCATTAAATCTGACATGCCTGCTCCATAATACCCCAGCAGTGAGTTAAGATAAAGCTGCATGTGCAGAGAGACGTGTCACGTGTTGATTTAGAATGCAGACCTGTAAGACGTGAAACCGGCAAGGACTGAGATTGCTATTCAGCTGGTAGTTTACCGAGCATGGCCAAGCCTCTCCTGCCAATTAGTCACTTTTAATTAAGCATATGTGGTGGAGAGGGGGAGGATTCGATCACACCTGGACGCTTGTTAGGGAGCTTTGACCTCAGAAGACAACGGAGAAGCTCTTAACAAGGACCGACTCTTCTTTCATGTTTTTATTATGAAGATGCTTCACACTCGCAGCAAACCCCACGGGGGATAGTGAAAGCTCTCCGAAAGTGCAAGTGTGTGTGGGAGTGCGAGTGTGGGTGTCTCCTGTATTTGCCAGTTAATGTTTTTAGCAGAAACTTGTAAAAAGGACGACTTTATATATCCTTTCGTGGATTCTATTGAACGCCATGAAAAGGACGAATAAGAGCTGGGGACATGGTGCATTCATCAGTGACACAAGAATAAAATAAGAAACTGTGCTCATTTGATGGAAATAATAATTATGTTAACACTAGACCCTCTTTTCACAGATATCAAACATTTCCTTGCTTGCCGAGTGGTTTTCTTGTCTATTTGCAGTTTTTTTTTTTTTTGTTTGTTTTTTTTTAAAAAGCATGTTAACAGATGTTTCTTCTGTAAAAATACTGACAAATACAGAAGGGTGCAAAAATGTAGACACACTTCAACAGTGGTTATCTATGCCCATTTTTAAAGCAAGATGGTGCACCACCACGCTACCACCGAGACGTGCAAGGCGATGACATTTCTACCCTTTGATGTCTATATAAGTCTAATAATACAGCTTTTATGCAGATATTTTTCATGTTGAAGTGTGTATACAGTTCTTTGGGCCCCTCTGTAGTTTGTTACTGGAAAGTTCTGAACTCTGCGTCAGACCAGGCTGCATCACGCCACTCTGTCATTAATTATTTTCCTATAATACTACACCCTTTTGTGTTTCATTCCTCATATATCATTGCAGCTTACCAAAGGTACATACTTTTACACAACATGCACAATATTCTTTTAAACTTTAAATCTTTCTAGTTACATTTGATATCAGGGAAATTCTACGAGACAAATCGGTTTCTTTCTCTCACTTATAGTTAATAAGACAAAACACACACACAACCACACACACACACGTGCACACACACAACTTGTCATGGTATTGAAAAGCCGCAGAAATCTTACTGTTTGTTCCAGAGTGCTGACATTCAAGACTCCTTCCAGAAATGTGAAATACAGTTCTGCTCACAGAAACTTTCACCATATCAGTGATTATATGTATTTCTTTGTTAAATGCTAATATTTTTCTTTTATCAGTTTACTAATAAGCACCGATTTTATGCAATGCCTTTTTATTAATTTATTCATTAATTATTGTTGATTAATCTTAAATTAATCAACACTCTCTGACCAATCAGATTCAAGAATTTAACAACGCTGCGTTATATAGGCTAGTAGCGTTTCTACTTTATGCATTTATCTTGTATCACTACCTTGTGGAGTGTTAAATTATTTGTCTCTGAGAATTATAAAAATAATAATGGTGATAGTCATTAAATTGCTGCATTAGTTGAAGTCTTAATTAAAATATTAAATTGTATGCATCTACATTTTCTCTAAAAGCTAGCAAACAGGTTTTTTTTTTACTGGCTTTTGCTATAATATTATGTATAAAAAGAGAGAGTATGGACTAGGAAAGAAACAAAGAGGAAGAGACAGAGAAATATCTAACTAGCTAGCTTTCTCTTAGAGATAAACAGCCAGCTAGCTTTTTTCACCAGATACTATAGCTTTTTACTTGAGCGAGATCTGAGAGCTTCCAGAATTTTCTAATATTGATACAGTCTAAAATCTGAACCAACAAAACCACAAACCTTTGTTTTGAACCTGAAATGAACAATGTGATGACTAATGTCAGATGTAATGCTAACATTAAATCCTTCATTAACCAGGTTTCCAGTTGCAGTTTTGTATAAAATGAAAGTGAGTCTTAAAACATTTCTACAAAACACAACTGTGCGTGGTCTGTGTTTCCACTGAGTGATATTATTAAATTTTATTAAATCCTCATGTTATAGTTTCCCCACTTAATAACTTTTGATTCCCAGAACACTCCAGGAACGTTATTTTTTCATTACAAGAACATTCTGTGAAGGTTTGTTTGATTATCCTATGGTTTGCCAGCACGGTGACTAAGTGGTTAGCACTGTCGCCTCTGAAGAAGGTCCTGGGGTTGAACCCTGGGGTTGATATGGGTGCCTTTCTGTGTCTGCGTGACACGGACATGCACATTAGGTGGATTGGCTACCCAAAAATTGCCCGTGTGTGTGTGCGTGTGCGTGTGCGTGTGCGTGTGCGTGTGCGTGTGTGTGTGTGTGTGTGTGTGAGAACCCGAGTCCAGAGTTAGGGGAGGGTTGAGCGTGGGGCTAGCAACTGCACCCTGTAGAATGCACTTAGCTACGGAAATGTCAGCCGAGCCCCATGAGGCTGCTCGATGCCCTGTGTGCCGTACGGCATGGACAGGACCTAAGAAGAAGATGGTTTGCCAGGAAATTTTGTTTTACACACACACACACACACACACACACACTCCTATATATATATATATATATGTAAGTTTTTGGATGCATGTTGAAATATGGAACATTTTGGAGAACCTTGGGAGAACAATCCAGTTTGGTAGTATTAAAGTTCCCCTAACATTAACCTGGAGAGAACGTTCTCTAAACGGTGGCAGAAGGTTTTGTAACACTAACCATAGAAAAGCTATAAGCTAATGTTAGTAGAACGTTGTGTGTTTGCTGATCCCCTTTCGCAAAAACACTTACAGAACGCTCTTTTTTCAGAAAGGACCATTTCTGTTTGCCCTTTATGTCATGTCATGTGACTCAAATGCGAAAAGTGTGTTTTCATTCTAATATAGTGAAATATTGCCTCAGCAAATCGTCTGAAAAACTACCTCATGTCAGTGTAAAAACTTTTTGGAGATTTTATTTCAAAATTCATGCATTTCCATTGCTTGTTTTTAAATTTCAAATTGTGCATTAAGGTGAATGGAGACACGGCTAGTGTTGATTAGGAAGACCACTTTACACTACCCCATAAATTGACAACCGCTGAAAAATGGGTCATTGAATTTGCTCACCATGAACCTGTGTTAGACCCACGTTTAATAATTCCAACACACAAATCGAGGCTTTTCTGACTTGGGCTAGTATCCTTGAAAATTAAAATTATTCACACATAACATCCCATTGTCTTACTATAAATCGTTGTTTCCTTATGACTTGCAATCTATTGCAGTTTTTCCAAATAATGCAAATGCAATGTCTAGGTGGAAAAATCATGCTCTTGAATCAAATTTGTAATTACCCATGAAAGGCAAGAGATTAACAGCACTTGGTTGGAGGCTATCCATTTACACGAAGGAGCTAAAAGCATCATGTGGTCGGGGTGTGTGTGTGTGTGTGTGTGTGTGTGTGTGTGTGTGTGTGTGTGTGTGTGTGTGTGTGTGTATGTGTGTGTGTGTGTGTGTGTGTTTGTGTGTGTGTTTGTGTAAACCAAATGCCTAACTCCTAGCCTTTTTTCTGCCAGATCAAATACAGTGATCGAGGAAGACCCCCTACCATGATTAACAGAGGCTAGTGCATAAACCAATCTTTAAATAAATGGGCATAAAGTGATTTATTGTAGATGGAATATGTCTTAAGGACATTTGCCTGACAGGTCCTCTCATCCTCAGGGAAAGACTGATGGACGCACTGCTTCTGTGTGTGACATGAAAAATGAGGTGTTTTGGGGTAGGATCTGGGGTTTGCATCGAAACAAAGAAAATTTCCATTTTGCTTGTTCTTGCCACTTTTTTGTACTCAGTCATGGATATCACTGGTTAGACCTCTCTCTCTCTCTCTCTCTCTCTCTCTCTCTCTCTCTCTCCCCTTTGTCACCATAGGACTAGCCTGGACTCTTTTATCTGTTCTTGCTTTTATCCCAGTAGACGGCTGATTTTTTTGGTGCCCCGTGCTCTTGGGATTCATTCTTATGATGAGGACTGGGGTTTCCATTCCATTTTGATGATTTCCCTGTAGCCTCTCTACACTGACCACTGATTCCCCCAGTGTGAGTGCGTGCTGAAAATTGCTGGTCTTATCCTTGTCTGATACAACCTCTAAGAAATACATCTTATGTTAAAGTCCAAAGGAAGCAAAAGGGTGGTGTTAGTGGCTATCTCATTTTCTTCTTCTCTTAAACACACACCTGCCATCAAGAAGCTCCCCAAGCATGTGACGGCTTTTGGGGGTTTCATTTAGATCGGCCCTGATTTTGCTGGCTATCATGGAGATAAAATAGAAATAGGTTTTCCAGTGTAGAAAATCTGAAGGGATGACCTGAAGTAGTGCCCAGAATACAAAAGCTAAGGCCCTTACATCTAACTTGACGCACTCACAGAGACAAAAAAGAGAATTAGCTAGTCAGCTATATCTCTCTCAGAGAAAATGAGCCCTTCTAGCAAAACACAACTTTATCTCGAAGGTAGCAAACAGCTTTAATGGGATTTTGCTACAAATTGTTTATATAAAAAGAGGGAAAGTGGACTGGGTAAGAGAAAAAAAGGAAGAGATGGAGAAATACCTAGCTAGCTAGGTTTTTTCCCCCCAGACAATACAGCTTTTTACTTGAGGCAGGTTTGAGAGCTTCCAGAGATTTAAAACAATATGGATACAGTAACAAACCCCAGACCATTGTTTCTGACCTGGAATCTGGTTTCTCCATAAAAAGACCGTTGCAATTTCTGACCCAAATAAGAGCACATATATTGTAAATGTATACAATTGGTTCTCGCATTAACGGACTAATTGAGGGAAGAGGTTGTCCGTTGACTTGAATAGTCCTATGATGTGAAGTGTTTTAGTGTGGGGGGACAAAATAATGGAAATACAAGGAAAAACACCACTAAGGTCCATAAAAGTGCTGCCCAAGTACTGTACACATGACAAGCAGCATCGACCAACACAAATAGGTAAGTACACTGAGAAAACATTGAGGTGAAAAACACCAAATAATCGCCAAAAAAAACAGTATAGCTTCACAACAACCACAGCTCAACCGACGCTTGTAAGCAACTAGTAGCATGCACACCACGGCCGCCTAGTGGACAATTGCTGAACTACTGGACTCAGTTCGCAACACCCGGGATTTTTAAACTTTCATACCGGACATTCTGGCTAATGGATTATGTATTCAGACCAGCGGATTTTGTCCGTTGCATCCGATATCCATTAATGCGGTGTCCGTAGAGGAGAGGATCAACTGTACATCACACAGAGGCAGACGAAAATATGAATTAGTTATAATGTATTCTGACGTGACAGCATGCACTGTATTACCATTAAGATAAGATAAGATAATCCTTTATTAGTCCCACAAGACAGTTTGACCGTAGGACTTGCAAACAATGTAGATCTCTAAAAGGTGTTGATTTATTTAAGTGCACTCTACTATAATCTCTTGTTTTATTTATATTCATGTATTTTCAAAGAATTTGCAAAGGATATACCTAAAGATCAAGTGACATGTTTTGTATTATGAAAGATGCTAAGATGACTTAATATGAGCCACAGACCCAACACAGAGCATCTTCAAGTAATGCCTATCCCAAAATGACGTTAGCATGCTCACTGTCTCTTTCCCATGGGCTGCATTTGTTGGTTAGAGTATATCGTTGGACAGCAAGAAGTAAAACAAAATAAAAACTAGCGAAGAGGAACAGAAGAAAAAAGACAGGAAGGAGGGTGAGGAAGTGAAGGAGTGATTGCTTCTGTCCTGTACATTATCTTGTCATCTGTTGTGTCCAGAATGTGACAGCATCAGACGATTATTCTTCAAAGAGCTTGAGCTTTGTTCCCTCGTTCCAGATGTTCTCCTCAATGTCTCGTTTAGACTGTTGTTCTCTTACAGTCAGGGTTTTCTGGGTATAATCTTAATGAAGTATTAATGAAGCATTTTTAAAGAAACATATAGTGACAGTTCATGCACTGATGTGTATTTAATGTGTTTTGTTAGTGTGCGTTGATTGTTGTTTGTGTACATTCTACATAGTATCACCAAGTAACGTTCGATGTACCTCTAGAATTCCCACAGTCTTGTTTCTTGAAACGCCAACACACCCACATATAACCCGAGAGCTGTCGTTCTCGATTCAGCACCACTAAGGCCCCAGCTCTTGTCAAAAAAGCGGTAACGCGATGACACTTCAAACCCTTCTCTCCCAGCAGGGCTGAGCCTAGCTCTCACTAAAGAACTGAGCGTCTTTGAAACTCTCTCCTCCTCTAGGGTGCCTTTGTGGCCTCCACTAAAGCACACAAGTGCCTTTTACGAGCTTGAGGAATGTCAGTTTGTGGAGCGTGGAGGTCAGGCCTCAGGCATCCCCCAACTCTGGCCTGAGGGGCAGTCAAGCAAGCTGCTATAAATCTGCCCACCAGGCGATTAGCTCTGACTGAGACCTCTCCCAGACATTCACATTCATAAGAGCTCAGACCTGTGGGATGAGGTCTCCACTTGTTTTTGGACATGCTCGAGTGCTCTCCAAACCCTTCCCAGCTTTCTAGTACTTCTGTTTATACTGCTGTTAATTATGGCTAAACAAATGCACAACACTTTACATTCACTCATGTGTATCGATGGGGTCTCTTGGAATGTTGTGCTTTAGGACAAAAGAAACAAGTAGAATTGGTGTTGAATTTGGTCATTTATGTTGAGGGATGGTTTTTGTTAAGGCTTTTTACTGAGGACTAATAGCTAACTGTGTCAGTTTCAACAGCCGCTAAAGCTTCGATTGCCTTAAAGATTTAAAGTAGTGCTTGATATTTGCCAGACTCTTTAGTATACTGCAGTTTTTCCCCTCAAACTGATCCTTGGGGAGCCCAGATGGTCCACAATTCTGCATTGTCCAAGCTCCCAACACATCTAACAAAGCATTTAAGGAAACTGAATACCAGGTACCAGTGTGTTGAGAGCTGGGAGAAAGCAAAAATATGGAGTCCCTGGGGCCCAATTTGGAAAACCCTAGTTTACTGTAAATGTAGAGCACTTTTGTTAAGTGAACAGTCACTGATTATGTGGCATCGGTCATCTGATACTTTTTACTCAACCCATTTCCGCAGTGCAGTTCATTAGCATTTGGTCAGTGATACAATGTTATTTTGTCTCTATTTTCCTGTACTTTGAATGTAAACTAAACAACGGCTGTGAGGTTAATTTCAGGGGATCATTTCAGGGAAACATAAGTAATTGGACACTTGGCCGCTCAGCTGTCTCTTGGCTGGTTGTGTAGTTGCATCACTACTTTATTTATAAGAGATGTAATGGAGTCCTAAAACTAATTTTGGATGTTTTAAACATTGCATTCAGGTGCTGTCTCTCAGTGTGTCACACTGATATGTTAAAATATGTACATTATATGTATTTGTTAAGAAGCGATAATTATGTTTAATTACACAAATTTATGAAAATTTATGAAAATTATTACAACCGAATAGTGTTATTAGAAGAATTTAGTCTGGGATATTTTCTTAAACTCAGCAAAATTAGTAGTCGATCCATATGGGTTTTATGTGCAAGTGCTAAGGCTGATGGCAATATTCAGAGAACAGTGAGGCAAACAACCAACAATGCACATTTTTGCAAAATTTTTTGTAATATACTTTTCTTATCTTTATGAATCATGCATAACCAGAAGAAGTGTAATGGGGGAAGAAGAATGAAATGGCACCTCAGGACTAAGTGTCATGACAGATACACGGACACGTTGCTTTGCAGATCAGTGAACTTTATTTACAGTGCAAACCCCGAACCTTGCTC
>JAQMCW010000009.1:13496659-13512958 GCA_030068335.1 Chrysichthys cranchii
TCATGTGTACAGTACTTGGGTAGCACTTTTATGGACCTTAGTGGTGTTTTTCCTTGGATTTCCATTATTTTACCCCCCCATATGTATGTATATGTATATGCCTTCCCTAAAGCACAGTAGCTATCAGGTTGGGAGAATGAGGGCTAGCACACATTTCCCTAGAGAGGAATGTCACAGTGCAGCTGAACACCCTGTTCTGTATACATGAGCTCACATACCCTCGATTGGCTAGTGTCTCTCCGATCGATATGGGACAGGATCATGGGTCATCCTCTCCACCCAAACAGAAAGCCAATTATTCTCTGGCCTCGGACGGCCGAGGCGTTGTCGGGATTCAAACTCTTGAGATACCAACAACAGGGTTAATGCTTAAAACATCGAGCCACTCGAAAGGCCCTGCTTGGCTCTGTTTCTCATCTCTGTCAATTCTCTCCTTAGACATGTAAACATTCCTAATAGCCCAAAAGCCTGTCAGCAACACCATGTGCTTTGTTATTGTAGCCCATGTTAGTCATGCCCACTGTGTTCAGCGGTGTTTTCAGCAGTATTAGTGTAACGGCCCGTGCTTTACAGCCAGCCCACTGTAGGTCCTCTTAAAGCAGACCCACTTGCGGCCTAGTCAGGACCACCTGTGCTGACAAAATGAGTTTTTATCAGTGCAACCGGGAGAGTTTGTTTAAACATTCTCAAGCGCCCTCCGCTTCGTGGCCTGTCAGACGTTCCATGGCCCACGGACACGAGTTCATCATGATGAATGAGCTGACATAAACATACGTCAGAGCGGCCGTTCCAAATGCAGAAACAGAATGTAAATAGTTCAGCAGTGCCAGAG
Organism: Chrysichthys cranchii; assembly: GCA_030068335.1. Taxonomy (NCBI): domain Eukaryota; kingdom Metazoa; phylum Chordata; class Actinopteri; order Siluriformes; family Claroteidae; genus Chrysichthys; species Chrysichthys cranchii. The sequence continues at coordinate 13,497,492 of JAQMCW010000009.1, forward strand.
TGGGAGTGGTCAACCCCTTTGTGAAATCTGGCTGGGCTTTTTTTTTTTTTTTTTTGTGAACGTTTGAAAGGAAAGGAAGCTTTCCTTCTCATTAACCAGTAGTGTGTTCTGTTGATAATATATGGCCGTGGTTTCGTTCCAAAGCACCACAGAAGGGAGTGCGGGCTTCTTCAAAAGGGTTCATATTGCACAAAGCAGGATCGACTGTTTTAGCAATCTTTATACCCCTGTTGAACTGAAACAGCTGGGGACAGATGAGAACCAATAACCACATACCACCTTGCAACTCCCTGAATGGAAGTGTGTCATGCTGCTTGCCCTCTACTTCTCGAGAGTGTTGGGATTGTTGAACGTGCGTCGTGGCGGTATGCTAACCAGTCACAGTGTGAGAGGAATCGAGAGCTGTTGGTAATAGTGATCTCATGCTGTGGTTTTGCATTGAGGAGGGGCGATGGGACTCTGTCTGAGCTCTTCCACATGCATGTACCCTTGTAGACTAGAGGATAATCCTGTATTTGCAAGCCGCCAGCCCACAGCGGCTCAAGGCCATGTTATTTATCAGGGCTGAGATGGCTGTTTGCATGCGCATGTGGTTTATAATTATGCCCTTCTGGACAGGATCCTAGCATAGGTCTGTGTGAACAGGCTTCAGACCAGCGGTTTCGACAAATGAATCGTAAATGGAAGGTTTTTAATAAGGGTTTATTGCACTCAGTGAAGTTTTTCACCAACTCACGTCTTATTTCGTCGTTATGCAGAATCAGCGAGTCCAGAGTCCAAAAGTTGCATCAAGGAGTTGTGCAGAAAAAGTAAAAACACACAGGTGTATTTAATGTACTTTATATAGATTTAATACTGCTCCTCGCTCCGGCCGATATAATTCAAGAAAAATGCACTGAAATGCAAAGTCAGAATTGTGTTTAACTGTGCCACACTGCTGTTTTTGGCACACGTACGTGCAAATGTCCAAATAGCACTTAAATCTGTAGTCACGTCTGCAGTCTAAATCCTGGCGTGCACAATTTCGGTATTAAATCCTCACATAACTGATCTTTAAATATGCCCCTGTGTTGTAAAACCTGTCACTGAAGTGATCAGCGTTTTCATGTTTCTATATTCTATTAATCCATTTTCATTAGCCTTTGACTCTGTCTGTGTTGTTCTCTTCCCGTTCTCCAGGTGGAGCAGCAGTCTCAGTACATCCAGGGCTACAAAGTCATGTATCGGCCATCGTCGGATTCGGGTGAGCCCCGCGGTCAGTGGGGAGTGTTTGAAGTGCGCACGCCTGGCGAGGACGGGGCCATCGTACCTCAGCTCAAAAAGGGTGTCACTTATGAGTTTAAAGTGCGTCCGTTCTTCGACGAGTTCCAGGGAACTGACAGCGAGGTGAAGATGGTCCGAACGTTGGAGGAGGGTGAGTGCAGGAATGAGCAGACAAGTCCTTCATGAAGGAACGCTGCAAAGTCAATTTTCTCACAATCATTCTCACTCATCAAGCATTGCGTTTGTTATTTACACACCACTAACTGGCTAGATTAGACTGCTCATCATTATTCCAGCTCATGCGTTATCGGCAGCAGCGGAGATGCCTTGTGTAATAAACTAGAAATGCAGATGATGCATTTTGTGATGATAGCACTAATGAGACTAGCGCAGAGGTCACTGAAGGACCGAATGAGGTGGCTTCATGCGGTAAAATTGTGCGTGTATGTTCCAATAAACCACAGTTGCTTTGGAATTCTTGTGGTGAGTATATTAACCATCACATTGCACCATGGATGTCAGCTGTCCAAAGTACAAATTGAGTAGCAAATTGTTTTTTGAATTCTTCCAGCTAGGCCTAGCCTTGGCCTACTGGCATCCCTGCAGTCTGAATTATATTTAAGAAGAAAGCGGCGGAGCCGCGTCGCCTGAAGGCAGACTGACTCATTCTAATTACTCTCATCAGCTTCATACCCTGCAACTTTCTAATTAATTCTTTAATACTCTAATTCTCCAGAAGAATAAGCAGCAAATTGAGCTCCCCCAGACATTTCCTGATGTCAAAGATACATATTTGCACTTCTCCTCACCGTTCGAGGATTTATATGACCCTGAAGGCCTAGAATGTCTGCAGTTAAGTGTAGTGACTGTGTGAGTGCAATTTTCAAGGCTGTTATTTTCACAAGAATCACACATGCACACACACACATATACACACACACACAGCTGAGCAAATTGAAGTCTTGACTTCGGTAATCAAAAACTCGGCAAAGAGACTCAGAGCAGTTCCACTGCGGGGTAGAGGAGAGCGGAGGCTTATTTCTTGAAAGAACCTCACAGCATGGGGAAAAAAAGTGTGCCCTGAAAGTTCTTCCATCAATGTTGGGTCATGCCTCTGCAGTCATGACAATGCTAGCTAGGAAAAGGAAATGACAGACCTGTATCTTAAGGCATGATGGTCCATCTGATGCAATAGCCTGGAAACTGGGGCCAAATGGAATGAAATAAGAAACTAAGTTGACTAAGATTCGTTTCATCTGGTTATTTTTCTTCTTCTTCCCATCATCACAGCTCCCAGCGGTGCCCCACGTGGAGTTACCGTCACCAAGAGTGACACCAACGGAACAGCCATCCTGGTCGCCTGGCAACCACCTCCAGAGGAAGAGCAGAACGGAATAGTCCAGGAGTACAAGGTAACACCAGGCCATCACTGCTCTTAGACCACAGAGGGTGCTATATAGTGTAAGTAGTTGAGGTATAGGAAGTGATCAAATGCATCCGAAGCGATATACAGACCCCTAGTGGCAGAACTGATCAAGTGGCGCTTTAAAAGTAAATATGTAGCTTGCTTGCTAATATTAGGTGTATTATGAGTGAAGTCCGATTAGAGGACTGTTGGTTAATAATCATGGCTGAATATTTTCCATTGTTTGTAGATTTGGTGCCTGGGTAATGAGAGTCGGTACCATGTCAACCGTACCGTGGACGGCTCCACTTTTTCCGTCGTCATCCCCAGTCTGTCACCTGGCATCCGCTACAGCGTGGAGGTCGCTGCCAGCAATAGAGCTGGACCAGGGGTCAAGAGTGATGTCACCTTCTTTCAACTAGGTTAGATAACGTGTTATTCATAGGTCTATGATTCATAAGTGCTAACTGCAGCAAAATTCACTGTACCAGTTATTTATTTGAGAAAGCTTGGGAATCGTACTTTTAGCCACTGGTTAATTAGGTACAAATATATGTCTATTTCTGTCATATACTTTTTGAATGTTGCACAAGTACAGGATCACTACTGGTGTCAAATCAATGTGAATGCTATGTTGAGAACGGCCCAACTCCCAAATATTATCTGTCTTTGTCTCATGGTGATCCCATTCCACTGATATACACTGCTTTACAAAAGTATTAACACCCCTTTCTACATTTTGTAGCGTTACAACCTGGATTCGAAATTGAAGTATTGAAATTGCACCACGTATTGACCCATGGTGGTGAATATTTAGGCAGCTAACAAATGTTACGTGTTATGCGTGTACGTTACATTATATCTTATGCAAATTAAAAGGTAAAAGTCCCGATTACATCCATTTCACTTCCTGTTTATAAGACTACACAATGTGGAAAAGTTCAGGGTGCCGGGATTTATGCAAGGCAAGGTAGCAACTAAAGGTGGGTTGATATGTATGTATACAGAGTGTGGATACACTGGCTGTGCAGTTTATATTATGTACAGTTTCAGCCGGCTTGGAGTGTTGCTGTTTGCAGGTTTTTATTTTTTTTTAAAAAATAGCCTGGCCTTTACAACACTTCCTGCAATTTTAATCAAGTCTCAAATAATCCCAGCCTTGCTTATCAGTTCAATTGAAGGTTACGCAACTAATACAATGCACACAAACACACACACACACACACACACACACACACACACACAGAGCTATTATTAAACGAGAACACTTTTGAGTGTTTTAGAGTGTTGTTACATTGAAGCACTTATCATTGAGGTGCCATTAAGTATTTATCCTCTCTTTTATCTGGAACGTTTAATCAAGCCCACTTGTGATTTAGAGGCTGTGAGTGGAAGCACTTTGTCTTCTACATTTCCATCTGACATAAAGATTCATACCAAAGGTTCTCATTAGTGTTTATTATTAACATGCCATTTTGCAGACTCATCTGGCAAGGTTTGGGACAGTTTTGATGACCAAGATACTTTTTCCAACATCTCTGATGTGGTGAAGCAGCCTGCTTTCATAGCAAGCATCGGCGCCACCTGCTGGGTTGTGCTCATGGTCTTCAGCGTGTGGCTGTATAAGCACCGGAAGAAGAGGAGCGGCCTCAGCAGCAGCTACGCTGGCATTCGTAAAGGTGTGCGTTTGGTGACCTTATTGCGGTAGTTATTTGAAGTAGGATTGGTATTGGTGCAGAGTACCTCATCAATGAAATGAACATTAAAAATAATGACGGAACATTTATTATTTAATTTGAAATGTAAATGGAAGTGGGGTTCATAACTTTGTATCAAATCAAAAGACAAGTGGAAGCGCACCCTCATCTTGATCTTAACGTGGTTGGAATGAAAGCGTTGAGCTACACTGGTTCGGGATTGGACATCGTGTTTTCAGCCTATTCCCTGAATCCTAAAGCAAGTACCCTTTATCAGTTTGGCACAAACACAGTACCCTTGGTCAATATTCCTATCCAGCACTCAGGTCCACTTACACCTGGACTATTAGACACTGAATCAGAATGTGAATCTGAAACAGTCATAATCAGTATCAGTATGACTATCAGTGTCGGTACCAGAATCAATATTAGAGACAGAATTAGTACCAAAAACAGAGTCCCTGTTAGACACATAATCAGAATTAGAATCAGTGTCAGAAATCGAATCAGAATGAGGATCAGGATCAGTACTAAGAAACAGACTTAGTATCCAGAACAGAATCAGTATTAGAATCAGAATAAGAATCTGTATTGCAGAAAAACAGAATCAGCATCAGCTTTAGTATCAGAATCAAAAACAGAATCAGTACCAGAAAAACAACAACAACAACAAAAAATCAGTATCTGAAACAGAATCGGAATTAGACTCGGTATCAGAATGAGAATCTTTTATTCACTAAGTACAGATCTACAAGGAATTTGTCTTGATGCTGACTTCAACAACTGGCAATACAATTAACACAAAATGCAATATACTATACTATACTATACTATACTACAGTAATCACAACATCGAATAATTTTACAACAGACAGCGGTTTATAGTCAACTAACAATCACTGACAGTGGAACTCAGCTGTTATTTATAATTACAGGGCAATGTAATTATTATTTATTGCATACACCATACACATCATCGCTGTGTCACTTCCTGTTATCACTTCTAAAGCCTGATTTAGCAACACACCAAATGCAGAAAATAATTATAACTGCAACTGTTCTACCGGAATGGCATGATACATCAGCAGTGATGGTTCATCCCACTGTGCAAAAGAGACTTAGGAGAAATATGACTAGCGGACAAGGCTTCTTTGAAACTGCAGAGACTCTAGCAACATGAAATGGCTGCACGCTCGGAAAAATGTGTACATCCCTGTCTGAAAGGCAGATCACGCTGCATTTGATCTGACCATAGTAATTTAATTTTTTCCAATCCATCACGGTTTGCGTTTTCATGCTTCTCCGGTACTATCTGGCGTGACTGCTGTCATCTGCTTTCATCATGGAATGGCAAAAAGTGGCTAGACTGATAACGTGGTGAAAACTAAAAAAAAAAGTGTTAGAGTAATCTTTCCAGCAGAGCTCAAAAAAGCCAGACGATCAGAGGAGTAGCACGTCAGAGACGGCGCTGACATTCACGAGCTGACATTTGGGAGGGGTGTGTGTATGTGTGTGTGTGTGTGTGTGTGTGAGAGAGAGAGCGCTGTTCTGCTTTTGTATTAGAAGATAGAGGATGAAGGGAGGGGTACAGTTAGAGGGATGCAGGTGTAATTGTCACGCAGTTGTCAGGCTGTTTGTAACCACATTCGGAAGGAGCCAGGGTTCGTTTATTTCCTTTAAATGTAGAACAGATTTGCTTTTACACAGGCGCTAACATTTATGCAGCTTTTTTGACCCCTTGCTATTGTGATACGGGAAGATGCCTGAAAAGTACACTAAAGCTGAAATGCCACTTCACTAAAGGCAAAGATGGGGTCACTCAAGTCACTCTGTGACTTCTCAAACCTTGTTGTTTGGTTAGTAAAACAATGGAGGAGACAGTAATTATTATTAAGTAGTAATTCGGGGGTTCCCAATCAAACCCCATGTGAGGTTAATTTTTGTACTGGGAGTGATGAGGGAAACTGACATGCTCCTCTTTTGTTTGTTCATTCATTTTTCTTATTAATTTTATGAATATTACTCTATAAAGAGACCTTTAGTTAGTTAGAGATTTTAAGTTCGTCAAGTGTACGTTATTTTAATCTTTTTATTAGCTTTACTAATATGTCTCATGAATGTATAAGTAGACAAATGTGAAAATGTGCCTAAAATATGACCTGAATCTGGATTTACGTGCGTGACAGTGAAAAACAAGTAGCAACAAAAATTGCCAAGAATTTAATGTGCGTTTGGTCCAGATGTATGTACATTTATTAAGGTTGTAGTGATTATTAAGTCAAGCTGGACTTTCTGCTCGCTGCTATCGATCTTAGTGTGTAGGAAAAAATTTTCCAACACCCCGATGAATATGCTAGGCTTGTTGTGGTAGAATTTCTGTTTCTTCTTTCTTCATGCCAGAATCCCCAGTTGGAAACTTCTTGGTCTGCTCAGCTTCCAGCTGCCAAAACACAGGTCGAGCTGGTCAAACTGGTAGACCGTCTTTGCCAGATTGTAAATGCTGCTAGAATGGAAAAATGTTCTGAAGTACTGCTACTAATCATCCATCGAAGACAAGAAAATAGCACAGCAGTAAATAGAAAATGAGAAAATCAGAACCATGTATTGTTTAATGTATCAAAAATGAGAAAGCTGGAAAAGAGCTTTTTATGGCGAGGATGCTTTACCAGTTTGACCAGCTTGGCCTGTGTTTTGGCAGCTTCTCAGACTAAGCTGGATTTTTTTTTTTTTTTGACCCATTAAATATTCCCTGCTACTGCGGTAGCTGCTTATGTGATATCTGATGCAGTTATGTATTGCTACATCATTTATAATGGAGATATCTCTCTCTCTCTCTCTCTCTCTCTCTCTCTCTCTCTCTCTCTCTCTCTCTGTTTTTTACAGTTCCATCATTCACCTTCACACCCACAGGTATGCACACTTCTTCACATTTGGCATTTTCATATCCTGTTTCACGTTTGAACAAAAACAAAGAGGAAATGTGATAAAATATTGAGCAACACTTTAATTTCAACTGTTGCTGATGCTTTCGAACCCTCGTGCCCTATCTAGTCCTTAGACATGCCAGAAATGTTTGTGGTGGTTAGAATAATGTGTAGAAGCTCATCTTTGTTTTTCGCTAAACGTCTCTGACATATCTTTGCATGCCCATAGCATGCCTTTAACCACAACCCCATGCTGCCCCTGGTCTCAATCTCATCTTCCCTGCCCCAGGGGACAGTCTCTTAGTGGGCGCTTCCAGTGAGTAATCCCGTCTCTATTAGGACGTGTTTGAACTTTAATTCCCATCATCAAGTGTATCAGCCTGGGGATCTGATCTGAATCTGTTACCTTCCCCTGCATGTTTGTTTTTGCTCCCAGGTGGAGATTATGGATATTTGTACCTGTAGATGGATGATATGAGTCATAAGATAGATGTGAAATGGCGCATTCTGTTTGGATCAGTGAAAGGAAGAGGGGCATTGAGCGTGAGATAACATGTCCTTGCGACTAGAAGTGGTTTGTGGCTTGCTCCTTATATGCAGGCTGATTCATGAAGGTTCTCTTTTCTGTCCTGATTCAGTGGCATATCAGAGAGGAGGAGAAGCTGTTTGCAGCGCCGGACGGTAAGTAGGGTTATGATGTGCGTTTATGTCTGAGAAAGAGCTTGAGAACGCATGTGTGCATCCTGAGGGAAGACAAAAACGAGACTTTACCCAAGAAAATCCAACAGGGGGAGATGTTGAGCCGAGACACCATCCATGTCCCTCCACCCATACAATCACGATATGATCTAAATAATAGCACTAGCTATTAGAGTAATGACATTTTATATCTGCGTATAAGCACAAACATGCCCCAGATTTGTAATTTTTTGCCGTTTTAGCTTCTCTAATACCTTCCTGCATGAGCGTCTGAATTTGCATGCCTGCCTGCAAACCTGTAATTAAATCTCGGGCTTGACTGTGCAATGGAACAAACACAAATCGCATTATCCTTTAAAGCAAAAAAATATTAGCAACCCCAAAGCTAATCTAAAGCTTAAAACACTCTGCGCATGAACCTGGTGAACACAGAGGTTTAGTGAACCCAAGAGTATAAACTACACAGGGTGAGAGTTTTTCCATCAGATTACACACACACACACACACAGACACACACACACACTGTTACTGTTTTTGTACCAGTTAAAAGATTTATGTTATTCAACAGGGAGTCTGGAAAAAATACGTTTTGGAAAGATACCGGGTTTGATGTTTATTTCACGCCTGGAGCCGTGGTTATGAAGTCACCTCGAAGAAGTCATATAGTCATGCAGAGAGAAATTATTTATTGATTTCGTACCCCTGCATTATGAATCGCGTGCTATAAATAAATGTATTTAGTGTGATGTATCGTCAGTCCCAGTTTATTTCTACAGGGCTGATGGGAGATGTCGTCAGACACTTTACACAATATAAATGACATAATATGCAATTTATATGTCATATATGATCAGGATATCTACTTGCGTGGTACATTGTTTTTGTTTTTGCTTTTTCTTATATGGGCACTGCGTACGGCTCAAGGATGAGAGAAGACTTTATTAAGATGCACAAAATATTCAATATCTCTTGACGGTGCTTACTGGAAAAAACATAACCATGTTCTTGAGTGCATTATCATGTACGTAGTTGTCCACATAAGTAAGAATAAAAATGAACATTAATCTCTGTGGCATATTTTAAGGATTTTTTTTTTTTTGTGCTCATCTTTGAAACACCTTTGTACCTTTTGAACTGCATATTTGTACATAAGATCCTATAACCATTACATTATATTAGCTTTTAATCTTTAGAAATGAAATAATTCTTTGTATTTTGCAGGCCTGGCTTACTAAACATGGGAGATTCAGCCAACCAACCGTGGCTAGCTGACTCGTGGCCCAACGCCTGTGCTAACCACAAAGACTGCAGCATCAACTGCTGTAACGGGGGCAACGGAACCAGCGACAGCAACCTGACCACCTACAGCCGTCCAGGTACGAGCATACATCGTGACTGACATGCACTGCTGCTCAAGCTCTCATGCCTCTTGTTTAGGGTTGAAAGAAGCAGATCCGCCCATTTGATGTTTGGTTTGTTAGAGGGAGAATATGTGTGATGGTTGAGGAAATGGTTGCAGTACAGAGCTTTCTTTCTCACATAAGGTGTGCAAGAAAATAAGAGGGTGTCTGAGAGAAAAAAAAAGGTGCGATAAGGCAGGTGTGAAACAAACGCAACTGAGACTCACATGTTGAAAGTTGGAAGTAGTAAAAAGGACGAGGCGAGACATCAGCATTAATAGGGAAGGCTACGCTACAAATCAAGAGCAGGGTTTCTTTAATTAGGAAGGAAATGTACCGAAATGTTTTCCTTAATGAATACCATGTGGGATGGCTCTCTGTGGCACTATGACATCAGGTGTTGAGTGCGAGTCTGTAAAGCAGATGTATTGAATTGTGCTAATGATTTGTTGCACAAAAAAACAAGGATTAAAACCAGGACGAAAACACACCACACTGGGGGTAAAAAAAACCCATCTCATTATCAGATTTTAGGACTTGTTTCATTATGATTGCTGCTGGTTTTAATTGTTTTGCTGTGCTTTATTTTTTAATAAGTCTCACTTGTGAAAATGTTTTTCTTTTGGAACTACCCGGTCAAATTAAGGTTAAATAAAAAGTTATAATTATAAGAACACATGATGATACACACTTTGAAACTGGTTCCTCAGGGGTCCTTTGGATGGTTCTTAGCTTTCTAATTAGGTTTAACTTGGAACATTCTCGGAAAGGGAGACGCCCGGTTGTAGCGATTTACATAGAGCCTTTACGAGTTCTGCCAGAACTCGTAAAGAAGGTAAATCAGTCGAAGGATGCTGAGGTTGGAACCACCAGGCAGGAGACCTAGAGGAAGACCAAAAGAGGAGATTTATGGATGTAGTGAACGAGGACATGAAGTTAGTTGGTGTGAGAAAAGAGGATGCAGAGAACAGAGTTAGATGGAGACAGATGATTCGCTGTGGCGACCCCTGAAGGGAACAGCCGAAAGGAGGAGGAGGAGGAGTAGTAGTAGCTTTATGAGTTCTGCCAAAGGGAAAAGCATTTACAGTTTTTCTAAAAGTACAGGAAAATGTTTTCCAAACTGGTGCTTAGACAGTTCATGTTTTTGCTCTCTGCCAACTCCCAGTGTTTCTAAACCAATTACCCAGGAACACTGATTACCTGGAACACTTATGTTTTGAGCTGTGAAAGAGTGAAATCATGTCTTTGATTGCTAGATGTTTTGGGATCGGGAAAACAGAGCAAATATGTTCTAGTCTGGGGGTTCTCTGTGGAACAGAGCAGGCAAACTACTTAATTAGGGACCATATGGATTGGAATTGCACGGAAGGCAAATAAAACACATAAGAAATATGAAGTAAAATAAGGCAGGTACCCTTCACTGAAGAAGAAAAAGTCCATGGTGTTGGACCTCTTCCAGCTCCTCCTGCCTGGCTAGAGTCGAGTCAAAAGTCCAGGGAGTGAAGAAAACGGCGTGTTTCAGGCTAGATAAGTGTGTTTAATGGATCGTTTTGTGTTTTATAGCATTGTACAGGTTAGAAGTTACATCTAGGCGTATACGAGGAGTTGGATCAGATCCAGCTCCTGGGCTTTTGGTTCTTCATCAAGACTATCTCTAATAAAGAGGAGAGAAACAAGAGACGGGTGAAAATGACCACAAAGTTTAAAGTTTAACAAGAACAGGAAGCTGTGGCACCAAATACGGAAGGCAGGCAGTCTATCTGGAGTAAGGAAAGTCGTAGAGGTGTGAGACACAATGGACATGACAAAACCAATTTCAGTTCCAGTGAGACTAAGCAGCATCAGGGATATTTGTATGAGCAGGACTCGTACATCACTTGCTGCTGCTGCCATCCTTGCCATATCGCTTGCACACAAGCCAACACACTTGAAAACCTGTTGAGGTGATGGTTAAAGCCAATGCACTGTTCATCACAAATGTTGCACATTTATCATGAAACCTATCACACGCTCAGTTCCCTTTACTTACTGACCATGGCCCAGTTTATCAGGTCTATTGGGAACTGTTAGACTGAGGTGTTGTTTTAGGGAACTCATAGCGGTGAACTCTTCAAACTACTCTAGATTTATTCTAAGCAGTGTATAGCCCCATATCAATTCAATTTGATTTGTATAGCACTTTTAACAACAGACATTGTCGCAAAGCCGCTTTACAATATATAATGTCCAATTTAAGGCTTATTAGTCTATAAACATATCTACAAGTATATATATATATATAATATATATTTACTCCCTATCCCTAATGAGCAAGCCTGTGGCAAGGAAAAACTCCCTGAGACGACAAGAGGACGAAACCTTGAGAGGAACCAGACTCAGAAGGGAACCCATCCTCATTTGGGTGACATCAGATAGTGCCATTGTAACAAGCCACATCTACATCCATGTTTTATGTGGTCAAAAAGTTCAGTTGTGTAACACCAGTTTCACTGTAGTTTTTAGAGTAGTCTGTTTGGTTTCTACTGATCACCAGCGGAGCCTCGAGCGCAAGACAATCCACGGCAATCCAAGTCCCGGGCCGCCGCAGCAGAGCCGCCCATGCAGCACTATCCCCAAAGCTCCCGGATGCATGCCGAGGCAGTCAGAAATATCAGAAATCAAATATTTTCTGATTTAAGTCATAAGCCTGTAGGACTACAGCACCTAATTGATCAGGAAGCCTGAATACCCATCACTATGATTAAATAAAGAAGACAGTATAATATATTGTATATGTTAAATAATTATGTACGTCTGGTTTATTGGAAATGTACCCTCTTTAGTGCTTTTCAGAAGTCTTCTGAAGCAATTAGTCTGCCACAGAAAGACGCTGAGGAGGACACAAAGCCAGCATCAGTCTAATTGGCTTCCTGCAATAAAGCAGGCTTCATTTTATGGGGGCTCCAGTTGTTTGTTTTAGCTACTCAGATCTATTGGGCCGCTCAGGTAGGAAACCGAGATCGATCCATGGTTGTGTACTTTGTGGAGGAAAAAAAAAACTTGTCCTTGACTGTGGCTTGCTCTATCCTGCCCATCTGTGCTCGCTTGGATTCATAAAAGTTTTACTATGACAATCTTCCTCCTCTGCTGCTGGAGATAACATCAAGTAATTGTATCACCATAGTGTTTCATTGATGCATGCTCGCCTGCTCAACAGTGGGACTTACACGAGACAGTGAAGGTTGTGAGGCTAAATATAGACATACCGGAGACAGACTACAGTACAAGACACACTATGATCGTCGAACATGATCACAAACAACTCCAGAGTCCAGAGTAAGATTACAAATGCTGAATAACCACAAGTAACCCTGTAGTTGCCATGCGTACGATGGAATCTGTAATGTAAATCAGTTTACATATGAACACATATGAAGTCTGTCAACTGGTAAGAGACCAAATAATCACAGAAGCAACCAGCTTAATTTATACCTATAACTACAGTAAAGCCCCGTTTTGGAACGTAATCCCCGCGAAAGACGGACACGGATGCCACCCCTAAATTCGTTCCTCCAACCATAATTTTTTTTCAGCATCCCCACACCGTGTTTGCGTAAACAACTCTGTCTTCTTTGTCTCTTGTGTAAATATGATAAACACTGTACTGTATTTTATATGTTATTAATATTTTAATTAATGTTTATATTTCATAATACCGGGGAAATCCGCAAAATCAATGTTATATATCCTAAATAAAAATCCGCAAATAGCCGGGGGCACGAAACATGAGCCGCGATATAGCAGGGGATTACTGTATTTCCAAATAAGGCACTGTAGTGAATCTAATCTGTCACTCAGTATTTCACAGATAAACACGGTGAAGGAACATGCGACAAGAAACAAAAACAATAAAGCAACCAATGAACCAAGCAGAAGTACAAACTCCATTTTTCTGTACGTTTCCACAAATGTAGCTCGTTAATTAGTCGATTAATTTCTCTCGTTCAAATAGGTGAAAAATAGTGATGCTGTTAAATTTAGTTGCACTGTGTCAATAAGTATTATACCACCGTTACTCAGGAACAGAGACAGACAGATTTGCTATAGTTACTGGTTATGATCGTTATGATCACATGCCCAGAGTGAGTCTCTGGTAAAGCGCCACCATCTGACAGTAGAAAGATTGGCTTTTTCACCCATTTCAGCTTAATGATAAAAGAACTGTTTTACTTGTTTTGTTGTGTTAACCTGGTGATAGCACCGGGGGTGCTTCGGGGCTTTGAAGAGGACTTTGCAGTTTCACAGTCACATGACAAGCTGAGTTTTTTTCTCATTGCCTTTAAGAGAAAGACAGGCTGGGGAGGGAACAACTGTTAAAGCGGCTATAATGTTAGTGTTATATAAGGTGGACATGGATAACAAGAAGCACATTGTTTCGCAGACATTCCACAACATTACATGTAACTGTCCATGGATTTAAAAAAAAAACATTTGCTGTGTCAAGTCACATCGCACCCCATTGTTGATTATCTTGCTATAGCAGCGCACCCACTTTTAAGTATAGATGAGCATACTATCCATACAGTAGGATTCATTTATTTTCTTTCTTTTTTTTCCTCAGCTGATTGCATTGCTAACTACAACAGCCAACTGGACAATAAGCAAGGAGTGCTGATAGGTTCCGACTCAGCTGTGTACAGCGACGTAGACCTGTCTAACAAACTCAATGAGATGAAGACCTTCAACAACCCCAGCATGTGCTACATGGGGCCCGGAGGCAGCCCACCTACACCATATGAGCCCACCCCTTATGCAACCACCCAGCTCATCCAATCAAACATCATGAGCAAGAACAGTGGCGCAGGGCCTGGTGACTTCAGTGACAAGCGCTGGAAGCCTCAGCAACCAAAACCCCCAGAACTACCGTCACAGTTACAGTTTAATGTTATGGAGCAAAACAGGCTGAACAAGGGTGATTGTTTACAATGAGACCTCAAAATCTATATCAAGTAAAATCGTTTTTATCTTCGTGTAGCACCGTTGTTATTTCCTCATGTAAATTTCTTGAAATCTCTCCTGCATCCTCAGATCATTACAGAGGAGGTGAGGTCAGTCTGCCTGCCACCATCCCCTATAACCAGGCAAATGAGCACAGCTCTGCAGGGTCCTACCACAGCTCCGACAGAGCCAGCAACAGTACCTCGGGTATGATGCAAGCACACACACAATCACAGCAACCATGTGGGCGGTCACGGCTGATATCCAAATTAAAAACCTACTGTGAATAGTAGGAATTTGTTTGGGTTCTTATGTGGATTATTTGATAACTCCGTTTTCGTACTGGATTGTAAATGGAGTTTACAAAAAAAAAAGACAGGAAATGGGAATACTTTTATCATTGGGTATAAAAGCGAAAGCTTTAATTCCAGTAATGATTTTTTTAAATAAAATTAACTGTTCAGCCTTTGACCAGGAAAAAAAAGTTCACAGCCTTCTTGTTTATTTGAAAGGCTATTATTTATGTCCTTCAGTGGTAAATCAATTACTATACCGTTTCACAAAAGGTAAAAGAGAAAAGAAAAAGAAATACACTTAAGACTGAAAAAAAAGGCCAAACAAGATAAATGCAATTAACTGATTAGCCATGGACAGGGAAAATGTTCACAGCATTTTTTCGTATTAAGGGCTCTACAGGATGATAATATAATGCATGTAACCTGGTTATTTTGCTAGAGAATGAGTAAACTTCAAGACCTTCAGCATCAAGGGAGACTAATAAGAAGGCAACATCTTTACGCTAAGCCTTAATTACTGTGGATTTAATTTCTGTCATGCTTCTTACATTAAAATGGAAACCTATTTAACCGTGGACAGGAGGAAAAGTGTAAAGTTGGAAATGTGTTTTGAAGCTCTTTTTTTCTGCACAGGGAGTCAAAACCATAAAAAAGGACCTCGCACCACAAAACTGTCTAAACAGAGTGCAGTGAACTGGGCTGAGCCGCTGCCCCCACCTCCTGTCAACCCCCCTACCAGCCGCAGCTCTGAGGATTACCTGCAACCCATGGATAAGAGTTACACACACACACACACACACACACAC